>OY754966.1:11182893-11402893 GCA_963576475.1 Molanna angustata | reverse complement strand
CTTCAAAGTTGAAAAAACCATGAATAATATAGACCTGGAATACAAATTTCGCGTATCTTGGCTCGATACTATGTCGATATGTTAAGAGAAATAAATTATTTTGAACGAATCGACAGTTGGATTACATAATTTTTACATCTTTTCAATTTTCAATTTAAAGCAATAGAATTTTATTTCACGATTTATTAGAAGAACACGGAGGGAAAACTTTAGAATTAGTAAATAAACTTATCAAAAAAAAAAACATTTATCGACGTAAGTAATCATATAATTTTGACAGTAGTAAATTTTCTGAAGAACGTAGAGATTGAATTATTTGCGTTATTTTTGCAAAAGGGGTGTTTTTTTTGTAGAAACGGTGTTATTATTCGCGATATTTTCTGGAAAAAGTGTGCTATTTATGTAAAGAAGCGAAAAGCGGTGATATTATTTTGGAAAAGGCTTAATATTAGTGTAGAAAGCGAAAACGAGTGTTTTTTTTGGTGTTATATTTTAGTAAAAGTGTGACATTTAAAAAAAACGATGAATTTTCAACAAAATAAATAAATTAAGAGATATCACCGCATGTTAGTTCTTCTTTCACTATGAATAATAATATGCTTAAATAATTAAAAAAAACACTATTTAAACGATATTTTCTATTCACATCATTTTTATTTATATATAAAAAAAAAAACAATTTATTTCATCAAATTTTAATTAGATTCAAAATTAAGTATCACCATCGTAGCAACTGTTTTTTTTAAGGTTTGTTCTTCTGTCTACCAAAATAGTATTTATTATAGGAGGATAGAAACCTACATATATGAATTGACATACGCGTACTAAACCTATAATAATCCATACCTATGATATTTTGTCACAAATAACATTTTTTTACAATATTGTTGTCTTATTTAAATGTAATTATATTTAATACATTGACGAAAAATATTTTTTAATTCTACTTTTTTAAAATGTCCTAAATAATTGCAAAATTTCGGTATTAAGAAAAAAGTGCAAAATTCCCGTTATTCGCGAAATAATTCAGGTCTTTACTTATTTGTAATTAATAAACATCACAAATCCTCCATTCAATTCTGCGTTGAATTACAATATCTCATAATACCTTAAAATGATTCAAAATATTCTATTAGCGTAAAAGTGTACAGTTACATAATAAAACAAACATCAATATATGCGTACGACGATTATTATTTAAATTTTCAATTCTAAAAGACACATGAACAGTGCATCGATGTATGTATGTGGGTAATACAAAAGGCGTCGAAAGAATGCGTGGACTGGCATTACAAACTACCATCTTTACTCACTCACTTACAAGTTAACCGTTTTACGATATTTCTTAATCGAGCACAAGTATGCACAATATACATAATAATATTGTATGTCCTTATGTGTGCATTCGTGCATCGCCTGAGTCCGGCCCTGTTCCTCGGACCCGCGACGTCCAGTCCTCGTGTCCCAAAAACTAAACGGTGGACCGGGACGCGAGGCGAAAGGGAAGAACGCGTCTCGTCGCACCAACGGGCGCGGGTCGCAGTCGAGCTGGTCGACTTTGACGAGGCGCCTGTTTTGGCACAGGAGGGGTAATCTCGATCAGTCGCTAGGTCGTGCGGGTTCTGAAACTCTGGCACTCTGTCGAGTAGACGCTGGCGACGGAGGCAGACTAGATTCGCGGGCGTTTTGATCGAAAGTTGTTTAAAAGTTCTCACTGGTTATACGTCGCGCGAGGTACGGGCTGTGGGCCCGCGTGAAAGGCCGCTTATAACTTCGCGACAAACATTACACACACAAATACAATACCTTTGCGTGAAAATAAAAATCATGACTGGCACCAGGATAGTGCTGCTCCTCCTTGTCATCACCTTGACTGCTGTGAGTACCTTTTTTTCTTTTTTGAATTTTGAAATAAAAATTGTCGCCGTCTTCGAAGATAAACCACAGTCAAAGATTTTAATACAATTTTATTTTTATTGTAATCTACGGAGATTTCGATGTTTTATTTAAATCATAAGTTTTTTTATTCTATTATATTTTAGGACATACGATTGAATTTAAAAGCTCTTATATGCTTTACATTAACTTTCATTTATGCTTAACGTTAATTCAGTTGATAATTATTGAGGTTGCGTTTTATAAGCAAATATCGCCGATATTATTTTATCAAATTTTGTTAAATTAGTGTTTATAGACTGACTTTTTTGCAATATATAGGCATATAAATTACAATAATAATTTAATTATAAATGCATTCGTATATATTTTTTGATAAATAAAATAACTAGGAAGTACATTACTTGATTATAAAAAAAAGGTTCTTGAATAGTTTTGATACAGAGACAATTCGTTGCTATTCGTTGCTGATGATCTATTTTAAAATATCTATTAATTTTGAAATATTTATAAACATATTATAGATTTAATCAGAGTATAATATTAATACGTCGTATTGCGTTATTTATTTTTGTATGTGTTGGGGTTCAAATTAATATCATTCATTGTTCTATCCATTCATTCACAACAGATAATACAATAGTGTTACAACCCACGCATATTGATAATTTAAATATTAAAATATTAAGAGTAATTTTCGATCCTGTCTACACCATACGACATGTATATTGTGTATTAATTTAAAATATAATTAAAATTAAAGAAAAATGAGCGACAGTCTTAGGACAGCAAAATATATTTTCATTCATAGTACAAATATAATATTTGGAGTAAAAGTATACATTGACGGTTGATAAATTAAATTTACTAAAGGTATTCTATAATGATCGCTATAAAATCGTTTAAATATCAAAATATATTTCAAGTGATGTTTCACCATCGCAATATTGAAATCTTTAGTCATAGATTAAACTTATTTGTAAAAAATGTGTTTTCAATATTGAAATCACTATACGAAAAATTATATAGGTATAAGTAACTTGCGGTTTATCATCCATAATACATTTGTATATCATTCATTATTCAATGAACAATGAATTATACATTGTATTCATTTCGTTGTTTTGTAAAATAATATTTTTTTAAATAAAATAATTCATTATATAATATATGTAGGTAATTAACCATACGAATAGTCGAAGTCGAGCAATTTTCTCCATTATTAAATTGATATTAAATCGAGTTACTTTATTAACTATTCACTATGATTTTTTTTCAACAAAAACTTTTTGTATTTTTTTTAATATATTATGTAGCTAATTATTTAATAATTTTAATCAAAAGTCGGCCATAACAGTTAATTTTTATCAGTTCAAAATGACATTTGCTGACTTTTGCTACTACATAAAAGTTTATCGTATTTTTTTGCAGATAATAAATTAAAATAAAAATAAAATAATGACAATTCGGTTTGGAGACGAAAAATACATACATATGTAATTCTATGAGATAAGACCCCGAACACATAAAGAACAACATATTTTGTATTTACTCAAATATTATTAAGATAATGGTTTTGTTCTAAATATGTTACAATAATTGTAATGTAAAAAAAATATAAGAATAATTAACTATTTTATTAGTTGAAATTGAAAATAAAAAATACTCATATTATGGTGTATTCGTCGATGAAACTTTATATTTTGATATTTTACTATGAGTTTTGGTATTGAATGGATCAAATAATTACTTCATACAAAGTACGTTATATTTTTTATCTCGGGTATTTTGAAAAAATCATTAAACCAATATGCAATATATTATGAAGGAGTTTCACATAAGAATTGCTTATTCAATAAATAACGAATGAAGTACTATCAAATATGCACATAGAATAATATAGTTTTTTTATTTATCAATACAATTTTTAGGTTACCAATTGATTTTCTTTGCAGAATGTTTGTTTTCGTAAACTTATTACTAACTAGTGTTTCAAATAAGTGCAGTCTCTTATGATTAGTTGAAAATACTCAATAATGACATTCGTTTATAATAAAACCAAACATAATACTTTTAATTACTAATGTTAAGTGTGTATAGATAAATTATAGCTGACCCGGGTGAGTTTTAGTAGAGTTTTTTAGTCAAATAATAATCCTCCTTTTATCTAATAATTATAATTATTGCTTAAAAATATTTACTAAATAAACGATTACTTATTCGTATAAAAATGTATATACCTAAATACTAATAAATATACAAAAAATAGATATTTGACAATTAAGAGAATTCAGGTGACAATTTTATACAGCATGGTTGCAAAAGTGACACGCATTACGTCGCACAACGTCGAACGCCATCTGATTTTATTGGTTGATACATCAGAATATATCCCTGTATCAAATTGGATTGTGCACAGTTGATCCACATTTTTTCGCTAGGCGATGTCTACCTGAATATAAACAAAAAAAAAACAACCGCCAAAAATTGTACGTTTATATTTTTAGTTTGAAAGTTGTAAAAATAATATTTGTATAATTTTTTTTTTGTTTTATGAAAAATGTTTTTGTGTTTATGAAAAATTAAAATTCTGACGTTGTCTCAAACTTTTCGTACATAACCTATACCTCTGTGGATCGATCTAATTCTATCTATTTGGAGGTCACACGGTATGATTATTAGAATAATATTATATTGTTACAGTTGTGTGTACATAGAAACTGCAGTTTGCATCAAAACAAGAATGAATCATATGGAGGGACGAAATTTTCTGATGAGGTGTTTATAAATACTATGTTGTTATTTCAAAGACAAAATAAAACGCTATTGGATTTTAAAATGTAGACCATTTTTACAAAACAGTGATAAAATTCCTGGGAAATATATATTTTTTGGGAAAGGCAATATAATGTTCATTTTTACAGTATTGTATGAAAAAACTAAAACATGACTATCTAACGGATTATATCTACAAAGCCAAGATTTTGGTAGAAAACTAACCATAGTAACGTGTTTACATTTTTTGTATCATGGATATTCAGCTAAGGGCAATCTACCTTCTGGTAATATGTTTTTTGATTCGACAATATTTTAAACTGTATTTTTTCCTGTTATCGAGAATGTGTGGCATAAAATTAGGGAGTCGAGCCATCCTCGATATAATAAAATAAAATTGTTATAAAATATGTCCAATTATGTTCGCCACCGAGTACCTTTACAATGTGAAACGATGCTAATAATAGGTACCTACATGAGTTCATTATAATGCGATATCAAATATTATTCAGGAGCATAATTTTACGTGTATGTATATGTAGGTACGCTTAATCAACACAGGTATCAATATTATCCACTAGTCTAAATATAGACTGTATATTTTGTTAATTTGTAAGGATAATATTGCAAATTAAAAGTATTTCAGTATCCAAAATATTACAAGATGTCGGTGGTCATCCAAGAAAAGGATGGTACGACCTAGAAAACGACATACTGAAATGTAAGAAAAACTCGATTAACGGACAAACGTGTATGAGTCGAATGTCTCATACACAAGCCAATATTAGGGTTTCCTGAAAAAAATAACCCGGAAATATTATTGATCCTGATTCGTAAATTTTATTCGGGAATTCCTGACCTTTGGAAATATCTTCAAACATCATAAATTTGAAATATGATGTTATTACGTTTGTTAAAATTAAACAACGATTTTAAATAAATTATTTGAGACCTCCGGAAAACGAACTCCCAATTTTGAGTTGCTCTTTGAGTGGCTTTATTATCTGTGAAACCAACTTTCAGTGAGTTAAAGAGATTTCTCGATGGCAGATAATTTTGCCACTAAAATTAGAAATCGGTTTTCTGATTAGGCGTTAACATGTTTAAAGGCCTTTTTTTGCTAAATAATAAGCAAACGATGTCTTAGATTTTTATTTGAGATTTGTATATTTTAAGTGATTAAAAAAATATATTAAATTTAAAGATATAACTTTGTATTAACCACGTTTTTTGGTTGAAACGATGCGACCGGTTTCGGAACTAACCGTTCCCTCATCAGGCTAACTTTCAACTTTAGTTGAAACCGGTCGCATCGTTTCAACCAAAAAACGTGGTTAATACAAAGTTATATCTTTAAATTTAATTTGTTAAATATGAACCACAAAGTTAACATTCAAACATTTGAAAAAAATACATGTTTATGAAAAAGTATTTTTTTGTCTTTCCGCACGACCTTTTGCCGTCCGCGGCGCCTCTTTGAACGGTAATAATGCATTTTTCGTCTATTCGTGTTTTTTTAAATAATATATATTATAAATAAATATCAACGTATTTTTGGCTGCAAATTTAATTCTACCAGTTTATTCACAAATTACAAATCAGGTATTGGTGGTCGTTCATTTGTAATAGAGCTACCTATACGTTTAAATAAATTCCTTAATTTCTTTAAAATTTAGAGCAACCAATGGTGTTCCGCAAGGGTCTCATTTAGGACCAATCTTATTTTTACTTTTTATAAATGACATTGTAACTATATTTCATGGAGTGAAGATTTTAATTCTCGTAGATGATCGTTTGATTTGTAATATCTAGGATTGTAAAATAATTCAACTAAATCTGATAAGTCAATGATTGGTATAAATCCAACAAATTTGTTTTAATTATCAACAAATGTCAAGTTATAATATTTCATAAAATTAAAATTTTCTTGAATTCTGTCACTGAAATAAATGATCTTGAAGTATTATTTGATGAGAAATTGTCATTTGTAAGTCATATTAACAATAAGGTCATGAAAACCCATGGCTTTGTTTTACGTACATGCAATTATTTTTCAAGTATTAAAACAATCAAACTGTTCTCTTGTTAGAAGTCAAGTTGAATACAACTCATCCGTCTGGAGTCCAGAATAAAATTTATATAACTACTCACTAAAACGTATCCAGCATAAATTTCTAAGCTGCATTAACCACCGTCTTTATATTCCTATTGAAAATGTTAATTACACAAATATTTTAATTTTTACGGATCTTTTGTTATTATCCGACAGGAGAGTTGTTTCTAATTTCTTCTTTCTTGCCTCTTCCCAGTTTATCTGTGGTCGGCCCTTTTGGTACGCAAACGCAAGACTTTACGATCTTGCGTCATCTCTTGGTTTAGTTGATCCTTCCTCAGCTCCTTCTCAATATTTGTCCACCAGATGGCCCGTGGACGGCCTCTAGTTAGGACTGAGTGGGTATGTCCAGTGCGAGTTTAACCACGTGATCATCATTTCGTCTGGTAATGTGTCCGTACCATCGGAGTCTGGTCTCCTTTAGTTTATCCGGAATAGGCGCGACCCCGAAACCATCACCTGAACATCTTCATTTTAGCTGTGTGCATCTTTTGCTCATGTTTCTTTTTCATGGTCCAGCATTCTGAACCGTAGAGCATAGCCGGGCTGTTTTTTCATGCTTTTTGACTATCTTGTGAATCATCGATTCATGTAATCTATTTAAAAAAAATACTGATATAACAATTACATATATTATTTATTGTAAAATGCCTCTAGCCAAATAAATAAATGAGTAGACTAAATTTATTTCTCGTAAAGTTTTTATTCATCTAAAAAATGTTATCTAATAAAATATGATGTATTGAAATATTCCCCTTTTTCCAGAAGTGCTTAACCATTTGACTTGTTTTTTAAAGTTATTGCATTTGTATTTGAGCGTCGATTTAGTAGGTAATACAAATTTGGTTTGAATACATTTTACAAAAAATAATTTATAAAATGTAATTGAATTTGATTTTTGAAACGAAATTCAACTCAGTACTTACCAACTTTGTTTGAATTGAGGTTATATCAATCTAGTAGGTAATAGATAAAATATTCGTTAACCGTCTTTGCAGCGATAAATATTTTGACTAAAGTAACAACAATTAATTTTATTTATTTCAGAGAATATTATCTGAATGTGTTATATTGTTTTGAATACACTACTCGGTTGAAAAAAATACGATTCTAAAATGAACGTCACTTGGGCACGGTACAAGGACGTGTTGCTTAAAATTATATTCGACCAGGTTTTTTAATTTCCCAAAACGTTGGTTTAAAACGATTTTTATTATCATTAGAAATATAAATATATTTTGTAACATAAGTAGGTACTTAAATAAGTTTCAGTTGATTCGATGTGTGAAGGTTTTGTAGGTTCACATAGATGTGCTATCTATATTATAGGTAGTATGTACATTCACGTACAGAAAGTGATTCTTGGAGTTCAAATGTTTGGTTATGAATATCCCTTTACATCCTATGTATGTGTCATTTGGTTTTATAACCGGTTTCACTAAAGATAACTACAAGATATGTTAACGTCATCCACTGAACATAAGATTATTATTGTTACCAATAATACCTGACAACAAATTACTCTTAGGAAAAACAAGGTTATGGATTTAATATTCTATTATCTTCTCTTCTTCTTCCTCTGTTTTAGGCCTATCGGCCTGTTTATGTCCTGCGTCTTCTTCTCTCCTGTGACGTGGACTGCCAGCTGTGCTTCCATCTCTTGAGAGGACGTCCTAGAGGTCTGCTTTTACTCGAGGAACATTATATCTGCCCACTTTGATGGTTCTTGAATATTTCATTCTGAACACATTCTGTCAACCATTCCGGAGGCGGTGGAATGGTTGACAAAACTTGATCCAAGTCTGTAAAACTCAGACGCTGCCCATTGAGTTGTCTAGTTATAGATTTAGGTACTTGATTCCATCGAGAATACCTATTCTAGAATTTTGATCTTCAAGAAAATTGAATGCTTATTGTATTGGTAAATTGTTTACCCCTGTTTGGTGTTGTTCGTAGAAGTCTTCTGTTTCTTCCATTGGTCTGCATATATCTGGGGTATAGGTGCTTATGTGGTGGATTTTGAAGGTTTGTGTTTTAACAGTGACTTTCAGTAGGTGATGACTCGTCAGCAACGAATAATTTTACAGGTTTAGTTTCGTTGAATAATAGAACACGTTATATTTTTTTTCCCACCCCGTTGAAAACCTCGTCCATGTAAAGTGCGTTTTAGCTCGGCCGCGATGGTCTACGTGTTACATTTTCCGTTCGCTTGAAAAATTATCACCGATTTGTTGGTAAGAGCTGACAGGGAACGGTATAGACATGTGTATGTTCTATAGATTCGCGCTAATTATGAAATGGCTCAAATATTAAAATAACATTTTTGATTTATTCCTATCATGAATACAACCGCACAAATATATAAAAATATACGTGATGTAGGTATTTATATATTTATAAAAATATACGTGATGTAGAAGTTGATTAAGATTTGATTCATTTTTATAATATTTTTTAGATTAAAATATAGGCTATCAGTGAGATTCCCATACAAAAGGTCAAGTACCTACATATTACATTCCTTAAGTTACAGTATTATAATTATAATTGATTAATTATACTAATTTATACAAAAGATATTGACAAGTTCATACTAAACTTTGAAATCAAAGAATTTTAACGGTTGAATGTAGATTAAGATTAGATTACGATCGAGTACCTACTGATTTATACATTTTTAATTTCGTTTACCTACAGCACAAGTTTTAATGCTTACTTTAGGGAATGTATGAGGATGTATGTTTGTATACTATGGCTTTGTTACTGAAAAATATGAGTAGGTATACCTATAAAATATATGATGTATAAACCATTCCTGTCCTTTTTTCACATGTTCTTAGTCATGCGTTCTTCATTCATTCTTCTCGTATAGCATTATAGGGGCAAAGTCTTAAGTCTCAAAATATGGAAATCTTCGTTAAACTAATATTTGACATATTATATCGTTGTTAGATACTTGTCAAGATAAAGATAAAGATGATAAACATCTATATAACTAAGTATTATGTATTTCATTATTTCCTAAAATATAAATGTTGCAACAGTTAGGTAATGGTAAATTATTGAGTTTAAGTAGATATGTTAGAAATATATTTTGTTGTTGTTAAAGCGTGTTTAGTGTGGTAATATATGTTCACGATTTATGTAGGTAAAATTGATGATATGTTACACAATGGGCCTACAAGATATATTACTAGATAATGTATAGTTTATAAAAATAATCTGGTATTTTGTAATTTCATGGTATTTAAAAAGTCGAAATTTATTATGTTATTTCACATAAATACCCATTTATTTGGTAAAATTAACGCCTGATGAAGAAAATATATACACAAAGCGGACAGACATAGAATAAAAGGATAGGTACTACAGAACAGAATTCATTCATTGTGCGGACTTGCAATAGTTACAACAATTAACTACTTTGCACGCATTGACATGTTTGATTATGCCCAATCGATATACATACATACTTACAGATTTATCGGTTTATCGATTTAAAATTACATATACAATGATAATTAAATTTTATGCTACATTTAATGCTACATTTTATAAAAATTATTCAATATATGAAATAGCCGTCATGACACAGGCCTTGCCTAGTTTGACGGTGATTAAAACAATACCAACACTGCTAACTACACTCATCACTATATTATGTACAGGCCTTGCCTAGTTTGACGGTGATTAAAACAATACCAACACTGCTAACTACACTCATCACTATATTATGTACAGGCCTTGCCTAGTTTGACGGTGATTAAAACAATACCAACACTGCTAACTACACTCATCACTATATTATGTACAGGCCTTGCCTAGTTTGACGGTGATTAAAACAATACCAACACTGCTAACTACACTCATCACTATATTATGTACAGGCCTTGCCTAGTTTGACGGTGATTAAAACAATACCAACACTGCTAACTACACTCATCACTATATTATGTACAGGCCTTGTCTAGTTTGACGGTGATTAAAACAATACCAACACTGCTAACTACACTCATCACTATATTATGTACAGGCCTTGCCTAGTTTGACGGTGATTAAAACAATACCAACACTGCTAACTACACTCATCACTATATTATGTACAGGCCTTGTCTAGTTTGACGGTGATTAAAACAATACCAACACTGCTAACTACACTCATCACTATATTATGTACAGGCCTTGCCTAGTTTGACGGTGATTAAAACAATACCAACACTGCTAACTACACTCATCACTATATTATGTACAGGCCTTGTCTAGTTTGACGGTGATTAAAACAATACCAACACTGCTAACTACACTCATCACTATATTATGTACAGGCCTTGCCTAGTTTGACGGTGATTAAAACAATACCAACACTGCTAACTACACTCATCACTATATTATGTACAGGCCTTGCCTAGTTTGACGGTGATTAAAACAATACCAACACTGCTAACTACACTCATCACTATATTATGCACAGGCCTTGCCTAGTTTGACGGTGATTAAAACAATACCAACACTGCTAACTACACTCATCACTATATTATGTACAGGCCTTGCCTAGTTTGACGGTGATTAATACAATACCAACACTGCTAACTACACTCATCACTATATTATGTACAGGCCTTGCCTAGTTTGACGGTGATTAATACAATACCAACACTGCTAACTACACTCATCACTATATTATGTACAGGCCTTGCCTAGTTTGACGGTGATTAAAACAATACCAACACTGCTAACTATACTCATCACTAAATTATGTATTTTTTGTAAAACAAAATAAAAGTGTTACCTATGTAAGAAAAAACAATAAACAAAATAAATAAATATATACCTAATTTCTTCTCACTCATCCATAACATCCACATCACACATTTCATTATTAAATTTATTTATACTTTTTTTTGATATTTTTTTTTAGTATATTTTGTATTGATTGAATTACCTACATTTTTTTTATAAGGGGGGCAAGTCTGGTCCGACCGGCGAAATCAAAACCCTAGTGATTACCCATATCATGGATATCATTATCATATGCAGTTCTATAATATCTTAAGATGTTATAGAACTTCATATAATAATTATACACATGATAATGGGTAATCGTGAGGGTTTTGATTTCGCCGGTTGGACTAGACTCGCCCCCAAGTTTTTTTTTTTAGTTTTTAGTCATATTTTTTTAGAACTTGTTATATACTCGTGTGATTATTATGTAATTGGTCTTATTTTAGTACATCTTTTTTGCTACAATTATTAATTTGACTGTATGCTGATGCAAATAAATAAATAAATGAATAAATAAAAGGTCGGGGTCGTTCAAGAAAATAATGCTACGATATAATAAACAATATCCTGAATGAGGGCTATAAAATAAATTTGTGAACAGACAATGTATGAATGTTGATAAGGTGATGGATTTGTGTCAAGATAGAGTAATGTGACATTCGATTATGATTACCTACCCCGTGAGGGACATTGTATGGCACGTATGTTTATATTCTTCTTCTTCTTCTTTGTCAGCCATCTCTCCACTGCTGGATGTAGGCCTACTCTAATAAACTCCATCTCTCTCTGTAGGTACTGTGCTTTCCCCAGCCAACAAATAATTATCTACCATTATTTTAATGGTTGTATTATCAACAGTAGAATAATGGTAATTTTTACCAAGCTTATTTTAGATTTATAGTACGTACGAACTAACAAGGACACATATTCACACTGAATTATTATAGTTGATTGATGGTGATTGATTATAGGTACCTATAATGCATATAGGTATTTGTAAGGTATATTTATTTTTTTTATGGTATTTTTTCTTTTCGTTTCAGCTCTTTAATCTTTGACATAAGTTATTATATGAAAGAGATAATCTACTCTGCCAAAAAACTGCTTTGCAGTTTGGCAAAAAAATGAAATTGTATTATTTTTTATTAAAAAAAATAAATATCTTCAAAAAAAATTAAAAAAATTACATACATAGGTATATGTAATTTACTCAACATGTGGCGTAATTTACTCAACATGTTTTATTATGAGGCGAAAAGTACAATACCTAAATAATTTAACAAGAATTGGTATTCAAATAAAATAACACAGATCCAGTAAGTTAGAATTTATAAGCCAGAAGACAGGTATCTGAAAAAAATTTAAAAGAATGGATGTATGTATGTATGTAGGAAGGGTGGGATGAAAATAATTATTTAACTAAGATACATGATCATAATAAAGTATTAAAACAAACTAACTAATTTCTTATTGACTTACGGTATTACGGTTCTACGATATCAAGGAAGTATATTAAAAGTATTAACGAATTTTGATTGAATTATTAATATTTTATTTCGCAGAGAAACACGTGTCAATGTATAAATTGCGTGTTTTCTTTGCGATGTTAATGTTGTGGTGTAAGCTTTTACCCCAAAACAAAGATTTTCGTGGGCAAAGCTTAATCCGTGTGTGTAAAGTGACGTGGATAAATTGTCTCCAATCATGCTTCGGATGCGCATGCGCGGAACCGCCCATACACACCTGTTGCATAGAAATTTTGGCCACCTGTATAAAATATTTATTTTCCATTAAAAGTAACGTCTTGATGAGACCATTATTTTAATTCCATGTATTTACCTACAATGAAATTGTTCCCTAACACCCGAGTTACAGGTTGTATTTAAACACCAGCAGTTTTTTTTTTATTTAGAGAGACTAATTTGTATGGTGAATTAAAAAGTAGATATGTATTTTAATAGATTTAAATAGCTGTTTTTTTAAAATTGTAATCATACAAGTTTAAAAAATAAGACATTTTAAAAATACGAAGCCGACCGCCGTGGCACAGTTGGTAAGCCGTCCGGTTTCTATGTGGGTGTCCTGGGTTCGATTCCCAGCAGAGGAGAAATTGATTTAAATTCATTTCTCACGCAAGTATTTTTTTCTTTTTCAAAAAAATGAATATGTCCTTGTTAAACAAGTACATATACATCTTCCTACGTTCCCTAAAAAAGCATCATGCTTGCTTGC
Source organism: Molanna angustata (assembly GCA_963576475.1). Classification (NCBI taxonomy): domain Eukaryota; kingdom Metazoa; phylum Arthropoda; class Insecta; order Trichoptera; family Molannidae; genus Molanna; species Molanna angustata. The sequence goes on along the minus strand of OY754966.1, from coordinate 11,389,095 downwards.
TTCTCTGGGCTGGAAACACTAGTTAGTCGGAAGAAATTGCCATTAGGCAATAAACTCGCCACTTGCGCTGGGTGCAAGGAAGTGTTCATTATTATTATTATTATTATTATTACATAACTTTTTCGTACTATTCTCTAAAAAGCGCTGTAAAGTCGCACAATTAAGTTAATTTACGAGTTAAGGAAACAAAAATATTACAAATTTCTTTTTGATATACATAGTTATGTCTAACATAACTTCTATGATATTACGAAACATTGAATTCATTAGGTATACAATACCTACTCGTAAATTTAAAAAAAAAACTTCAATCGCTCATAGCTGAAGTGAAATAAAAGAGATTCATCAGTTTTGTGTTCATTCGAAATGAGATTTTACTTCGAACTATAAAGGTTTTCACATCGTAAGCGAGCTTATTCTGTTGGGTAAATCAATTCATTGTTATAGAAAGCTATTGTGTTAAGACGATTAATGTCCAGGAAGTATTTTCCTTTATTACTCCTAACATTAACGTATGTTTTGCATAGTTTGAAGTTGTATTTTAACCATATACGAGCAAACAAGTAAATTGCATGTTGATATCTAAAAATAATTATAATAGTGGAGAATTATTTTATAATAAATAATGATAAGAAGATATTATTAAGTATTTCGTTATATTATTTTTATACCACGGGTATAAACGATACCCGTGGTATAATACCTACCCCTATGAACGAGCATCGTCAGAATTGATTCAATATAATTATGGAGTTCTATTGAAAGATTTATGTTAGGAATTAAATTATCGTGCACTTTTTCTACATCAATTTCTCGAAAGTTATACTTACATAATAAGTAATAAATATAAAGAGAATGCATATTATCAATATCGCTGTCTGGCTTGTGGTGTACCTATAACTTTATATTGATATAACATGTGTAAAATACTTTAAATATCTGTAAAATATTGCTCATGAGTTATCCGTAAACAAAGGTATTTATTTTTAGAATAACAATTATGTGGTCACGCTTTTTCATTATTGCATCCTAATTTGCATTTAAATCCATTCATCTTATTATAAACGTCTTTCTTAATTTTTATTGACAAACTTTATTTTTTTATACAAAAAATATCATTTGACTCCAGAAAAGGAAAAAAAATCCAATGTTTGCGTATATGCAATAAAAAAAATATTCGATTTAGAAACACATTCATACAAGTAGGTAAACAAACTAAAAATGAAATAATATTTCTGGCGCAGTTCAGGGGTGACATCTGTGCGAGACACCGTCATCTCATTTATAAGGACTGTTGCTTTCATTGTTTACAAATAAACAAATTTCTCAATAGATGCCGTTACAAAAAAGGCTTTATCGTTACTTCATAGATGGCAATAGTATAGTTCCTTATTTTCAGGTGAATTGTTACACAACACACTATTCAAATATATAGAACTTTCAATAATTACATTGATGAGGGAACTCAATAAGAAGGCATAATTGGTGAACGTTGCGCAAGCGCATAAATTGATCACGTAAATCAGCCGATGACAGGTCGTAAGACCTGTAGGTGCCTCGAGTTCCTGGTTCTTCTACAATATTCCAAATTCGTCTCTATTGAGAGGTTAAAATAAAATGTTTGTTAATAAAAATATCATTTGACTCCCGAAAGGGAAAAAAATCCAATGTTTGCGTGTATGCAATTAAAAAAATATTCGTCTTTCTTAATATTAAGTACTGTGTATGTTGAATTGTTCTCGTTTTATATACTTTCTTACATATTATAACAAAATAATTATTCTTAAAAATTCAACTCGCATTTCTTCTCTTTAAGCGTATACTGTAGGTAGGTACTATTAAAATAATTTCAAAGTTCATAATTAGATTTATTTTGTATCATAATAAGAAACCAAATATATTCTTAAAATTGAATAAAATAAGAGAAATTAATTTTGCTATTATAACATCGTTGTCGTTTTCATCGTTTTAAGGCGGGCTAATAGGGGCCAATATAATTTGATTTATACAAAATAGCTTAAAAACACTAATTTGCAAAGTACTATTTAAATCAATAATTAAAACACGTTATAATGAAATTCACGGATCAGTTCTTCAGTGTTATTTTGTTAAGGGAGGGACTGCTGCCAACGTACCTATTTTTCAATTTGATATACCATCATTATTTCTTATCAAATCGTTTTGAAAAAAATAATTTAGATAGTTTGGGAATTTATAAAGAAAAATGTGTCTTTACTTTTTGATAATGTTCTGTATAAATTCTTGTAGAAAAATAATGGCATACCCCGATTTTCAACGTTTATCTTATATTTTCAATCAAATATAAGGCGTAGTTCAACATATTTTTTTTTAAATTAAAGATGACAAAAATATCTAGAAAAATACGATGTGACGTTGCATTAATGCTTCAGGTTTAGAAAATAAACCTTAAAAACCTTTATTTTCCATTCAGCGCCATTGCGAAATATAAGTTTTTTTGCTTTATTAACTTAACCTGATGCATTAATGCAACGTTACATCGTATTTTTCCAGATATTTTGATATTCTTTAATTTATAAAAAAATATAATGCTCTACACCTTATAGTTTTTTAGAAATTTAAGATAAATGTCAAAAATTGGGGTATGCTTATTATTTTCCTACAAGAATATATACAGAACATAATTAAAAAAATAAGGTATATTTTTATTTATTAATATCCAAACTAACTAGGTTATTTTTTTCAAAATGATTCGTTTTGTAGTAATGACGCAAATTCAAATTGAAAAAATAGGTACGTTGGCAGCAGTCCCCCCCTTAAGTAAAATATTTTTATGTCGACCACTAAAGTATGATGGTATGAAACATTGTTTATAGGTATTAAATTATATGAGATTTTTTTTTAAATTATCACATGTATCATCATCATCATCATTGGCCCCACAGCCCGTTGTGGGCCCTTGGCCTCCTTCAGAATCCGTCGCCATTCCTCCCTGCACTCTGCGGCTCCCTTCCAGTTGGTAAGACCCAGCGCTCGTACATCAGCCACCACATCGTCCAGCCATCTCATTTTTGGTCTGCCTCTGCTTCTTCTTCCGTCTGGTGTGGTGTTTAAAACCTTGTTGGGAGTACGATCATCATTCATCCTGTGGACATGTCCCAACCATTGCAGTCTTCTTATTTTAATGAACTGTACAATGTTAGGTTCGCCATACGGTGCCTCTAATTCGTGATTGAATCGTCTCCTCCACACTCCATTTTCGTTGACAGGACCAAATATCTTTCTGAGGACTTTCCTTTCAAATATCAGAAGTGTGTTTTCATCTCTTTTGGTCATTACCCAGCATTCGGCGCCTTATCACATGCATACTCGTTAGTAAAATAGAGTGTAAATAAATGTTTACAGTAAATTATGTATTTGACTTCCTTAGACTATGTGAAAGTGGAAAGTGTATTGCCAAATAACAATTTCTTCTAACTAATTCGTGTTTCCAGAGAAGCGAGATTTGCGTGAGAAATGAATTTAAATAATTTTCTCCTCTGCTGGGAATCAAACCCATGACGCCAGCACCGAAGCTAATATTTACTAATTGTGCCACAACACAAAGACATAATATTATTATTTCTCACTCAGTTCACGCATTTCTGGACTTGTGACACTGGTGAGTTGGAAGAAATTCGCCACTTGAGCAGGGTACAAGGAAGTGTTTATCAACACGGACATACAAAGTTTTTATTGTCCGTTTTAGCAAACAGAAAATCGGTATATTTTTCATGTAACATAATATATTATTATGAATAACGTAAGGTCAGTAGAATAAGTGATGTTAAATTATCTGAATACCAGTGCTCTCATTATTTTATCTAATATTTCGGTAAATTTTTGATAACCTTATACGGAATGCGAAATTTAATAATAATTTATTATATTTATATTTGTAGGTATAAATTTATTTTTAATACAATATTTTCGAGCGTCTATTTTGAATGTTGTCATAATAAGTAATAGCGTTAGCTAATATTAGTTCTCATATTTTTTGTTTTAAAACTTATTTATTACTAATTATTCTGCAGATAATAATATCAGACATTACCGTATTTAAGGCCGTTTTTATAAGTAATCAATTTGTGTAAGACAATCAGAATGTATTTTTTAAATAATTATAATATAACAATTATTATGAAAAATCCTATTTCTATGTGTATAGCTTCTATATAGATATATTCTACTCCTATTTCTATAACTTTTTATTGCTTCCGGTAAATAACTTGAGTATTTTCGTTTGCGCATAGGTATAGGTATAATTATCGTAAAACAATTTGAGCCAGACTTCCGGGTGCGCAGAGCGCAAATTTATGTCTTTTTGCTTGGTTGGTATATGTGCAAATCGCCCCCTTTCTCGGCGAAATGGCTCAATGAATTTGGCGACAACTATACTAACAAATAAACAAAAATACATACATATTTGCGTTCTGCGCATTCCACATGACGTACTTGAGATGTTTGCCACTAAATATAAGATCTCTTAAAGAAGTCCGGAATAAACCTACATACATACAATGGATGGATGCATGGAACATAGGTATTTTATTTGATTTATTTTATGTTATGTAGCTTCTCGGGTCTTCAACTAACAGGTGCTGTCAAATAATTATTTAACACGCACCCAATAACAAGTTGCCAGATTCTGGAGACTTACGATATTAATTGTCTCACAGATCCAGACTGAAAACACAATTAAAAACTGTGTCTCCACCGGGAATTGAACCCGGGACCTTTGGATCAGCAGTCAGATACCTAACCAACTGAGCCACGAAGGCCGAATTTTATTACATGTTGGTTGTAAACAAATTAATAATTTATAAAAACAAGAGCCGAAATAACGAAAACGAAGTTTGTCCTAAAAACACGAATATTAAATCTCTCCGACGATTTGCGAGAACTACCGTCGGAGACAGAGAAACTCCTCAATTACGATGATCGGCGTCCATGTTCAAGTGTCCCGCAGCCAAGTTTCTCGCAGCCAAGTGTCCCGCACCCAAGTCTCCCTTTCCCGTCCAAGAAGCGGGATTCGAGAAATTGATATCAATAAAAAGTTCTAACAAAGGGCGGGAGGAACATAATCCACATGGTCTACTTGGAGTGAAAGCGTTACATCGAGACTTTCCGATACATTGCATAAAAGAAGAACTAAAAAATATTTAAAAATAAACGCACTTACCTTAAAAATAAAATTTCATCTTGCGAAACGATTTTTTGTTTATACTGACGAAAACGCTTCACGGCTCCCGCCTCGCGACATCACGCGTGATTTTCATACAACTTTTATCTTTTTTACTCCTCACTAACCCAAGGAGATATAGTAGGGAGTTGTGATTTCGCAATTTTTAAGGCTATTTTATTTATTGCAGATTATCAACTAGTATCATGCTGAGATTTTATTTTGAAAATTTCATCACAATGTATCTGTGTGTGTATGCTATGTGCTGCGTGCTATGTACCTACGTCGTGTTTATTTAACTTTATCGTTTATAGACTCATTAGATTCTTTTAAAATTTTGCAAATATGTATATATAATACTCGCTTAGGCCCCATTAGATTTTGAAGGATATCCGAATAGTGCTTCTTAATTTTTTTAACTATCATATATTTCAAAGTGGCCCCAAGCTTAGGAAACTTAAAATTTTAATTTTTTATTTTCATTTGGTAAAAAGGCTTAGGCACATCACTTTCATAAAATGGCATTGGAAAATTATCAAGTTTTCATAGTAAAATATTTAAATAAAAAAAAATAATTTAAAAAATGGTGAATATTTTCCATAATTTTTTTTGAATACTTTATAGAATGAATTGTTAGTGAGGAGTTTAGCGTTGGCCACAACTCACTCGTTTTCATAAGATTTTAAACCATAATTTCAGCCATTTTCAAACGTAATATGTAATAGGTACATATCTATTGTTTAACAATACGGTAAGATAAGGTAAGCAGGTTCTTTTGCTTTGAGAATATTCAAAATACGATTCGGTATGATATAACTTGGATGTATGTAGAAGTACCTACCGGGGTGACTGCTAAAATACCCATTTGTATGCTAAATTTGACATCTGGGCGTTCATACAACTATGTACACCAAACTTTAGTCACGTATCTCTATGTATGTTTTTATTGTAAATGTCTTGTAAGGAATTAGTTGTAGTTTATATGTAAGTATATGCTGTAGGTATATAATTTTATTTGTATTGAACATTCTACGAATGTACATATATTATTTATAATGTCAGTGTCCATCTATATTTTTGTTGATTAAAACAGGATATTAAGACAAACTGTTTTATTGAAATTAACCAGTATTACAATCTCATTTATTATATTTTGATTACACTCGTTTCTTCAATAAATATTTCGTCCTGATAATGGATAATCATAGTAGTGTAAGCCTGTGGCCCAGGTGCGAAGATATTATGTATTGAGAGATTCGTAAGAAATTGCAAAGAAGATGGTCTTGTTGAGAGCGTCGTTTATTTCAACAATATTTCTTGAGCAATAAACAGCCCGCCCGCCACCTACCTCGCGTCCCTTTAGTACCTACCTCCCGTCCCATCAATACCTATCTTCACTCACTTTTTAGTACCTCCCGTCCCTTCAGTACCTACTTCTAGTCCCTTTTGTACCTCCCGTCCCATCAGTACGTTCCTTTAGTACCTACCTCCCGTCCCTTCAGTACCTACTTCTAGTCTCTTTTGTACCTCCCGTCCCATCAGTACGTTCCTTTAGTACCTCCCGTCCCATCAGTATATTACTTCAGTCTCTTTTTAGTACCTCCCGTCCCTTCAGTACCTACTTCCAGTCCCTTTTGTACCTCCCGTCCCATCAGTACGTTCCTTTATCTACATCCAGTCTATTTAGTACCTCCCGTCCCTTCAGTACCTACCTCCAGTCTCTTTTTAGTACTTAAAGTCCATTCAGTGCTTCCCGTCCTAGCTCTCATTTTATAATGAAAGTAACAATACTTGCTTTAGCAGTTATTGAAATCAAATCGTCAACATGTCTCGTACATTTTAGTCTGTTGTTTAAGCTTCTTACTTTTACCTCTTTCAAGATGTGGTCATATGGTCGAGCCATCATTTTCTTGACAACTCCGACGTCTTGTTCAAGTAACTCTCACCTTTATAGGTATGCTGGCAGTTTTATTCTTACATATTAGATGCATACTTTGTATTATATCTTTCATTGTCTCACATTCTCAATGTCACCACATACTATTGATTGTTGTGTTACCTATACACAATACCTAATCTAGTCTTAGTTGCATATATGTAGGTTGGCATAATTCGGATGCGTATTATCACTGATGTAGTAAGTGCTGCGTTCTCTATATTTCCTGCTATAAATCTTCTTTCGAAGTCCGATATGTCCGCATTCCTCATTTCATCATAATATGCCGTTCTGTTCTGTGATCTCATTTCTACAACATTTTATTCTGCACTAAAGCTTCTCTGTCACGTTTAGGTTTCACTCGCAAAGTCTATAGATACTTCATGTAATAAACTTGTTTGAACATTAAAAGATGATAAATGTTTCAATTTATAAAAATATCGAGTTTTTCTGTAGACAGAGTACCTAATAAAGTAACGGAAATATCGTACGTACGTTATAATATTATAACGTACGTACGATGTTTTCTATTCAGTATAAAAATGACAATCCGAAGCATCTTAATTTTATTCAATACTTATGTAGATAGTTTTTACGCTATAGAATTTCATGTCTTCATTCTGTATTGTCTAAGTACATTTATTTTATCCCCTCGTTTGTGAAACACATCACCTGTCAACTCCAGAAGCAAGGTACAAGTTAAAAAAAATCACAAGTAAAATATCACCGAATACAGTGTCAAGGCAATATTTATGATTTTTATGTTTTTTTAGTCAAAGTTTTTGTGTTAGTACCTGTAACTTCACATAATTAATATTTATTAAAAAAAGTGAATAAACTTAACTATAGCTCTATGCAGTGTGCAGTAATAATTCGACTTTATTGCTATATTCTTTGTTGTCTTGATTTATTCTTTATTTATTTAGTACAAAAACAATATTTTACATAAAAAAAATTATACAAAATAAAAAGCAATTAAATCACTTAATGCTTCCTTCAAAAAGCTGCTTCCTTCCTTCCTTCAAAACACTGCTTCCTTCAAAAAGAGATATAGGTACTTAGGTACTCGTGTTTTGAAAGGAGAATTTGAACTGTTTACATATATAGAAAAAAATAATCATAGATAAAAAACACACTTTAAAATTAGTCATATTATATACCTTAATGTAACAAAAAAAACAATATTTAAATAACAATTATGAATAATTAAATTAGCGTATATCTATGTATGCTATTGAGATATGAATATCGAACATGGATGTCGGCCTTCTTGGTTCAGATGGTTTGGTATCTAATCCAAATGTCCCGGGTTCGATTCCCGGTAGAGACACAGTTTTTAATTGTGTTTTCAGTCTGGATCTGTGAGACGATTAATATCCTAAGTCTACAGAATGTGGCAATTTGTTATTAGGTGCGTGGTAAATTCATATTTGATATAGTACATGTTAGTTGCCCGAGAAGTACATAGGTTATATAAAAAATTAAAAGATGGAAGAAGACGCATGAATGAAGAAAAAAACGCGATGAAAAATAAGTTTTTCAGTCTATTTCGTGGTAAAACAACTTATGACCGATGAATAAATTAAAATTATTTTGATCAAATGGACAAAAATATTATTGAAAATATATCTTCGGCAACACAATTCAAAATTCATATAATTAGTTTTTTTTTATCAAAAGTTAATTTTATACTTATTTTTATTTAATTTATTTAACTTATTTTTAATTCATATTTTTAACTTATTTCAAATTATTTTTAATTCATTTATTTGACTTATTTTCACGTATTTATTTAATTTATTTTTAATTTATTAAATAAAATTATTTTTAATTCAATAACTTCACTCATTTTAAATTAATTTATTAAAGATATTTTTAATTCGTTTATTTAACTTATTATCATTTAATTTATTTAACTTAATTTTAATTTATTTATTTAACTTATTTTTAATAAATATATTTAACTTATTTTTAATTTATTTATTAAACTTATTTTTAATTTATTTAATTAACTTATATTTCATCGTGAATAAAAACGTTGACAGTTATTTCACTCTTCACAATAATTTATTATATTCTTTCAAAACGACTTGAGCAATAATAGCTAATGTACTATTATACTCGTTGTGGAATAGATCTGTGTTCGTTTATTTTTTAATATCTATAGGTAATTTCTTAGTAACATTGATTAGTAATTTTGGGCAATTTATCAATAGTTAAAATAGCAAATAATGATAGATCCTTATAAAAGCTGATTTTTCAACATAGTATCGTGTCAGGGGGCCTAGACAACGTGTCATTTAAGCTAAGCGTTATATCGCTAAGCGATAGTAAATGTATGAAATTGGTCGCTATGACAACACGTGACAGCCACAAATTTCATACATTTCTATCGCTTAGCGATATAACGCTTAGCTTTAATGGCATGTTGTCTAGGGGGGCTGTTTGGATATTATATTTGTTTCTATTTTTATCTAATGTGTTGATTAGAAAACCAAGATACTGATATAAAATAATATTAAAATAGTTCTAAACAAACCGGTTATTAATATTAGTCTGAATATTAAAAAACCAATAAAGTTTTATAAAAACATTTTTCGTGTAAAAATCTTTGATGTATTTTCAAATACAAAGAATTTTTTTTATGAACTATAAAATAATTTATAACTAAACCACACTAAACGTTTCCTGGAAGAGTCTGTATAATATTCATTTAAGTTTAAATGTTTCAGTAGCTTGAGAATGCAATATGTTTGATTATTGTCATAATTTATCTTAGAGAACATAATAGGTATATTTTTTTACGGAAAACTTTCCTCGCAGATAATTTTATTGTTTTTCATGTGAATTACCTAAGTCAAATGAAATGGACTATTCTTTCTCCTTACTTCAATTCAAATTGTTCATTTTCCTGGTAATCGTTTTTGTTGAATTATTTAAAAATAAATTAACTAAACGATATTTTTTCTATCCGGATTGAAAAGAATATGTAAACAAATTTCTGAATAAAACACACGTTATTTGAAAAGTTTTTATAGATGAATGTAAGGGTTATATTTATAATTTTGCATATAGGCATATTAATGCTATTTCCGTTGGTAGCTAATGTAGGTATGTGCAAAATGCAATCAAATTTACAAAGTACCTTTCGTATTATTTTTAGTTGGTACAATGACCGATGTGCTATAGGTATATCATTATAGATATTGAAAATGAGATGCAATGGATATTATCGTAAATATAGATCGGCTCAACACATATGTTAAGACATATTTTTTTATAGATTTTACGATTGCTACTCGGCGAGAAACACACTGTTGGCATATTGTAATTAAATCGCGAGGAAAATACATAAAATTGTTATGTGTTAAGTTTTGTAAATCAATAAGTGGTAGCGCTTGTTCAAAATCCAATTCTAAACAACAGGCGATATATGTATACGATAGACTCATCTTCCTGTTCAATATTTTTGCATTATCAATGAAGATATTGATCGATAGTACTCAAATCGTTTAAGGTTTACAAAATCTTCTTCTTCTGATACCGCTTCTAACGGAGATTGACGACCATCACACCACAAACTCATCTCGATCTTGCGCCAACTTATGTAATTAATGACGCTGCATCCGGAATGCCGACCCACTGCCTGAAATTTTTACGCCACGATATTCTTTTACGTCCCATACTCCGTCTTCCCTATAACTTTTCCATCTCTATAAATTGTAGAAGGGCATATCTATCACCACGGAATATATTCAGCTTTGCGTCTCTTGACAATGGTTGACAAAATACAGCCATTAATTCTTTAGTTATTTTTTTCACACTGACGTAGATTTCCATTATAAAAAATAAATAAATTTTTCTTCTACAACTATTTTATTTCTTTCCTGGATGAAAGTTTCGCCTGGATAGGAATAAAACAATCGTAGAAGAAAAAATGTAGTGTTCATTATTATTAATTATTATTGCTTCCTTCTATCTCTCATTGTTGGTTTCGTTCTCATTTATAAATTTACTTTCAATAGATTCACTATGTGTGGCTGGGAAATTTTAATATGAAAATTGTTCAGCCTCTTATTGAGTAGTCTTTTGGCGTTACCCGGAGCACAGCGTGTGTGATCGTATTTTGTTTATGTTTAACTGTGTGTTTGTTGGTTTGATTTTGATGTATTCACTATGTCATACGATAAATAAATAATAAATAATTCTTATTGCGAGAAGTTGCATTGGGACTTATCCTTCACGTACGCCTTTAAGTATTCCGTAAATATTTATCTGAACAAGCATTCTTTAGAAATATACCGAAGGCCTTTTGTATTATACTCTCCAATAATATCAGTGTATCTATAACAGCGGTCGAGGAACCGGGGTAAATTACCCCAAATGGGGTAAAAATGTTTTTTTTTTGGGTAATTTGGGAAATTTTTCTAGTTTGCTATTTCATAAACGTGTTAGTATTTTTACAAACTAAATCAATTCAGGTGCTACTTACATCAAAAAGTCCAAATTTGGAAGTAATTGCATCAAACATGAAGAAACATAATTTCTCCAAAAACTGAAAGGGAAACCTGAAAAACTGAATTCTTGTTTGATCCAATTTTAGAATTTTATTTTGTTCGTCTATTACATAGTAATATTTTCATGTAACTTTTTTTTTATTTTCCGTGTAAATTAATTCAATAAATAATGTCTTCTTTTCAAAATGGGGGGAAGGGGTAATATCAACTTACGCAAAAATATTTTGGGGTAATAGTTAAAAAAGTTCCCTGACCGCTGATCTATAACTTCTTTCACTTATTATGTCAAGTTCTTTGTTGCTTAATTTACTGATTGTTTTCCTAGTAAACCGTTCGGACTGTATAATATGTAGGAACAGGTCAGTGCAAAAAAACAAGGGATGGAATGTGAAGATTCTGGTTAGGTATATAATATTATAATGCAGCATCTATAGAGACAGATACATTAAGTGACTAGACTGTGCGTGATACACACAATGAAGTTAACCGACTTGTGCGACTGATTGATCTGAAAAATCAAACAATAACAATAATTCATTCAGCGATTTACAAAACAAACCGCTAATTTTATTTAGTTGTATCGAACTCTAGAAATTTTCTATGGCAATCTTTATTCATTAATTTTATCCATGTGATCACTCCGAAGTACATTCCTTATTCTATCATAGGTAGGTATATCAAGACTTTGATATATTTTTTATTTTTTTTATAATCCATTCAATTACAAGAACATTGGTTACAAGTAAAAATAATTAAAAGAATACCTACATATATAAAAAACCAATAAAATGATAATAAGAGTCATTGGAGTCACATGGATGTATCCACTATGTGCTAGAGTGTACCTACATTATTATGTAATTAGGTATAAATAGATTTTGACTACTTTTCTTAAGGATAATAACATGTGTTTGATTTAGTTTAGAATAAAAATAGTTTTATATTTAATTATTGTATTTGATAAGTTAACTATTTTAGTACGACGAACACATGATTTTCGCGGTTTTTGCGTTTTTTAGTAAGAATTCAGTGTGAAATCAGTGTATTTTTGATTTAAGCTGCAGAACTTTTTTTGAATTTTGGGTTTCCTTGATGAAGATGTTATATATTTTAGGTGCCAAGAAAGTATAATGTCTATGTCCATAGGTTGTACTGGTTCTAGGTACCTGCATTAGTTTATTAATGTTGGTTCTAGTTAAGTGTACCTGTTGTCCTAGAGTGTCTTTCCGATACAGGTACCTACTTATGTATGTTAAATTCATTTTGTGACAATGTGAGATGCATGTGTTTCTTTTGATTTTATTTTGAATACAAAATGTTCTCTATGTGATCGATAAATGTTTCCGTTATGATCTCTTCATTCTGTGAGCGTACACAATCTGAGGCTAAATTGGGTGGGGAACTAAGTCGACCAACCCCCTTTCTCACTTACGAACTTAAGGGGTTTTATAATAAGGCAGTTTTCCTTTAAAAAGTTTCCATAATGTGGTCAATGAACGAAGGTTCTTAAGTTTTAAAAGAGTCAACGTGAATTTATATTCGCTCTCAATAAAGGAATAAGTATTATAATTTACATGAATACCTATTATTATTATTAACTAACTAAACCATATAAGACAGTAGGAAAATATTAAAATTCTTAATTTACTTTTTTTTATTATTAGTTTTGTTTTTAATAATGCAATAAATAATTAAGTATTTATTACCAAGGGACATCATTATTAGTTTTTTAAACATAAGACTCTAAAAATAAACAGTAATATAATACCTAACCAATAAATGTCACGCATAGAGACGCCTCAAATAAAATTAGTAACTCTACAAAAATAGGTATAAATTTAGGGAATAAATTGTTAATAAGTTTTCTTAACATATTAACAATTAAATAATTGCAATAAAAAAACGACAGTTACGAAGGATTATTATAAAAATAGGATATATTTCATAAAGAACTCTTGTCATAGTTATCTCTGAACATCTAGAAAAATCTCGTGGATGCGCAGAAGACGAATATGTCTTTTAACTTGGTTCGTTTGAACAAGTGTGTGCGCCAACCGCCATTTCCTCCATGTCGAAAAAAATCTAAATGTTGGCGATAACAATACCTGCATAAAATATAAAATATTTAAGTTAAGATATAACAGTGACTTCAAAATTCATTTGGGTCTATGACGCTTAGTGGGAGAAATAAAGATTTTATCATCCTATTCTAACATAACTAATACATATTATATAGTTGACGTCTTCCTTTTATTCTGTTCTTGTAGTATAATATAATCCCTGTTTCAACCAGGTAGATGTTATCGATAATTATCACTTCTTAGGGCTTAGTGACCGTTAATTTAATATTGTGTGCACATCAAGCAGATACGATCCAAAGAACCAGGATTATTGGTAAAGCCTTTAGTCTAATATATGAAATAAACGTGCATGATATAGCTTGTTCGTGTATTTTGTTGACCAGCAAGTCATGATGCGTTTAAAATATTATTCAAATGGTTTTGCTATTATTTTATCCAAATATATAAGTATTTCATTTTATTCGTGTCTGAATGTGTTTGACAGAATTTAAGCCATTCGCAATTGTTAACTTTAGTTAATGCAAGAAAAATAGTATCACAAATTCAAACAAAATAGTTGCTAAGTAGTTTAAGTTCGATACGAACTAGATATTATTTTATCGAATGCGCCTAAATCAGCACATTTTGCATAATATTGTTCTTCAAGAACACAATTTGTTCATAAAATCATTGATTCTTTCGGATCGTTTGGTATGTTTTATTGTACAAAATAAAAACTATTTGAAATAACTAAGGAAACTGACAAATTTACACCGTGATACAAAAGAGAAATGCAATCGTGGTTTCACCGTATTCATGAATCCAGGTCCACGAGCACAGGCGACCAGAGTACCAGCCAGAACAGGCGAGCCACATGGGCTTGCGGCCATGTATGCGGGATTAATATTCGGGGCCCCTTTATGACTCAAGTCACAAATTTATACATGACGATATGCGTAAACAAAAATAAGTGCCTGACAATATCAAAATATCCGCTTAGATGCAAACTAGTAATTGAAAACAACACTATAGAACAGGTCATGCGATTTACATACGGTGTAGAGATCTCCAGCAGCATTGGTCTATGTATAATAGCCTGTACAACGAAGTCCGTACACAGGTCAATAAAGCAATAGCCGTAGCTGGTTGTTTAAGAAACACCGCATGGAGAAATAAACACATGCTTACTAGCAGCAAAGTCAGAATTAAGGCATTTGTCAAGGCATGTGTCCGCCCAATAATGACATATGATATAGAAGTAAAGCTGTCTTAGAGTGGATGGAATGAATACTCTGCGTTCTATTGCTGCAAGAACCCTCAGGGAACATATCGGAATTGAAACAATCAGGGGGGTAAGTCTCGTCAACCGGCTGAATCAAAACCATTCATGTTTGTTCATATCATGGATATAATCATCTTATGGAGCTCTATAATATCTTATATGCGGTGTCGAGGACATAACATGATGTGGAGGTAGCAGATGTTGACTCTGGGGAGACCACGTAGAACGCATGGGCGACAATTAAATTGAAAAAACTTCAAAATTCTGAAGACTTAGAAATACCCAACAACAGAAAACTACCCGGAAGATCTGCGAAGAGTTCTTACTCCCAGGATAGTCCACCCTCACAAACAG
The DNA here is from genome assembly GCA_963576475.1 of Molanna angustata. NCBI lineage: Eukaryota > Metazoa > Arthropoda > Insecta > Trichoptera > Molannidae > Molanna > Molanna angustata. Next base: position 11,373,746 of record OY754966.1, on the reverse strand, counting down.
GTTAAATGACCTAATACACGATGAAGAAGAATAAGATAAATTTATTTTAAATATACATCTCATCACATTGTTTCCTTGACGGTACAGGCAAAGCGAACCGAATACATGGCATATTCTACTGCATAAACGTGTTTTCTTGGATGCTCTACTGTTTTTCAAGTTTCTAACATTCCCTTTCACTCCATATATTATTTATATGGAAATGGAATTTTTTTTATATGGAAATGGACACATTTACATTTCCATCAAAATTAGGAAAAACTTGATCAAGACTCTTATCTGGAGTGTACTGCTATATGGCTGTGAAACATGGACCATCAGCCAACACGAAACGGGACGTCTGTCTGCGTTTGAGATGTGGTGCTACAGACGCATGGCTAAAGTTCACTGGTCAGAACACATCAGCAACGACGAGGTACTAAGTAGGGTTGGATAGACAAGGCAAATTATGAAAAGAATTGCCCGACAGAGAACAACTTGGATAGGCCACAACATCCGGCACCCAGGCCTGCTTTTTACCATCGTCGAAGGAATGATTGATGGGGATAACTGTAGAGGTCGCCCCAGAAACAACTATATAGACCAGATAATCGGTGACGTGCGCTGTAGCAGCTACAAAGAGATGAAGAGACTGGCGGACGATAGAGTTAAGTGGAAAGATCGAGTGTTTGGTGCAGACCAATCCTTGGATTGTTATCCAGATAAAGAAGAAGATTATTTATATTGGAAAATAATTTCAATTTATATTGCATATTTTCCTTTATATTTCAAATTCAATTTGAGGACGACTACTCCATAATTGAGGCACGAATGAATGAAACGTTTCAGAACACATTTTAAATTCAATGTAAGTGTAATAATTTCTCTTGGTTCATTTAACCATTAAAAATACTCGGAGATTTGATGCACATACCACAAGATAAAGAATGAATTCTGTACGTTTGGTCGCCGACCTTTGACAGAAAAGCTACACAAAGAAATGTAAAGAAAAAACAAGTTAACATTATCTTATCATTATATTTACTATTGATATTCCACGAGGTTTACATGTTCACGGCTATGCCACACTATGTAAAATGTTACGTACTTATAAGTTACCTTTATTATTTAGGCCTGTATTATCAATATAGTTTTAACGACACATTGTTTCTGGTCCGTGTTAGTTCCGGAAGCGTGCTAAGTAACGCAACACCGACGTTAGGGTAGGTACTCCAAGAAAGAAGTATTCAAATAAATGCTTTGAAATTGATATTTTCATACGCGGTTATGGCAAATCTAGACGAATTTCGATAGTATACCTAAACATAGATTTTCATATAATATACTAGATGGAGTACTCCGTGCAATGAGTGAGTCATGGTATATCGCGCGTTTGACATTTTGATTGGCAACATTTTGCAGTTTTCCATATATTACAACACTTCCTAGATAACTATTCTCTAAATCTTAATGAACAAAGCGTTTTTTTCGACAAATGAATCCGAAAAAAATTCACATAAGTCGTTATTCTCTATAGAAAAACGATGTGGTCTGCCAACCTTGTTGTCAAAAGTCCCGCGGAAAAAAACCTCGCTAACTGCGATATCTAGTATATTATATGAAAATCTATGAGTATAAAAAATGAGTTTGATGGTAGTTCGATGTCGCCAAATATCTTGAACTTGTAGCCGAGAAGGGGGGCGATTTGCACGTAAACCAACGAAGCGAAAAGACACGAATTAGCGCTCTGCGCATCAACCGGAAGCTCGCTCAAGGTGTTTGGCGAAAATGATAACGATGATTATAAATACTATATAGTTTATATATTAATTAAAATTTAATAATAAATATCGTGATATTCTAATTATCTAAATATTGTACCTACCTATTCAAAAAGTTTAAAATAGATAGATACTATAACTTTTACCACGTCATTAATAATTATGCATTATTAATATTTAGTAATAAATTATACTACTTACTAATGAAATAAATTTTTACCATAAATATTTCTTGTCTGTCATATAATGGATAGAAACTCAAAAAATATGTATAAAAATATGCTGCAGGCTACTTAAGAAGTTGATTAAGATTAGATTAAGACTTATGGAACATTTTAATTAAAATTGATAAATAGTTTTGATTCATACAGAAATAATCGACAATTTCATACTTAACATTGATCTCAACGAATCTTTATGATTGAATGTAGATTGATATTAAGATCGAGTACCTAAGAGTACTTAAGAGCGTATTACGAGTAACCCTTCTGTTAGTGAATGCTTGTGATAAAGATAACAAAAATTGTTTGATGCAGAATGACACTTACTGCACTGGGTTCGAATAAATCATTAAAAACAAAACTAAAAATTCTTTCAATTTTGAAAAATATGAAATTGTTAGTAAATCAAATATGGCGTAATTTTCTTAAAATAACTGTGTGTTTATGTTACTATTCAATTCTCGTTTAATTACATTAAGACAGTTAACAATATATCTGACGGTTCTTTGATGTATTATAGATAGTTAAAACTTATTTTCATAGCTTTAATATTGTACGTTGCATTTAGTGCAAACCCTGTCTGTAAAAAGCGTGACTCAGATAAAAAGAGACGTAGAGCTTAAAGTCTTTCCAGTTTGGTTAGCAGGGCACAGTAAGGTACTGAATTGAAAGCATTCAACGCAAGATTAACTAAACCAGTCCAAGAATAAAGCAATGCGTTACAAAAATTTCGCTTCGTAATCATTGTATGCAAGATTTATTGTCAATGATTCCACACTAAAGACTTTACACCGCTTATACCTATGTATAGTATAAAATATACTGATCATATGGTTTTAGAACTAAATTTCTTATTTATATCTTATACAGTTGCGTAATACATATTTTTCGTTATTACAGTATAAACAATGTTCTCTTTTAAGCTCTACTCTTATTCAAGTTTCTAAAATTCCCTTCACTCCATAGGCATCTTATTTATAAGATTGTGCCATTGCATCTTTAGTTGACCTTTCCTTCATATTGCAAATTTTATGGATGGCTACTACATAAATAAGCAGCTCCGAATGAATAAAACGTATCAAAACACATTTTTATATGCAATGTGAGTGTTATTTCTCTTGGTTTATTAACATTGAACCTAAGTAGCTATGTAAGTCTGCATTAGATCTTCTTTAATATTGTTAAAGAATGCTTACCTTATCTTGATATGATGATATCCGTGTTGTTTTATAATTTTGTGTTTGGCTTGTGTTATTTAAGATAAAATATAACCAATATAACTAATTCATTATTTAAATAGACATATTTTTGCTAAAGAAAGCTGGGTTTGCCATGATTTTTATATTATTAACGCTTCATTTTATTATGTTATAGGAAAAATATAGGTAACTGTTTCACCTTGTATACAATCATTTGTCAGATTTGACTTTTTTAATAACTCACATGTTTTTTAATATCTATGTAAAAACAAGCACGCTCCATACATTTGCATGGTAAATATTTTTCTTATACCGTTTTTTATATATCTAATACATATGAAAATATGCGATAGTAACTATAGTTAATTAAACTTCATTTCAAATATATTATAATCTCACAAATATGTACCGATTATAAATGGTGACATTTTCGTGATAAATGAATAAAAGTCAAATATGTAGGTACCTGATGTCACACGATTCAGTAGTGTCTGATGTTTTTGACATTTCTAATACCTGAGTCATTTCATGTTTGTTTTCATTATCTCTGAATACTTGTATTTGCTCTTACGCAACCCAGTTAAGAACAACGAAACACACGCACTATCTCGGTCAGGTAATAATACATCGTGACATAATAAACGAGTGGGTTATGACCAACGCTAAAATCCTCACTAACAAGTCATTCTAAAAAGTATTCAAATTTTGTATGAAAAATATTCAGCATTTTCATAAAATGAGTTTGTTAAATTATATTTTATTAAGAAAACTTGATAATTCATCAATGCCATTTTATGATAGTGATGTGCCTTTTTACCAATTTGTTAATAAAAATATCAAATTTCAAGTTTTCTGAGCTTGGGGTCACTTTGAAATATTTGATAATTAAAAAAAATGAGAAGCACTTTTCAGATACCCTTCATAATCTAATGGGGTTCAAGCGAGTATTTGGTATACAAATACGCAAAATTTGAAAGAAATCGAATTAGTACTTTAGTCTATAATCGATAAAGTAAAATAAACACGCTGTACATAGCACACACACACACACACATACCTACACATATACATTGTTATGAAACTTTCAGAATATAATCTCAGCATGACTAGTTGATAATCTTCAATGAAAGAAAATAGACTTAAAAATTGCGAAATCATAACTCCCCACTAACTCCCTTGGGTTAGTGAAGAGTAAAAATGTAATTTGATAATAATATTATTAACGACCAAATTATCCGATGTTGTTGAGAGAGTAGTAATGCAAATGTAGAGATGGGCAGGACACATAGCTTCCTGTAGAGTCCGTCTCCATGACTGTCGGTCTTGTGATGCATTACGCCAGTTATGGATACCGATGTTGTCTGCATCCTTCACTACACCGTCCAGCCATCGAAGCTTCGGCCTTCCAATTTTTCTTCGTCCTCCGGTGTACCATTCATAATTCGTCATGGGACGACCTCTTCGCTCATTCTCTGTATGAGTCCGGTCCATCTGAGTCTTCTGATTTTTAATTCACTCAAGATGGTGGGATTCTTGTACAGATCATACAGTTCCTGGTTGTATCTACATTACTACGTCAATCTCCGTTGTCTCAAATCAGGCCGTAGATCCTTCTCAATACTTTCCTCTCAAAAGTTTCCAGGGCTCTTTCATCATTTTTAGTGATTGTCCTGCATTCCGATCCATATAATATTACTGGCTGAATAAGCGTATTAAGGAGGAGGACTTTAGTCTTTCTGGTGAGGTGACGACTTCATGTGCTTCTGTAACCCAAAGTAGCACCTGTTTGCGGCCACTATTCGTCGTTTGATTTCTCACTCGATTCTTTTCAAATTTTGCAAATACCCAATTAGATTTTGAAGGATATCTGAATAGTGCTTCTAATTTTTTTAACTATCAAATATTTCAAAGTGACTCCAAGCTCAGGAAACTTAAAATTTAAATTTTTATTTCCAAATTGGTATATGTAAAGGCACACTACTTTCATAAAATGGCATTGAAGACTTATCATGTTTTCATAATAAAATATTTAAATAAACAATAATTTAACAAACTCATTTCATGAAAATGCTGAATATTCTCCATACAAAATTTGAATACTTTTTAGAATGACTTGTTTGTGGGGAGTTTAGCGTTGGCCACAAACCACTCGTTTTTAAATAGAATTGTTACACAACGCATAGAGTATAATTTATTTTTGTGTATAAAATGGGTTATATATAAATGTACACACTTAATTGATCACGCAGTTATTTACAATGTACACATAATAATGATAATAATACTTAAATGTGAAATATTTATATTCCCTACGTCATTTTTTAAAGTTTATTTATTTTTTGCGATAAGCAACGCAATAAAGTCAAATGTATTTATTCTTGAATACTACTTGAATATTCTTATTTGTGCGAGCATATTTGACAGTCTTTTATGGTGTTAATGAATGAAAATGTTATCACAAAATGTAAGGTAACCAGCTACGGGTTTGCGGGTGTGCATTAATTTATTTAAGGAAGCTTGACACATGTGTGTATTTTCACACACCAGTCTAGTCTCACCTTAAAAGGCACTACATTCAATTGTCTATTGTTATCGCTGTTTTATGTAAAATGTTTTATTATGAATAATCTTTATTATTGTTATAAAACTCTTTTTTGGAAAAATCAAATTAATTATCTTTTGTTTTGAAATCAATCTTTTATCTTAATTTCTCTCAGTTTGTACGCACTATTCTAAGCCGGTGCCTCATATCTGGAGTATTTTTTAACACACATTCATCATTTTTCTATCTTAACACATATTCATACGTCGCGTCGTCTTATACATGTTCGTCTTGTTATTCACGCTACTTATATTTCCACCTTTCAAAATATCGTTTACATGGTCGTGCCATCCTTTTCTTGGGCGAACCCGACCTCTTATCAGTAGCGGAATAGCTTATAGAAGCCGAAAACCTTGGCTTACCTATAAATATATTATATAAAGAAATTTATAATCACAAGTTAGAAAAAACTGTCATTAAATATGAAAAAAAAAATATAACTAATACAAACCTAATAATAAACACATGCGTATTGACAGTAAGGTCAGAATATATAAGACATGTGTGCGACCGATCATGACGTATGCTGTGGAAACGCGAGCAGATACCGTACGAACCAAGGGGCTCCTAAGGACAACGGAGATGAAGGTCCTAAGGTCAATCACTGGTAAAACTCTCCGAGATCGTGTTCGCAATGTTCAAATAAGGAAAACATGTGGAATATAGGGCATTGTTCAATGGAGTAGATCCAGAAGAAGGCATTGGAGGGACCACGTAGCCAGGATGGACAGTGATAGACTTGCATATATAGCGGCGAATGAAATTCCTTCTGGCCGCCGCCTACCTGGTAGACCATCCAAGAGATGGAAAGATAGCTGGACTTCGTCGTCATCCCAGGAGGCATAGTTTCTAAAGAACAGACCAACTAGGTCTACGTAACGAATAGGAAGAAGACAAACCTATTACTTTTTTTTATTGAAACCGCACTACAAGATTGGAAAATTAATCGGAAATACGACACTTTTCATGGCCACAAAAAGTAAATATTATTTTGGCATGTGATTGAAATATATTTTTCACTGATATGAACAACGATGAAATTATGCCAAATAAATTAAATATTCAACATTTCCCAATTTTCTTTCAGGTTTTGCGTAGTCTGAAGGTTCTAAACACGCCCCTGTCTTTCTTTCTCATTCATTCCTTACAAGTGGCCAAACAATCTCTATGTATTAACTTTCATTCTATTAATTACATCTTTCTTCGTCTTACATCATTTCATTGTGTCCTCGTTTCGCACTCTGTCATATATCGTTCTGTTAAGAATTATGCGAATTCAGAGGAAATATTTTGTTTTTCATTAAATAAAATATTCAAGGTTTGGGGTTTAATCCATTGTTGATAATTTTGAAATATTTGTAATAATATTTATAAAATGAACTTCCACAATATGTAAGAAAACACATTTAATTTATTTATTTGAAAATGAATACATTTCAAAATGCATTTGAGTGGTAAGTGTTGGTTAAGAAAGTAAGTTGCATTGAATTCTGGTAGGTATGTATTGTACCTATCATCATACATAAAGTGAGCCTTCACCTATAGAAACCTTGGGTCTCTGTTAATATTGTGTTGTACAGTAACTTCAACACCCACGCAATACCTAAGTAACACAATAACACAAAGGGCAAGTTGAATGACCACAGTATGCACAACTTACAAAAAGTATTCATCGTACTTAATTTAATATATTATATTTATAACGGATCCAACAAAAGTAAATTCAGTAACTTTATTACTATCACAATTAAGTTTGTTGAAAAAAAAAGATTAAAATAAAACAATTAACCATAAATAAGAATATAAAATTATAATTACATCAATTGTCTTCTTTTGGTCACACCTGAGCGTCACTAGTGGTTCATTTTAACTTTCGTCAACTGCGGTTCTTAAAGAGGTGCCAGTAAGATATTTTTTTATTTATTAGGGAAATCAACAGCTTCTGTAATATTACAAAAATATTTATATTTTTATTTATTTAAATTTTTATTTATTTTATACTTAGTTACATACAATATTATGTACAAGTTATTAAAAATTAATCAATCTTTCCTTTCCCAATTTAAGCTAGAAGCTTGCATTTAAGCAACAGCAGCTCTTTGTATATACAATAAAAATTCTTTACACAGAGTTTTTAAAACAAATCATATAAATTAAAAAATAAATTAATTAACAATTATAAATAAACACACATTTCAAAACCAAAAGCAATACAAAAATAATATAAAAATATACATTTCAAACAAAGAAAAAAATAATCAAAACCATCAAAAATACAAAATAAATAGCACATATAAAAATGAAAATGAACCACAAGATGAGAATAAATGGAATATAAGGGATAGTGTTTCAAATTGTTTTATGTTTTTTTATGACATATTCGATATATAGGTAGAGTAAGAGCATGCTATTGAACCAGACCTATCTCCTTCTCTTCTTTTTAAAGTCCTTTTATAAGTAATTTGAAATAAAATCTGGCTCCATGCAATGGTCAAAAACATCTAATTGTTATTTATTTTAGTTTTTATGTGGAACTGTAAGGGTCACATAGAACAGGACGGAATGGAGAGGGAAATATGCGAGACACTTTTGCAAATTAAGTCTTAAGATTAAAACTTAGAATAAGTTACAAAAATAGAAACACTTATTGTTCGCATATTTCTATGACATGGCAGAAGGAAATAAGAAAGAACATGAAATTTGTCATTGAAGAATTGATCTGTGGTAAAATAGAAACGAAAAATCTCTCGCAAGAGTAATGAGTTTATTATTTCAAGATTACGAAAATGATTATATTAGATTACCTGTCCGTCATAATATTTTGCTTAAAATAATGTTGTATTCTTTCATGACATCATTTGTGTTACAAACCAATTAGCATACGCCTATTAACATTGTAGTTGCATGTGCATTGTGCATCTGCTGTAATACATAATTTAAGTAATAATATTTTAAACAATGATAAACCAGTGTTTCTCAATTAAAGTTCACATAAAATTTAGCATTGTGCGATTTTTTTTATAAAATTCGCTATAGATAATTATATACTTGTAAAACCACTCTATATCTCTCCGTTGTCTTATTAATCGACTTGTTTGCTAATAAATTATATGTTCTCACAAACATCACATAAACTTAGAGATGAACACCTAGGAATGTAAATCAAACTTTAAATAAAAAATATTGTACTATAACAATTTTTAAATTCGATAGAATGTTGTCTTTATAATAATTAATACTTCACACTATCTTATCTATTATCGTTAACAAAATATGTACAGATCTAGTATTGTACGGAATATATTGTGTTTGTTGACACCTCTGGTACATTGTACGAGTATATCCTATTGTACAAGAATGAACCAATTAACAGAATTGTTTGTTTCCCAAAGGTTGATTTAATGTATAATAAATTTGCAAGTCTTCATTTCTACATCACACTATGTAGGTGTATTGGAGATTTGATGTACCACAATGGGGCTGTTCTCTCCTTTTCCTGAACCAGCATTGTTTTGCCAAACATTTAATGCAAAATAAGATTTGCGAGACGTTATTGCTCATCACTAAACATCTAATTACGACGAAAGTATAACTATTATCAAAGCTAATGTAAGCATCGTATTATGTATCTGAGAATGTTATCTTTACTCTGCGTGACTTCATGCAAATGTACATTATGTATGTATGTTGACCGTCGGTTTCTTTACGACTTCTATGAAAAATAAGGCCTTTCTCTGAAGAATACTTTGTTGCAATCGTTTATTTATTCTAAAATTTTTCGTAAAATAGACACTCTTTGGCGGGAAAATGCATTTCCCGCCAATTACGATCGCGGAAATAGTGGTACCGTTTATAGTATGCTTCAAATTCCATCTAAAATAACGAGACAGCCCCAACTTTTTTTCACAAATACTCCGAGAACTAATGTAGCATTCAGAATACCTCTATATAGAATATGTAATAAATTTAATGACCATACTGACATTTTTTTTGTATCTGAATCTATATTCAAAAGGAAAGTTATATAAAAAGATCATAGTTACAGCCTCTTAGAACCTGTACCATGCACTGCTGAGGAAATTTTGATACAAAATTATTCTTTATACTTCATAATAATATGTTTTTTCTAATAATTATAATTTTTTTTATATTCTGTTATTTTTATCTCTACCTCTATCTCTAAGTACGTCTATTTACCTAAAATAAAAATGTATATGTAAGAATTTATGTGTATTCGTGTGTGTGGGTGTGTATGAATACATCTATTTATATATATGAGTACATTTTTTAATTGTTACTTTTTTTGCATTGGATCATTTTTTGTACTTACAATAGGATCATGCTGAAATTCAGCTGCTGGGGGCTTGTCTTCCTGCACCATAGCTGAGCATGTTCCTTTTGAGTCGGAAAGATTGTTTTTATTTTTCATTTGTAGATATATTTCTCTTGAATTTGTATGCAAACTCCTTTTTTTTCGTTTCTTTCGATAAATGTTTTATTATTGTTATGTATGTTGTGATGTGTAATTGTTTTTTCTCTTAATAAATAAATAAACTTGTGTCTTCGTCCAAATATTAATCAAAACTTCATTTGTTTATGAGCGAGTGTGCTTGCTTATACAATGTTTGCCGTCAATTTTTATTCACCAAGACGATGAGGTAATAAAGAAATCTTGTAATTGAATTAATAATTATACGCTATTTGTTAATGAAACATGTTCCAGCGAAAAGATAAATTAGGTATAATATTACCTTACACACTGAGTTGTTATCGGGTACAAGATTTGTCAAGGTCGACGTCTCTTCGTTTTATTCTCGTTTCTTCTGAATACCATTAAACGATAAAAATATAAAAATGTACCATAATATTCAACAAATTTGTTTAAAAAATGTATTTGTGTATAAGTAGTTACTACACACACATGTTAATATGATTAAAATAAACTCACCTACGTAAGGGACACCAGCTATTAGGTATGCAATTTGCTCATGAATACATTATTCTGATCTTATGAATCGCAGAATTCGCCGAAAAATCGTTCCACAGTAGGGCTGCTGTGCTGATTGGGTGCAATTTATTTATTTATTTATTTGAGATTTGTTACACAGTTAATATACAATACACATTTACATAATATCAAAACAATGAACTCGTGCACACAAAAATCCTACAAGGCAAAGACTGTCTGTAGGTATACCTATTAAAATATAGACATAATTATTTTGTTAATAACATCATTTTGTTAATTCACATATAAGTAATAATCGAAATATTTTTTTAAAGGTTGCAAACAATGGATTTTTAAATCTGGAAAATATATCACTTTTTAGAAATATTCGGTTTACATACACATTTTACAAGTAGGTGAACAAGCCAAAAATTAAATTATATTTCAGGCGCAGTTGGTGACATCTATGCGAGAGCATTGTTACCTCATGTATAAGGACTGTTGCTTTCATTCTTAAAAAAAAACTATTTTTCAATAGATGGCGTTACAAAAAGGTTTCTTCGTTACTTCATAGATGGCAATGGAGTTTTTAGCTTATTTTCAAACGATCAGTTTCTCATTATTAAAATTTACAGAACTATCAAAATTGCATTGATAAGAGAACTCAATAAGAAGGCATAATTGGTGAACGTTGCGCAAGCGCATAAAATGATCACGTAAACCAACCGATGACATGTTGTAAGCCCTGTAGGCGACTTGAGTTCCTGGTTCTATAATATTCCAACTTCGTCTCTATTGAGATGTTTAAAATTTGTCAAAAAGTATCGTAATCGCCAAAAAATAACTATTATGATCGCGAGGGCTGCGCAGTGCGTGAATTTGTGTTTTTTACTTTGGTATCTGAGTTTGTCACGTTGGTATCTTCGCAAATTCTTTCTTCTGACTTTTGTCAAGATAGGTATTTGCTAATATTTCTATCCAAATTCGTTCGTACCTACATATTTTATATAAGTATTTTGTTATGACTTTGACTAATTTTAATAATTATTGCTTTTTATATGATGGTTTTGAGCTATACATTTATTTTTAACTTCTTGTACATATATTTAGTACACTGGCAGGTTTATTCCCAAACGGCAATTTCTTCCAACCAACCAGGGTCGATGTTAATATATATAAATACGATTCATTTCATACTATGGCAATAAGGTTATGACAATAGCTATACCTATAGTTATAGCTATCGTTTCACCATTTCGTTAATATAAATTAAATTTTATTATATTGTAAAGGTTAATGTAAATAACAATAATAAAAATAAAAAAAATATAAATTAAATTCAAACAAAACATTTTATTTAAAAAGTTTATTAATCGAAGTAGATAGGTACTAGGAATAATTTCACAACAATAATTATTAAAAAATAGAAACATTCGACTGCCGTGGCATACTTAAGTGATAATTTCAATGTCCATTTGTTAGAATTATGTATTTTAGGAATAAGTTATAGTTTTTTAGTTAGAATTAGTTTAGAAATAAGTTTTAGTTTTTCCTATTGCATATTTCTACGCTTTCAATGGGGTAATAATAATATTGAATTATTTTATTTTCTATTTTTATTTTTTTATATGTAGGTATAGTTGTCCCCTAAATATTTCGCCGAGAAGGGAGGCGATTTGCACATATTATACTAACCAATCAAAAGACAATTATACCTACTGTTTATTTTTAGTGTAAAAAAATACACCGCTTGGCTTCTGAATACGATTTCGAATTTATTTAAAATTGTTTTTAATGTAAATCTTAGGAATTGCTATTTGGTTCTCCATTAGATCCTTGACTATGGTATGGTTTGAAACAATTGATGGATAAATAATTATATTATATTTATTTGGATTTATTAAATAATAGTTTGACCTTATGTTATTGATTCCAGTGTTGGTAATAGTGCCGCGGGCTGGATAGAGCGATGAGCGGGCATTATCGCGACAGCGAGCCTACTCGACCGGAACACTTTTGTTAGGTAGCGATCGGAAACCATAAAATTAAACGCACCTTTATTCCACACATTTTAGTCTGTATACATTTTGTAGTCACTCTAATGAATTGTAAAATGTCACTCTGCAGAACTTATAAAACGTACTAAGAATTTTCTCAATGCTTAGCACGACGATTTCCATATATTTCTGTGTGCTAAGTATTGACTTGAGCACAGAGAATGGTTTATAAATACGGCACTTACAGTTTTCTTAGATAGAATTGTTAACTTTGTGGAAATTCATTAAAAAAAAAACGAGTGAGTTGTGGCCAACGCTAAACTCTTCACTAACAAGTCATTCTATAAAGTATTCAAATTTTGTATGGAAAATATTTAGCATTCTCATGAAATGTCTTTGTTAAATTATTTTTTTATTTAAATATTTTATTATGAAAACTTGATGATTCTCAATGCCATTTTATTAAAGTGATGTGTCTTTTTACCAATTTGAAAATATAAATTTCAATTTCTAAGTTTCCTGAGCTTGGGGTCACTTTGAAATATTTGATAGTTAAAAAAAATTAGAAGCACTATTCAGATATCCTTCAAAATCTATTGGGGTCTAAGCGAGTATAAGATATACAAATTTTCAAAATTTGAAAGCAATCGAATGATTTCTTTAGTCTATAATCGATAAAGTAATATAAACACGCCGTACATAGTACGCAGCACATAGCACACACACATACAGATGCATTGTGATGAAACTTTCAGAATACAATTTCAGTACGATACATGATGATAATTTGCAATAAAAAAAATAGCCTTAAAATTGCGAATTCATAACTCCCTGTATATCCTCATGGGTTAGTGAGGAGTAATAAACAATCTTTGTACATAATTTACCCTTCTCTGCTTTTTTAATCACTAGTTTCGAGAACACGATATCTTCCTCAGGTAGTGATAAAAATATCAGCGAAATAGAAAAAAAAATTATAATTTATTATTTTAATTCTTTTTTTAATTGTAACTTGTCAGTAATAGGTATTAATATAGATTACACTGTATATTTTTGTGTGAGGAACCGGCTTAGAATAGTGCTTCCACTCTTTTCTATTATCACGCACACCTGTCGCCGGTTACCCTGCATTGTGGGATATGCTGTAATGGTATACGTATGTGTATTGGAATTTTATATAATTTCTCTAATTACTTTTGCTACCATCGACACTATTTATTTAAATAATATATGAAAAATAATATTGTACTTGTACAGCGCCGTTTATTGAATTCAGGAATTCGCTGAAATATCGATGTAGGTAATATTTTTCCATCTATTTCTATTAACATTATTCGGGCAACGACAGGTACCTACATTCAACAAGCACCCCATTAACAAGTTGTCACATTCTGGAGATTTGAATAATTTATCGACTCATGGATCCAGACTGAAAACACAATTACAAATTGAGTCTCCACCGGGAATCGAACCCGGGACCTATCTTTAGCTCAGTTGTCAGCTATCAAACCAATTGATATTTTCGATGTATGTTTTGTGAGCAATAAAAAAATGATATGGGTGGTAAAAAATAATACATTAGTCACTCGATACTCGGTTGTAATTTGAATCAAAACATTGTCGCAAAATTGTTATTCATCCTCGTCTTGTGTTTATTTGAAATGATAATTGTTTAGTATTTCTGGGAATTACAACACGTTCCTACATATACTAAATAATCGGATAGTCGATTACGATTCATTAATTTATTTTTAATTTTTTTTGTCGGTACATTAATAAAATAAAGCTTGGCGTTCAACTATATATTTATATTTATTTATTTATTTATTTTATTGCAATGGAAAACCAACAGTACATATTAAAGACGAGATACAAAAGAAAACAATAATATTACATCTTACATATATATAGATAATGCTTTTAAATTTATATTTCATCTGGAACTCATCTGAGATTTTACAAAAATTACTTTTTTTTATTAAGTATTTGTTAATAAAGATATAATTAAGGGATTAAGGGGATTTTTGGCTGTGATCTTAATAATTAATAATATAAAACAATAATGCACTAAATTTTCCACCCTACATAGTCCGGAACAATATATCCTTTGGTTATTTTTGTATTCCTCGATGAATCCGCACTGCTTCAAACTGGCAGGCATGGGGTTCCAGACCTTGGGCAGCAACACATCGTCGGTTCTATGTCCATAGTCCTCATTTTATGTTTTTTAGATTTTTTTTCATCCTATATCGAATATCGACCATATTTTTTCCTATAAAAAATTCTTGGAGATGTAGAGAATTTTTATCTAAACGGGAAATACAATAATTTATGAATATCTATCACATACCTAATTATAGCATATCACAATATTATAATATATCATACTATCAAAATTAATGAATATATTTATCCAAACGGAAATTACAATAATTTATGATATTGAGATTTGGTTCCATTTTGTTTGGACTTTATTGATCGGTATTTGTGCAAATCGTCACCCTTTTCTCCGAAATTTCTCGAGTTATTTGCTGATATTTGAACCTGTGTCGCTACGGGAAATTAAACAAAATATGGTAATAAAAATAATATTCTCGTGTCAATGGTTTGTTATGGTTGTCCGTCCGGTCTTATCTTCTGCATAAATGTCCCGATCTTATGTAAAACCTTTCGCCTTTGTGTCCGGATCACAGCGGCAGGCGGGGAGACAATTCGTGGAATTGTATTTTTACAGAGAATAAGTTATGAATTCCATTCAGAATATGGGGCGAACTATCCCCTATTATAATGTAATACGTAGTTGCTCTTTTCTCTGCTCGTATCCTTATACCGACCAACGTTACATGAGACTCGCATTGGTAACTGTTTGGACGATTTGCAATGTTTTCGTTGCTCCATTTTCGTTGCATTTCAGTAATAGTTATCGGAAAACAACATGAGCCTGTCACGTGGATGCGTAATATATTGTGTATTTTTGCTTTGTTGGTATACCTACAGCATGCCCTCCCCTCCACGGCGAAAAGCCTCAAGTAGTTTGACGGAAACCATATCAACGTATAAATCACAATTATTTTTTGTCTCACAGGTTACATAGACATCATCATCCTATGAAGACTTTGAGTAAATGGACTTTTTCAAAATTTAAAGTAGCTAATAAATACTTACTTAACGTGTCCGGGTAAACGTTAGGCCTTTCCACTCCAATACGTGGCAACATCAATTGCTGCGTCATTTGCCTCAACCAAGTCTTCTTCGCTACATCCCTGTTCAATGTTTCGGCAGACAAGAAGATGCTTATCATCTTGGACCTCCCCGCGATCGCAAGATACATCTTCTTGTCCTATTCCCCACATGTACAGGTTCTTTTTGCACCTTGTAACACCTACAAGGAGTCTGTTCAATGTCTTCCATGTACGGTAGGGTAGAAGATGTTCCGGCCCCAAAGCCTCCTATACAGCTCGCTTCGAATTCCACTGCATTGATCAATCCAGTGCTCTTTGAATTGCCCTTTCTTGCGGTAATTGAAGGGGGGATGTCGTGGTCAAGAAACTTTTCCTAGATTTTAATCTCGCCATCGGAGGCCTGTGACCAAATAGAGGATATAAATAATTTGTTGGTTTTCTAAAACATACAAAATATTCTTCATTTCGTTCTCGTCTTTGTACCATTTACTTTGGGGTCGGCTCTCCTAATACTACCTTTCCAAAATCGCTTATCGTTTTAGATCACGATTCAGAAGTTTCTGGATGGTCGACAGCCATGCTAGTGTCTGTCTGCCTGTCTCGACATTCATAAATAGTTATTTATAATATATTATGTCTCAAAATATTAAATCTCTGCCTATATAATACTATAGTATAAACATTGATATTTAATAAATCTTCAGTTTGTATCATAAATAAAAATTTACTTTTTAACATTTTTTTACTCCACAAAGCGTATAAAATTGAGTACATTGTGATTTTCATCTGGTTGATATTTTGTGCATTTTTAACTATACGTATAATCATTATTAACTTAAGGCTGTTAAGTTATGATACGAACTATGAACAATATATAGCTTTGTTAACTCTTTCTGATTGTTCGAGTCATTTGTTTAAAAATTGATTCCATTTTAACACAACTAATTGTATACGAGTATAAAATTAAATTTAGATTTAAAAATATAAGTAGGTACCTACTTTAACTCATGATTCATTCAAACTTGGTCATTATATTTTTTTAATAAAGTTTGTTCTCAGATTTTTTGGAATTTCTGTCAATTATGTGTTTTTCATGTATAGTTTGAATATGTTTATTTTAAGTATTCGAATTAATAGTGTCTAAACATGAGACCTAGATTTGTTTTAAAATGTATTCGTGTATGTGTAGTCGATTTCAACGCTACACATTCTAAAAGTGTGTGTGTTTATCCATAAAAGCTAAACCAGCCAATGAAAACATCTTTATGAATTCGGATAGAAAGATCATTTGAATAAAACATTATGCAGAGGACACACACAAAAGATCTACCATTATTTTTGTTTCTTTTGATATAAAAAATGTACCTATCTTAAATGGCATTTTTTCAATATTTTTATAAAAAGAATTTACAGGGCGCTTCATCATAATATAATACATGATCAAAATCTTGCGTAACGTTCATCAGTGGAGCTTTTCATTGAGATAATATGATTCCTTGAATTTTGTTTAAGGTGGCATATATACTTACCTAAACACCCCAATTTTAAATCAAATTTCTCAAATGTGTGTAACAGTGTGTTTATCTAAAAATAACCATAAATATTTTCAACATTTTTCTAGAGAATGTTCGTCACATAATTTTAAAATTCAGCATCAATTCCCTTAAAATATCCTTTTTATACACATTTTCTTAAATTACTACATAAGTATGTACCGTAGGAAATAAATATTTTATATGCTTAAAGACTGCATAAAATCGAAGTGAATGACCGATGATTTTTTTCATTTCATGCCAGGTTTCTTTCTTAATGTGCAAAAAAATCAACAAATTCGGGGTTTCCGATATTTTGAATCACATATAAACCATTTTTAACGCATGCGACAGTTAACCTTACTAACGCGTAACTTCATAATGTATTAGGCGGTTTTAATATGTATATCATGTTTTCAGTCACTAGGTTATATGTCCTCTTAATTTAATTTTGCAAAACCTAATATATTATGTACTAATTCAGCCGCGGACAACTACTTATCAATTTGGGAAGGACGTATTTTTTAATGAAATGCTTGAATATAGATAAATGATCTGTTACATACTGGTTTAAAATAGTGCTTCCACTCATTTGTAATATCATCGTTTTTTGTTGTCCCGAAAGAGCCGGAAAATACAGCTGGCAAAAGAGGTTCACCACCCAATCTGGGTGCAGGTACTGCCTTTTTAGGTAAAACGGGAATGTTGTGTGGGTATACATGCATGTGTCATGCTTACTTTTACACGGTAATCCACACTCGTCGATAGTTACCCCACATTTATTTTGTATTGCATTCCAATAACAAGTTGCCACATTCATTCTGGTGACTTGCGATATTAATCGTCTCACAGATCCAGACTGAAAAATCAATTAAAACCATGTCTCCACCGTGAATCGAACCCGAGACCTTTGGATCAGCAGTCAGATACCTAATCAAATGAGCATCAAAGGCTGACAACTTTGTGAGATATGCCGTGATACAACGAATGAACTGAGTATCTGATCATTTAACGCACTTGTGCAACGTTGTAAATGTGTATTTCATTGATTTCTTATCTACTGTTCTACATTTTGTTTTAGGTTAGGTATCTGACTGCTGATCCTAGGGTCCCGGGTTCAATTTCCGGTGGAGACACAGTTTTTAATTGTGTTTTATTTATTTGAATCTTCTTGTACATACAAATTGTACACTGGCGGGCTTATTGTCTAGTGGCAATTTCTTCTAACCAACCAGAGTTAATGTTAAGTATACAAAACAATGTGTACTATGGCAATCAGTTACATAATCACATTAAAAAATAAATAAATACAGCAGAATAAAAGTAAAAAAACAAATAAGATAGCATAAAAGAACAATTCATAGCAATGATAGGAAAACTAAAGGATAAGGAAAGGAAGAGGAGAGGAAAATGTAATCAGGTGTTGTCAGATAAATATTTTCAGTCTGGATCTGTGAGACGATTAATATCTTGTCTCCAGAATGTGGCAACTTGCTTGTTATTGGGTGCGTGTTAAATTAATATTTGCCATAGTAGGTACCTGTTAGTTGCCCGAGAAGTACCTAATATAAAATAATATAATTAGAAACAAAGGGATGCAAACGCTATATATCGTTGTCAAAAATTATTTTTATATCAACTTTATAATAGTAGCGCCTAGCCCCTGAGTTTCTTTTCTGCATTCTTAGGTTAGGTTAAAGTTTGTGTATAATAATAATAGCGACTCGCGTGAGCGAGTTGCTTTATAAATTGAATTATAAATTATCATAAATTAAATATATAATATTCTTTTAATTTTTCGCATTTAATATAAAATTTCACAGCTCATTTGACTTAATACTACGAGATCTCAACCAATCAGAGAGCCAACCGGAAACAGAATGCAAACGGGTAGATTCAGATTGTAGACTCTAGTCTTTATAATTACCTAGTGCTCCATTGTGTATAAGATTATATTCAAGGTCCATATTACATCGAATTCGTTGGAATAGCTAGATATTTATTTTACTTTAAACTACAATAAACACCCGTATTTTTATGTTTGGGCTTAATCGATTATATGGAACTATTTCGATTATCTTTGGCTCAGTGCCCGATATAAAAACGAAGATATCCAAATGTATACAATTGGTGGATCACACAATAACGTTGTATTGAAAAATGAATTTTATTCTAAAATTCAAATGATAAATAATACGAAATGAAACTGTTGCAATAAGGCCATAAATAATTTACATTTATATACACTTGAAATACCGCCATTTTAATTGATTAATTTATGAATTAGGGCACATTTATTTAACTAAGCAAATATGTTAAACAATGTGTTTCTAAAAAAAATATCATAAGTACTTTCAACATATCTTTACAAAAAAAACGTTAACTTACTTTTAATATTTACCATATACTCGTATATCGAATAATTTTTTAATTGCATATACGCAAACATTGGATTTTTTTCCCTGTCGGGAGTCAAATGATATTTTTATTGACAAACTTTTTAACATCTCAATAGAGACGAAGTTGGGATATTATAGAAGAACCAGGAACTTAAGGCACCTACAGGGCTTAAGACCTGTCATCGGCTGGTTTACGTGATCACTTTATGCGCTTGCGCAACGTTCACCAAATATGTATTCTTATTGAGTTCCCTTATCAATGTAATTTTTGAAAGTTCTATCTATATATTGAAAGTTTAAATATACAGAACTTTAAAAAATTACATTGATATGGGAACTCAATAAGAAGGCATAATTAGTGAAGTTGCGCAAGCGCATAAAGTGATCACGTAAATCAGCCGATGACAGGTCTTAAGCCCTGTAGGTGCCTTGAGTTCCTGGTTCTTCTATTATATCCCAACTTCGTCTCTATTGAGATGTTAAAAAGTTTGTCAGTAAAAAAATAGCGTATATTCTCTAAAAAAATATGTAGGTACTTATAATATTTTATGACATAGAGACCAAGTTGGATTATTATAGGACGAAAGTATAATGATTTATTTATAAATTATTAAAATAAAAACATCAATACAGGATATCATAATTCAAAGTAGGTACCTACCTACATATGTAGTCAAGTACCTACCTACCTACATATTATGTATGTACCCTTCCATGCAATCCACATCAGAATAATAATGTCTCATTATATTCATTATTGTGTAGAAATTTGATACGGATGTACGGTATACATACGGTGATGGTATGGGGCGGCTGAACTTTCTATGGGGAAATGTAGAACCAACGTGAAAACTATTGTTTGCAATATCTACATACATATGTACTTATTACAAAACAGATCGATGTTTAAACATATTATAATACTTGTTTAAACATATTATTTACACACATCGCTCGCGTTACTGACAAATCAAGAATCTACAAAATGTTCGACTATGATATGTAATATATAAGTATTCAGTTGTTTCCAAATAAAAATGAAAAAAAATCACATAAGACGCTGTCTGTATAAAAAGAAGAGAATTAAGTGAAATTGAGGACACCTTTTTCAATGTAACTTCCTTATTGTATTTTTAATAATAAATAAAGAAATAAAATAAATAAATGATTCAAGCTGCGGGGTTGCTTTGTTGGAGTCAAACATGCACTGTCATCGGGAATACACAAATTATTAAAGTATCACAACTCTAACTGGTCCGGAAGTTAGTTAAAAATCGAAATTCAATATCTAGTTCCGGCCGGCAAGTGAAGTGAAGGAGAAGGGAGTATAAAGCATAATATTCTGTTTCGCTATTACTAGATACATTTAGTATTTTGCCTTTTGGCAGAACTGAACAACAACAACAAAAAATACAGAGTTAAGAGCTTACACATAGAGCATTTTAAAATAACAATTTGTGCATTTTGTACAAAAATATCAATCAACAAATGTGAATAAAAAATCATGCTGATGTACCCACTGTTATAGATATCAGATCTTTATATGATGTGCATCAGAGAAATAACCAAGTTCCCTGAAATAGAAGTCAATTGTACGAACCAAGGGGCTCCTAAGGACAACGTGCCGACCTCCGTGGCACAGTTGGTAAGCTGTTTGGTTTCTGTGCGGTCGTCCTGGGTTCGATTCCCAGCAGAGGAGATATTTTTTTTTAACATGGGGACGCCAGCAATTAGGATTTGGGTCCATTTTACTCATCCGAAGAAGCGCACTACGTAGCGTTGGGAGGGGTTTGCAATATAGAAAAGAGTTTATTAATTCGGATTTTGAAAAGACCCGGGTTGTACGAAGGTGGAAACACAGAATTCGGAAGATCGTTCCACAGTCGTACATATATATTTAACACAGACATATATATTTAAATTTCTCCAATAATATATTCCTTATTCTATGGATTATAACAAATACATAAGTAAATGTATGAAGTGGGCAGATTGAACTTTTACGGTGTTATATATAAAAAAATCCCTTCATTGTTGAATCACGGTTCAATTGAACCCGGTTCTAAGTATTTTTCAACTGAAACATCATTTATAAAGTTATTTGAACTAAATATCAGTAGAGCTCGATTTTAAGCTCTATTTCATTTCGACAGCACACAATTTAGTATTGTTAAGTCGGCACGGAACACGTGATATTTCTGCCGAAATCTAGCTATTTTTGGCATACGATATTTATGTTTGAATTCAACGAAAATCAATAATTCTAATGGATTAAATCGCTCTAAATATATTTTTCTCGTATATCTCATACATATAAAAAAGCCTATCGAAATTATTTAAATGGAACCAAAAATGTGAAATGCCACAATGTGGGGTTACCAGCGACATATGTGCGGGTGTGCAATATCTACCTAAGTGTTTGCCCACACACTAGTCTCGTCTTACCTAAATTTTCTTTCGGCCATTAAATTAATCTATATTTGTTTTGAACGACGTGTTATAAAGCGGCTTATGTGTCATGTCTCCTTGTAGATAAAGCAGATTATAATATCTACAACATGACATTTTCTTTATGGAATTAAGTAGGTACGTATTCGTTGTGTGAAAACGAAAATCTCTTACAAATGTTACTTCACACGAGAGATTCACTATTGTCCACTTATTTGTTTCCAGAAATTCGTGTTAGTCTGATTTTTCACAAAAATAATATTGACCCACAGACCAATAATATATAGACATGTCAAGAGCAAAATATATTGACACCATAGAATAATAATAAAACTATAGAATACTCATTCCCATACAATACCTCGCTGAAAAAGTGAAGCCGTTTTATTGGCGGCTCGTGTCAATATATGTATGACTCTGCTATAATTTAGCAAGTAATTTTGCTATTTTGCTAAGTATTCCGTAAATAATTTTGCATGCAGTTAAAAAATTCCCTATTTGGAGAACGTATCACGTAGACGGCCAAATGATTAATGAATGCTCGTAGCAAAATGTTGACCAAATTAGTCAACATAAAGCAGTCTCATTTACTGAAGGCTAAGGTGTATTCTATACTATTATAATTCCATGATTGACACACACAAACGTTAGCCAGTAAAACATTTTTGAATATTTTCCATTATTTTATCAGTACTCAAGACTAACATCAAAAAGTACATGTTGTTAACAAAGGGTTTTAAATTTCAAGTAGCAAATACTTTTACTGTTTTAAAAATGTGTCAATAGCCGACTAAATAGTTAAGGGGGGTATATAAACCAAAACACCTCAATTTCAAATATGTTTATACAGATACAGTGTGTTTCTAAAAAAATATCATAACTGTTTTTAAGATTTATCTAGTGAATGTTCGTCACACAATTTTAAAATTCAGCCTAAATTCTTCTAAAAAAATATTAAAACATCCTTTTTCACAGTTTTTTTTTTAAATTACTTAATAACTATGTGTCATAGAGAAATTGTACGCTTAATGAGTGCATAAAAATAAAGTGAATGACCGATAAAGTTTTAAAATGCAAAAAATCAACAAATTTTGGATTTCCGATAATTTAAATCACACATTGAGATGGTTTGGCCACATGGGGAGAATGAATAAGGGACGCCTGACGAAGAAAATATGCATTGCGGACAGGAATGGAATGAGAGGTCGTCGCCGTCCAAGGAAGGGATGGCACGTCCATGTGAACGTTATTTCAAAAGACGGAAATGTAAGAAGCATGAACAACAGACGAACATGTATAAGACGATGTATGAATGTTGTCGAGGCGATGAATGTATGTCAAGATAGAAGTAAGTGGCGTTCGGTTCTCTCTGCCTTCCCCGTGAGGGACATGGCGTGATGGTATGTATGTATGTAAATCAAGTATAAACCTTTTTTAACACACGCGATATTTACCCTTACTAATGCGTAACTTTATAATGCATTAGGCGGTTTTAATATATCGTGTTTTCAGTCACTTATAATATGTCCTCTTAAGATCGGTATTAAAAAATCTTACTTATAAACGTATACTAAGATGTGACTATTTAGATCACTGAATTCCCTCATTTGTTTTTTTCATATGGCCGCATTGTCTTCACAGATGTCAAAAAATAGATAAATGCATGTAATCTTTGAAAACGTACATAGAAAAATGGAAACAAACACTGCGTTGTGCCGTGTTGAGTCAATTTCAACACGATTGTAATGAAAAATAACAAGGAAAAACGTTATAAGGATTAAATTTTGTCAATCTCAAATTTAATATGAGTCAGATCATATAACAATCTCTCGACCCGTCCTAACTTGACGTCTACTAAATAAAGATAGACACAGTTTATATGTAAACTTTTTCGTTAATCACGCTTTATTACCATGTACTAAATATAGTTTACGTTTATAAGTAAGACGGTTAATGTATATATACTGCCGAAGCAAGTTCAATAGTATTAACAAAGGTATAAATTACAAAGTATGCTTTAAACATTTTTAGTAGGTACAATTAAATAGGTAAAATATTAAGTAATTACTAGGAGGACAAAAAAAATGTTAGGTACAAGTAATAACAGTAAGCAAAATCAAATTTCCAAGTTCATTAAAATCTCTTTGTATCCTCACGATAAAAATAATAATATAACCTATACCAGTCGCATTTGTATTAAATTGATATAAACTGTTTGTCATTTTTAAAAGGTAAATAAGTAAGAGGAGGTATCTTCAGGTAGTTTGCACAATTCAAACCTATGTGGCTATTAAAATATTGTTATTGTTATAAAAAAATGTATTTAAACATTGGTGTTTGGGATACTCCCGTTCCACCACACATTATGTGCCAATACCCTGGCCTAAAGTTGTAGCTTATATCAGCTCTGTACCTATATTCCTACTCTGTGTATGATGGACCTTTAAAAACCACATATGTACTTGTTTTAACTAGATTCTATGGTGGGTGGGTTATTGTAAAATAAATATATCTCATTTATTTTTTACTGTTTCTTTTTTTTTGCTGTTTCTGTTGTTGCTTCATCAGTTTATTTTTATTTTTAATTTTTTCTCATCGTTTTATATCGTTGACGAAGGATAAACACCAAGGGGAACCATTTTAATTTTATTTTTGTGTTGCATCTCGAGCAACTAACAGGTACTATGTCAAATATTTATTTATCACGCAGCCAAATAACAATTTGACACATTATAGAGACTAATGATATTTTAATGACTGAAAACACAATATTAAACATTGTCTCCACAGGGTGTCGAACCCGGTCCCTTTACCTTATGAGGCAGATATGTAACCAAATGAGTTACGCTGGCCAACATGTTATATTTAGGATGTAAACACCTTTAAAATATGTTATTTGTTATAAAGTGCTGATTTAATTTAATGTTTTAATTGCAACCTAATTAAGGACAACGGAAAAGATGGTTCTAAGGTCAATCTCTGGTAAAACTATCCGAGATCGTGTTCGCCTTGTTGAAATAAGAAATACATGTGGAATAGAGGACATTCTTCGGTGGAGTAAGTCCAGAAGAAGACATTGGAGGGACTACGTAGCCAGAATGGATAGTGATAGACTTGCGTATATAGCAACAAATGAAATCCTTTCTGGTGGCGGTCTTCTCGGAAGATCACACAAGAGATGGAAGGATAGTTGGACTTCTTCATCTCAGGAGGCATAGTTTTTGAATAACAGACCAACAGGTCTACTTAACGAAGAGGAAGAAGTATTAATTGCTGTGTTAACGTTATTTATAAATAAGCCTAAAATGTTGCTTTTAGAATGATTTACATACATACTAATTGTTAATACACAAACATTTGCATATATTCAGGTTAAGTAAGTAACGCCCCACTAAACTAAATACTTAACCTGTTCTGGGTTGTTACTTTTATACAGTAGGATATACAAATTATTTACACATAGATGATACACAATATATGAGGTGCACAAGGGTTAAATGTTACATTCAAGTAGTTTAAAAAAAAGATTAAGAAGTAAAGCTTTAGATTAAATATAAGAAATGAGATATAAGAAATAAAACTGCTATACTATATACTTTATTTTAAATTTTTTATTAAATTTATAATACATATATAAAAAAAAACAATAAAAAAATATAGAAAAGATGCACAATAAGAAAAAACACATATCCCTTTACCAGAGTGCAAGCACTCGTGTTTAACTTACATACTATCACGGCATTATAACCCAATGTGAGGCTACCAGCAACAGGTGTATGGGCTTGCATTACCTACCTTATAAAAGGAAGCACGACACGTGTGTGTATAGGTCCTCACACACCTGCCTCGTTACACCTTAAGAACACTGCATTCAGAACTGGTGGTGAAAAGTATTTGTATTGGTTTATTCTCCATAGGCTCCCAAGCAGAACACTCGGAGTCGTCATTGATTATAAACAAAACAAATTATTATTAATAAACAAAGAAAAAACAACTCCATACTAATTGAAATCTATTTCATTTAGCATTTCGTCAGTTGTATAAAATGATTTTTTTTTATGTATGGTGTTTCGGGATGGGGTGGTACATATAGGACAAATATTTTGCCTGTTGAAGTTACGCAAAGACTGATTATAAAGATTATTCTAGGCAAACCTATAGATCACCCGACGGAACAGATCTATATAGACTTCCCGGTCCCAACACTAAAGCAGATAATGGACACGATTGCAACTGTATATGCTCACAGACAGAACCATCCTGAAATTTTTTCTATTGGAACAGTAACGACTAGAGCAAAATTTAAAATCGTCATACCAAAGAAAAATACAACTGCAGCACAGAAACTACTGTCATATAGGGGAATATTATTTTACAATGACCTGCCCACTTCCATTAGAGAAATAAAAGATCTGAATAAATTTAAAATAGCATTAAAAGGGCATATTTTTGGCAATACATAATCCTATATGTTGAATTTTTCTTTCTGTATGTAAATACGATACTCCTCTCTCGAACACGAGTTTTTAACTCTATCGAGAGAGTATCAATGCTGTAATTTTTGTCATATATTGTAACTTAGTCAAAATATTGTGTAATACTCTTATTAAATAAATAAATAAATAAAAAATAAAAAAATTATCGACGAGATACTTCTTCGTCTCTCTCCCAAAACTACATTATTTCAAAGACCGTATGTGAGGTGGCAGTTTATTATACAGCTTTGTACTCTGTCCCACAAAGCTATTTGCGACTTTTGCCAGTCTGCACTGTCAAAAGTCGCAAATAGCTTAGTCGCAAATAATAGTCTGTATTGCTGTACTGTATTGTAATGTATGACGTGTTATTGTTACCTGTTGTATTTTTTGATAACCCGTCTCTTATGGGACACCCGATAGCAATGATAATCGAAAAGAGTGGAAGCAAAAGCGCACCTTCCACGGACGAAATTTTCAACGCGGTCCGATTTTCAACGCTTAAAACAGCATCCAAAATACAGGTCACTCAAAACATCGCTCTATACGAGTTAATATTGTTTTCTCCTTTATTTTCCACCGCTATTATTGCAATTACGAAAAAATTAAATATGCTATTTATGTGAAAAATAGTAACATTTCATTTTATGCTTGTTCCGCGTTTCTTTCAAAAGTGTTTTATCTTTTATGCTTGGATTGGCATCTATGCTGGATTGCCGACGTATCAGCTCGATAGACTAGAGATGGTATTTTATACAGCGGCAACACATATTTTTGGTGCAGAAAAACGATGTCACATAACTCCACTACTAAACGAATTACACTGATTGAAGTGTCCAGAACGAATTGATTATAAAATTTGTTTGACAGCATATAATGCTTTGAACAACCTGGCACCAAAATATATACAAGAGCTGTGTCAGAGGAGAGATCTCTCTGGGAGGCATCTCACACTCAGGTCGTCTGAATCACAGAGTAACAATTCTTTAAAGGAGTTGGACAGAGTCATCAAAGCGGCTTACTATGACCGATGCTTTAGTGTGAGTGGTTCTACTAAGTGGAATTCACTGCCTCTAGATGTCTGCAGTGCTCAAAGTAAGAGCACTTTCACTAAAGGACTAAAAACAGCTTTGTTTCAGAGAGGAACACAACATTAAACTATCAGCGCCCTTGGTATTATCTCGAATCATTAAACGGCGTTATACAAATAACTTATTTTTATTATTTATCTTTCTCTTGTTTTTTTCGTTTGACTTTGCATTTTGACTACCCGGTATTTGACTTGAACTGGACACGATTCGATTTTTTTAATTGCTCTCTCTGTCTCAATGCATGTACTGTGTGCTGACTTTTCAATAATAAATAAAAAAATAAAATACTTTTGATATAGGTACAAAATAATTTAGATGTGATAAGATGTGCAAATAATCTCTAGATATATATCTTTACGTATGTAGGGTACAGTTTCATTCTGCTTACCGTGTGACGGAAAAAGCGTAGTCGTTGGTATGTACACATTGTACACAGATACACTATGTAGGTACCTACCTACCAAGAACAAACCAAATTGTAGTGATTACATCTATCAAGAAACTCTGTTAAGAGTATGAAAAAGAGTAAGAACTTCTTATGATAATATTGGTTTTTCGGGATCGAGAATATCCATACTGAGGTTTTAAGCACTTTCTTTTGTTGCACTCGCTTTTGAAGTATTAATGTTCCTTATCATGGAAGTATGGAACTACGACGCTAGACTATGAACGCTAACACTTGCGAATAAATACTTGAGACATGTGCAGCATGCCACGGAGTAACAAATGATAGATTAAGATATAAAATAAGAAATGTAATCATCCGACAAAAGACATAAATCGTCGACATTGTTGATTAAGCCTCCAAACTGAAGTGGCTATGGGCTGGTCGTATGGATAGCAGATGGACTTCTAGGATTTTTGAATGGAGGACGTAGTATGGGCCGATAATATTGTCCAAATGATGGGAAAGCAGTGGTTTCGTGTTGCTCTAGATCGGAAAGCTATGAAGAGGCCTATATCCAGCAGTGAAGAGATTAGGGCTAGCAGTATGTAAGCCAGTATCCTGCAAGTAATCTTTACAATTAATATTTCTAAACAATGACAGAGTTTTTTCTTCTTTTTATACAAGTTTTATACCGGATTTACTATACTTTTTAAATTGGCACGTTGAAGTTTTATTATTAGCAGTCTTCAATAAGTCGATTGAGACAGCTTCTAATTTGCGGAATTCCGTAATAATAAGAAAAAATATCAACACATGGGGCCGTATTTATAAACCATTCTCAGGGCATACTTCAATAGCACACCGAAATTTATGGAATTTGTCATGCTAAGCATTGAGAAAATTCTTACCACGTGTTATTAATTTGGGCCATAATCAAATAGCGAATAAGCTGAAACGGTAAAAAATAAATAGGTACTTTTTTGGGATTCGATCCTTTTCTTTACAGTATAGTATAGTATTTGGATGTATATTTATTTTTTAGATAATGTATTTTCGTGGACTCATTTGCTAGTGGTTGAAGAAATGATGGGAGAAATATTTAAAAAAAATTATTCCCCGTTCGGTTGAAGAAGGGCCTGTCATATTGGAAAGTATTAATCTTTCCGCTGGTAGAGTGTTACCAAACGATGCAGGGAAATATAATTGACGGCCATTAGTGATGGGGCGGGCAGGTAAATGGGGGTGTTAATTAATTTGTAGACAAACATTATAGCTGTGTCCAAATGGTTCCGGGGGCGATATAAAACAAAGATTGTTTTGTGACAATAATAATTATCAATATTGTGGGACGCTTCGATGCTTTGAATCAATGAATAGGTACAAAATTATATAGGGTAGATCTTAATTTTCAGGTTTGTATTGATACTGTTAAAAATTTATGACCAAGTTTAAAATGTCATCTTAAAATCTATAACTTAATAAGAACGTAATAAAAATTATTATATAAAATATTTGAATATATTGGGAAGTTTTGGAAGAATTGATGTAAATAAATTCATTTTTTGACACTTC
Organism: Molanna angustata; assembly: GCA_963576475.1. Lineage (NCBI taxonomy): Eukaryota > Metazoa > Arthropoda > Insecta > Trichoptera > Molannidae > Molanna > Molanna angustata. The sequence continues at coordinate 11,343,932 of OY754966.1, read as the reverse complement.
CCAATAACATACATCACTATTTAAGATATTGCAATTTGATAGTCAGTTAATTAGTAGAAATACAAATAGTAATTGAGTTATGAAGGGTTTCATAATAAAAGAGGACTTACTTGATTTACATTATATTTTCAGTTTAAATAAGTTACAATATAATAACTCGATAAATTTACAGATGTTCGCAATGTTTGGGTCGATATTAATTTTATAAATTTTACTAAAGAATTGACACTAATCGCCTCGTCGGTTCGTGCGCGAATCATGAACCGCGCTGCATATTCGGTTCAGGAACTGACTTCCTTCTGCCATCTTCGTTAATATGAATGAGATGCGAGACTATCCGACGAATGACGTTTTCATTGTAGTGTAGGTATAGCCTCGCCACATCTCAATAGAAACGAAGTTGGAATACTATAGGAGAACCGGGAAATCAAGGTGTCTACATGGCTTATTTTATCGGCTGGTTTTTGTGATCACTTTAAGCGCTTGCGCAACGGTCACCAATTATGCAATTTTTTACTTTCCTTATCAATCCAATTTTTGAAAGTTCTGTTATAATGTTATTCGACTATATATGTTCACTTGAAAATAAGCCGAAAAACACCATCGCCATCTATGGAAGTTACGATGAAACTTTTTCTAGCGCCATCTATTGATAAATTGGTTCGGAAACAACGAAAGCAACAATCCTCATATACAACGGGGAAAAATCTGATATAATGTGTATAAGAAGTAGGTATAATAATGCAATCATCAAGTATCCAATTTTCATAAATTCACATCAAATAATATAATAAAATGTTGTAAATTATAGTATAAGACCCCCAAACACGGGTAGGTACTCGCCAACCTAACCGGGGACACTATAATGTTAATGTGTTATGTAACTTAATTATTGTTAATGAATGAATAAATAAATCGGACACGGAAAGTAAGTAAGTAATAAATTAATAAATAAATACTTATCACAAGTTAGTCAATATTCAACAAGTATAGTTTGAAATAATTCTATCAAATTAATCCAGGATTTTATAGATAGTTGGAAGACCGCCTAGTGGGTCAGATTTGATTCACTTACTCACAGCGTATAAGCATTTGTTTAGTTTGGGAAACGTATGAAGTTCTCTATATATATATATATATATATATATATATATATATATATATATATATATATATATATATATATATATATATATATATATATATATATATATATATATATATATATATATATATATATATATATATATATATATATATATATATATATATATATATATATATATATATATATATATATATATATATATATATGTTCATATTACAAGGTTTTTTTATTCATCTTATTTCAATAGTCGATTATAGGTATTTCAACGGGCACTAAGCAAAAATAGTATTTATTGTCTCAGGTTCTTCGTACATTCTTTCCATTTGACCAACCATCACAATTAACTTTAATTCTACAAATATTTTTATATTGACTTCTTAACATCTAATTCAACTAGAATTTAATTTTGCATAGTTACTACTGCTCCATTCACATTGTTCTTACATAATGATTAATATCAATTTTGCTTGTTTGTCAATAATACAACGCCAAATTGATATATACCTTTATAATAAAAGTACATCATAGTTAGGCTTAAAAAGTGCTTATCGTTATTTCAGCAGATTGTGGTTTTAACTTTTGCGTTAGACAAACCGCATTTTCATACACCGCAATCATTGTATATCTTTTATGTTATATGAATAATAATCAAGATACAATGACATTTGTGTCTGCTAACCAAGATATATGTATATACCTTAAAATAAATTTTATTTCAACTTACAAATATGAAATACAGAATATATTTTCATTTTTTTTTGAAATATTAGTAAGTACATTTTCATACGTTAGCAAACTATTTTTTGTATGTCTTTTTTATACTATATTCTACTCTTAATATATTTGGATAGCGAAAAACTGTAATTTCGATATATATAATATTATAGCTGATATTTATGATAATGCTAAAAAATACAAACAATGATGACTGGAATAAAAAATTTATTTATGTATCAATTAAAATAAAAAACGGAAATTTTATATACCTGGGGAAGGAAGTTAATATCAATTTATTTCTAAGTTGTACCTGTAATATACACAATTTGTAGACACCATTTAAACAAATATAACTTCTCTATGTTGGTTCTAAATATATAAATAGATAATACATACAATTTATATTTATGATAAGCAGGAAGAAATATAAACTTATAAGCATTAATTAAAAAAATACAGGTATTGATAAAAAATACAAATTAAGTGTCAAATAATATGTATTTGTAACATAAAAATTCATTTATTTTCACCCTCAAACATTTTGGTATAATTTTCGCCAAACATCTTGAACGAGCTTTCGGTTGCGGTTTCGGTCGCAGAGCGCAAATTTGTGTATTTTGCTTCGTTGCGTTACGTGGAAATCGCCCCCCTTCTCGGCTAAAAGTTCAAGTTATTTAGACAACTATATACATAATAAAACAACTGTCACTTAAATGATCAGTTGAATTAATAAGTGTTGACATTTGTAAGGTTTGTTTGTTTGTTTATATATAGACATGGTATTAATATGTAGGTACAGTACTCGTACATCATATTGTTCAATACTTTTTTTGTGTTCCAGTAACTGTTGTATTGTATTCCAGTTATTGAATGGTTTTTTTTATCGAATCGCTGTCTCGCTGTAGTCTCGGGCGATTTTTTTTATGAAAAATACAGGTTTCTGTGGCCGGTTTACCTTGGATTAACGGACTCATCTTCTTGGGCAGCCATTCCTAACTGATGAGTCGCGTTATACCGCACCATAATACATCGCAGTACAAAATGACAAAAACCTAATCATACTATAGGACGCTCTTATTTTGTCAATGTCAACGCCATTGATATTGTATAACTTAAACATGGATTTTTTTAACCAATACTGATTGTATTTAAACACATATTTTTACAATCGTCATGTAAATGATCGTCTTTTTGATGGACTGATTTTTTCAAATACTTCAAGATACCTACATAAACTACGTGTATATGCTTAAAATTATTACTCTAATCAGCTTTTTAACTATTGTAAAATGTAAAATAAAATATAAAATAATATAATTATAATTGCAACCTTTATGTATCTTTGTCCTTTGAAATATTATAATAATATGTACACTTCTAGTCCTAAAACAGGCATACCTAGTTGGACAGCAGTTATAAGTATATTTTTAATGACGTATACGAAAATGGTGTTATAAAAATGAAATAAATAAGTTTTTTTAACAGATTTTTAATTATCTCAATAGAGACGAAGTTGGAATATTTATTGTAGGAGAACCGGGAAATCAAGGCACCTACAGGGCTTACGACCTGTCATCGGCTGGTTTACGTGATCACTTTATGCGCTTGCGCAACGTTCACCAATTATGCCTTTTAATGAGATCCCTATCAATTCAATTTTGAAAGTTCTATATATTGTAATACTGAAATTCTTTTCGCTTGAAAATAAGGAATTTTTACTACAGCCATCTATGGGTGAAATTATGAACAACAATCTTATTATTTTTATTTATTTTGTTGGAACGCCATCTATTGAGAGAATTGGTTTTTTTGTAAATAATGAAAGCTACAATTCTTATATCTGAGGTGACAATGCATTTTTCGCATAGAAGTCACCCCTGAATTGCGCCAGACTTATAAGGTCATTTTTGTCTTATTTACCTACTTGTACCAATGTGTAAGTAATCGAATATTTTTATTATTTTTTTTTGTTTGATTTTACACATTGGTACAAGTAGGTAAATAAGACAAAAATTTTTTTTGTTTGATTACTTACACATTGGTACAAGTAGGTAAATAAGACAAAAATGACCTTATAAGTCTGGCGCAATTCAGGGGTGACTTCTATGCGAAAAATGCATTGTCACCTCAGATATAAGAATTGTAGCTTTCATTATTTACAAAAAAACCAATTCTCTCAATAGATGGCGTTCCAACAAAATAAATAAAAATAATAAGATTGTTGTTCATAATTTCACCCATAGATGGCTGTAGTAAAAATTCCTTATTTTCAAGCGAAAAGAATTTCAGTATTACAATATATAGAACTTTCAAAATTGAATTGATAGGGATCTCATTAAAAGGCATAATTAGTGAACGTTGCGCAAGCGCATAAAGTGATCACGTAAACCAGCCGATGACAGGTCGTAAGCCCTGTAGGTGCCTTGATTTCCCGGTTCTCCTACAGTAAATATTCCAACTTCGTCTCTATTGAGATAATTAAAAATCTGTTAAAAAATATCTGACTCCCGACAGGGGAAAAAAATCCAATGTTTGCGCATATGCAATAATAAAAATATTCGAAATAAATAAGCATGATTCCTGGATTTATCGCAGTATTTTGAAATCAAAAAAGAAAAAAAGTCCTTTTTTCTAATTACTTTCTTAAACAAGCATTTTGAAGCAATTTCTTAACTTATGTATAAGATAAAAATGTATGAAGTAATAATTTCTGATACTTTCGCACGGTGAATTGTCCATTCGGTTAATTATCCGTACGGTCAACTGTCCCCACGATCAACTGTCCTTACGGTGAATTTTGTTCCCACGGTCAACTGTCCATACGGTAAATTGTCCCCGCGACCAATTGTCCTCACGGTCAATTGGCCATTCTGTAAAAAGTGTGTACGGTCAAACAAATGTTCGCGGTCAATCAAAGATTGCGTGAGAAATGAATTTAAACAAATTTCTCTATTAGAGGCACTGTATAGCGAACCTAACATTGTACAGTTCATTAAAATAAGAAGACTGCAATGGTTGGGACATGTCCACAGGATGAGTGATGATCGTACTCCCAACAAGGTTTTAAACACCACACCAGACGGAAGAAGAAGCAGAGGCAGACCAAAAATGAGATGGCTGGACGATGTGGTGGCTGATGTACGAGTACTGGGCCTTACCAACTGTAAGAGAGCCGCAGAGTGCAGGGAGGAATGGCGACGGATTCTGAAGGAGGCCAAGGCCCACAACGGGCTGTAGGGCCATTGATGATGATGATGAAGAGACCGCTAATGGGATGGAGGGATGACATCAGCCGTCATGCTTGTGTCCGTTGGATACTAAGAGAACAATGCAGAGTGTCATGAATGTTGATGGAGGATGCCTTCGTCCAGGGGTGAACAGGATTAGACTCAAAAGATGTAAAGACTAATATGTTACGTCAGTTCAAAAATTATCAATAATGAATAGATTGTGATGATGAATGCACTTTATATTACTGTTAATGTTTCCGGTTCTATTTTTATCACTTTTCACTTGCACTGATGAAAATCATACAATGATAATTGATTAATCATCATTGTATGATTTCTTAATGATTTCACCAATTTTATTCATGCTATTTTGATGATGTCGATTGGCATTTGAAATTGATGTTAATGACAAGGATACGTGAATATGTATGGTGAGGTAAGGGAAAGAGAGGGACATCAGTCTTATTCTGAACACTTGGCATTAATTATAGGTATTTATTTGTCGTAACAAAAATCACACAACTAATGATATTTTACTGATCTGTGTTTCTATATTTATAACTACGAGTTTTGTATAAAAATGTATAATAAGTTGTAAACAATTGTATAAGTTGTTTTTTATATAAATGAAGATGTTAAAAAATATCTTTGACTCCCGACAGGGAAAAAAATCCAATGTTTGCGCATATGCAATAATAAAAATATTCGATGTTTATAATAATTAAAAATAATTTTCCCTCCCAAAACATGCGTTTATCTCATCTATTATATCTAAAAAAATAAACTACATTAGTATTTTGCGTAAAGTTTAAATAAAACTTAACAACAACTGATGTTTTCAATTGCCGCATGAAAAAAATATTCACTTTATAATGTAATGACTTAATCACATTTTTTATACTTGTATATAATATGATCAATACCTCCACACATGTTTTTTTTTAGATTACAGGACAACATACATAGGTATAACTTTCCATTTCAAATATTTTTCATGAATATTAATATATCGTTTATTTAAGTCTTACAGTAAAATCAAATGTATTTATATTTAATATCGAAATTAAAATCCAATAAATATACAACATTAAATATATCTAATAATTTTATTTAACACATTGGAAGTAGGTATAAAAAAAAAAATTTTATTCAAATATATTGGAAGTCTTAGAACTATCGTTAGACACAGCTAGCAACTTCAATGATCAAAATTATACTAATACTAGCAAATGATGATTCAGATAGGTCGATGCCAGAGCGGTTAGCGCGCTGGGCTAGTAATCCAGTGGACGCGAGTTCGAATCCTGCCTCGACCGATTTCGTTCACCTATACAACAAGCATTTATGCTTATTTGAGGGAACCTAGGAAGATGTATATGAACTTGTTTAACATATTCATTTATTTATTTAAAAAAAAACCGGCAGACGTTGTACTGTTTGTGTGTAATTATTTACTTACTTACACAGCCATTTCTGTCTTGCGCCTTCTGCATCCAATCATCAGCTATTCTTTTTATATCATCAGACCATCGCGTGGAGGGCCTCCTTCTACTTCTTTTATCTTAGCGAGGTCTAGATTCCACTACCCTTTTTGTCCACCTATGGTCTTGAAGTCTTTCGACGACGTCTGTTACTCCTGACCTTCTACGTATCTCCTCATTTGTTATGCGGTCCGAAATTACTAAGTAAGTAATTACTAATTCGTAGAAGCGAAATTACTCATAGAAGCCGAAAACCTTGGCTTGCCTATGAATATATGTTAAATTCAATAATATTTTTTTATTTGTTTTATTGCAACCAAAAAACAAAATTAAAAATTGAACCGTATGCAGATGCGGTGCTTTACTGGGCCACAAAAGTAAATATTATTTCGGCATGTGATTAGAAAACTATTTTTTATGGCCACTGGAATGAACAATGATGCTAAAAAAACATAAAATTTTAGACATTTCGCAATTTTCCTACAGGGTTTTTCTTGTCCGAAGGTTCTAGACACGCCCCTGGTAGCATTATAATATGTAGTATAATTATTTACCTCGGTACATATAAAATGCTAGTAATGTAAGTATGTTTTATTTTTTTTAAATATTGTATTCTAGAAACTCTAATTATGATTCCGACTTTTCAGTCCCTTCCGTCTCTTTAAACTCTTCTGTCTTATATTATATTTCCCGTAAAAACGAGGATGGTTGAACGAATTCGAAGTAGATAAGATGAAGTAGATAATTTTTTGTATTAATTAAATATCAAAAGCCTTTTCTGGTGTGCGCTGAACAAATTTTAAAGTTTCATTGCAATTCCAAATCGATAATCTTTTTGGAAATTCTTGTGTGAGATATCAAATAAATAAATAAATTATAACGCAAAAATCTGAGTGTGTCATGTCACCTCTTTGAAAATGTTCGGCCATAGAAAAATCTAAATTAAGTGAAAAAAATCTTTGTTGTTTTTTAGTAATTTATTTTAAAATATATTTCCATTCCTTTAACGCAAAAATTTTAGAATTATGAATAATTTTGCTTATATTATTGTTGGTTCAAATATTATGTATATCTTAAAATATTTATTTGCGAATATCTAGCGATATGCGATTTTTTCAAAAGCGTTTGTTATATTTTATTTCTATATAAGGCGTATGTAATTTCAATTAGCGAACTATTGTTATTTTTTATGTTCCGATTTTGCTGTGCGTTGATATCGCCATCGTAAAACGATGTCTTTATTCAAAAATAGACGTAACGTCATGTATACCAGTGTTTCTTAAATTACAATGATCGTATGTCGCAAATACTGATAATAATGTTCTTTAAGAACGTAGTGAAAATCTATTTGAAGCCGTTTTATAATATAGGTAACCAAATTGTTTATATATTGTGAAACATAGATTACAAAAATACACTGTCTTCACACCTCGCTATGAAACACGAGCAAAAATCTACTCGTAATATGAAAATGTTTACATTTGTCTATATTGAGAACTTTTTTCCTCAATATTTGCTGCGAGCGAGTGATTTGTATATACAAACGACTTTGCGTTTATTTAATAGAATTAATTTGTGGTTTATTTAATTCGTATTAGAAGATATCTTCCCAAGAACACTTTTGATCCAGGGAGGCTACTCATGACATGCTATTAATAAGTTTTTATCTTAAAAATGTAAAAAAACAGTACTAGATCATAACCTAGTCTTAATCTTTCTCTACATTTAATCATAAAATTTTGTTAATATCAACGTTTAGTATTAGATTGTCCTTGATTAGATTGTTGTAATTAATATATTTATTCCATTAATTTAACCTCAAAGATTGCTAAAGTCTGGAGCAGTGGCGGCCGCTAACTAATAAGTTTGGCGGTTCGTTGGATAAAAACAACGCTGTAAATACAAGAATGACATGTACGTAGTATATATAAATCAATGAACATATCGTTGCAAATTTTGAATTTGTTCAACCGACACAGCAAACAGTATAAAGTTTTTGGAATTCTATAAATAATTAACTAGTAGAATAATTACTATAAGGCCCGAATGTATAAAACGTACTCAGATTTTTCTCAATGCTTAGCATGAAAAATTCCATATATTTTGATGTGCTGAGTATTGACTTAAGCACTGAGAATGGTTTATAAATATGGCCCTAAGGCTAAATAACACGAAAATCCACACTGAACACAATCATACAATCACGTAGAATAATTATACAAAAACCAATGAGTTGCAATTTATAATTAAACAAACTCAATGACAATAACACAAATTTGACAACTTACTTACTTACTTACTACTTACTTTACGGGTCCGGACCTTAGACCTTACCACTCCAAAAGGCGGCGACGGATATCGCCGTGTGACTGAAAACGGTAAAACAAAACGATTCGAGCGCCGCCTATCATAGAATCGGCAAACTTAAATTATGTGCCTAAGGTAGGTACAAACAAGACGGAGCGCCGCACCGAATTCATCATATATTTGTAAGCATTTGTATGAGATATCTTCCATCTCACGGGCCAGTACTGTTGTCCCTATATTCCATACATTTTTAATAGCATTAGTGGCGCGCTTGCAATTACGCACCGCGAGTCAACATAGTTACATAATTTCAGGCGTTTATTTAAATAACGCGATACTCAAAATTTCTGTCTTCTTTCTTGTACTGACGTTGCAAGTAATTCGGTATTTTTTTAATCATGTTTGTTGATAAATAAATTGGTTTTGGCTTTCATTTTATTTCACCGGTTCAGCGCTCCAGCGCACCCAAGGAGCGGCCGCCATTGGTCTGGAGCTGATCTTAATCTTACTATTTAATATTTGTTCATAAAATTTTTCTTCTCGGGCAACTAACAGGTACTACGTCATATATTAATTTAACATGCATCCAATCACAAGTTTCCACATTCTGGAGACTTACGATATATGTAAATCATAGATCCAGACTGAAAACACAATTATAAACTGTGTCTCCACCGGGAATCGAACTCGTACCTTTGGATCAGCAGTCAGATACCCAACCAACGGAATCATAAAGGCCGACAAATCTATAAATATAAAAATGGATGTACGTATATTTGTTTGTTTGTATGTTTGCGATGGATTCCCAAACCAACCTTCCGATTGCGACGAAACTTTGGGAATTTGTTCAACTCATACAGGTCAAGGATAATGTTTTGTCGTATGAATAAACTGTTTTATTAGTTTAAACAATAACAATATTAGTGTTGAAACTAATTTGGATATTTATTATTACAGATATCCTATTTGATTTATATTCGTGCATAAAAAATGCGTATCCTTACTGAGGCAAATGTTATTTTATTGTATTGCATTTTTGTTATAATTTATATATAAATATTTTCTCGCAACCTGTTTATTTGGCATATTAAAGCCTATAACTTTTTACAAATATGCCACATCGGTTTTGAATATGTTTTGTTCCGATGTTTTCTGTAGTCTTTGCTTGTGGAAGAAAATCAAACGATAATTTAAATGATACAATAAATGATGTAAACATCACAATACATTTTGAGAATCAGCGATTTTCATGGTTCAAGATGTGTGTGTAATACATTATCCTTCCCTTACAAGGCCATGTCAACTTTCAAATGGAAGTAATTATATTAAATATTATTTTTATAGAGAATTATGTCATCAATGTTATGTATTTGTGACAGTAATTATGGCCATCGATTTTGCCAGAAGAAAAAAGTCCATAACCTATTTATTACAATGACATGTTTATATTGTATTTTGATGGAATTTCAATTGAATATTTGTCATATATTTTACTATAACGAAATATCACTAGGTAAATTACATTGCTTATTTTAAGCATCAGATTACATCAACATAAGGAATTATATTTAATAATTCATTTTTGAACGATATTCCTACTGCTTACTTTTACTAATTTGTTTATTGTTGTATTATTTTTTTTTCGGCTTTGTTCTGAAAAGATCAAATAAACATGATTGGAGCATCTCACAATTAGTTAAATTTAGAGGATTTTTTTTAAATAGCAAAAACAGTAATTAAAAATAATAAAATGTTAAAAACTCAGCCTGTAGATCTTCATATTCTCTTTCGATTGAAGTAAAATTTACTTCATAGGGCTTGAAGCTCTTTAGTTACCTGAAAGGTTTTACTAAAACTAATTTAACAAGAAAAGTATTAAACAAATTCAAATTTCATAAAACTCACGCAATAGAATCAAGATGTAAATACGAACTGTTCTTTATTTCAAAGACGTATCTTTTGAGGATACCTACTGGGGAAAAGATTTTCAAAATAAACTATATAGCCTACTATAGACTCTTAAGGCGAAGGCATTGGCTCTAAATTAATTTTGAATGATTATTACGCCGTACTTTTACAGTTACATCTTCGACAAAAAATATAAAATAGTAAGTCCGGGTAGATGCTGTTATGCCACAGACCGCTTACTTTGTTGATCTCATTTAATATATTATATTTAACCAATGTTTTAAATAATAAATGAGAACACTGAGAATGATGCTGGCAAAACCTTGACAGACCTAGTGAGAAAAACCAGAATAAGGGAAATATGTGAGGTATGTAGATGATATCAACAGATTAAGCAGGCAGCGGAGGTGGGATTGGTATGATCACGTCCAAACGATGAACAACAAAAGACAGTCTAGTTCGAAGGAGGAGCAGACATCTATATATATATATATATATATATATATATATATATATATATATATATATATATATATATATATATATATATATATATATATATATATATATATATATATATATATATATATATATATATATATATATATATATATATATATATATATATATATATATATATATATATATATATATATATATATATATATATATATATATATATATATATATATATATATATATATATATATATATATATATATATATATATATATATATATATTTATATATATATATATATATATAATACAGACTAAAAAGTCTACATAAAAAGAAGAATTTTTAAATACAATCTTGAATATCAAATAATAGGAATAATTGTGACATTAGTATTATGGTAGGTACATATTTATTTATTTCGAACATTGTTTATAAATTGTTTAGATGGGTCGGTGGCAGAGCGGTTAGCGCGCTGGGCTAGTAATCCAGTGGTCGCGAGTTCGAATCCTGCCTCGACCGATTTCGTTCACCTAAGCACAAGCATTTATTTGCTTATTTTAGGGAACGTAGGAAGATGTATATGTACTTGTTTAACAAGGACATATTCATTTTAAAAAAAAAAAGGATTGATTTTTTGTCGGAGCGGTGATAGCCCAGCGGAAATGTCGTCGCATCACATGCGTGAGGTCGACGGTTCGAATCCGGGCGGGGCACACACCTCTGGATTTAAAAAAAAAATGTGTGGATTTATATCACTAGTTATGTGTGGCCATGATCCAATTTGTCTGGTTCCCCTTTCGAAGGGTTGCAAAGGTCAGATGACAGTCGCTTCAATGTAATTACCAGACTTGCCGATTCCAGGATCATTGTCAAAGCGTACCCCGATAGAAACAGGACAAAAAGCGCTAAGGGGGGGGGGGTTTATATAGGATTGATTTTTAATAATTGACGAAGTTATAATTTTGTAGAATTCAATTATAAATAATGTCAATAATAAAAAGGAAAACACTTTTTTGATTCTTCTTCATAAGCTCGTAAATGCCCTAACAAGGCGAAATAGGCCTACCGCATAATTTAAATTCATGTAGAATCAAAAAAGCGTTTTACTTTTAAGTATAGACATGATTGATTTTTTCTTGATTTGCGTGCGATCCAACAAAAAACATTAACTGTTATAGTTAAGTGCGTATTTTTAGCTTTCCAATGACTACACTGCGCGATGAAAATTTGTTAAATAAAATTCTTTATCATTCATACCATCACGGCATATCCCACAATGCGGGGTAACAAGCGTCAGGTGTGAGGGTGTGCATTACCTCATAAAATGGAGCATAACACATGCGTGTATACCCGCACACCAAACTCGTCTCGCCTCAAAGGGCACAACATTTAGAATAGGTGGTGAACCTCATTGCTGAACTGTGTGAGTTGTTATTGTTGCCTGTTGTATTTTCGTTTACCCGGCTCTTACGGGACACTCGAAAACAATAAAAGAAAAGAGTTGAAACACTATTCTAAGCCGGTGCCTCGCAACAATATGAAAATTTATAAATTTTAATACCAAGCTAATAAAGTTTCATCAGCGCTTTCCGATGTACTTGATGTCAATTGTATCTACATGTGTAAGTATTTAAGCGCCATAAAGTGACATGCTGTGCGTTCTTAATTATAGTTATATATTTTAAAAATAATATGTCAGTCGTTAATGTGCATCATAAATTAATGAAACTGTCTTGATCGTTTTTTTTTCGTATGTTGAATCATGTGTGTGTCATGAAATCATGTTGTTATGCGACGCACAAATATTGAATAATATAAATATATGAATGCACACGAATAGGGCCGGATAAACGTGTTTTTGCGCCCGTAGCAATGTACCTATTTGAATTCGCCCCCCCAATTTTTTGGAAATTTTAATGTAGAACAATTTAAAATTATGTAAAATTAGATCGGATCTAAAATGACGATTCAGTTTGTTAATAATACCTAAACCTACCTATAAAGTCGTTTATTGTTATTAAAAAAAAATAGCTACAACAATTGGAGATTCATAATAATATATTACATACTAGCTTTTATGTCCCGCCGTTGGCCAAGAATGTAAAATTGTGAAAGAAAAAGCAATCGTTTTTATAATATTGTCACCCAATTATTTTGCAATATCAGACTATAAAAAGTGGTTTGAAATTTGATTGAGTTTAAGTATTGTAAAATGTTCAAGTGATGGCCACAACCCATTCTTTTTTATATATTGCTATAAAGTGTGAATGAAGTATAATATTTATACAATTTCTGCTCGCATGGACTATGCGTAATGGTTTTAAATATGACTGTTTATCAACGTTGTAAAGAGATTGGTTTGGCCACAACCCCCATTTTTAAATATTATCATCGAAAACAAATTGTAATGTGTACCTATTGAAAATTTAGTAATTTTGGATGTTGGGATGTGGTTAAAATTTGATTAAACAAACGTAGGTACTGAAAAGATCTAGTATTGGTCACATCCCATTCGTTTTTATATTTTTTCATCAAGTGTGCATTATATTTTTGCTCAATTTGACTGAAAGTCTTCATTAACGAAGAAGAAGAAGACTTGAACTATAGTAAATAGTTTTTAATTTGAATATAAATGTTGTGAAGAGTTCAGTAATGGCCACAACCCCCATTCTTTAAATATTAGGTGTTGAAAATTATTCAAAATAGGATGATATAAATGGTTTAAATTTAATTAAACAAAAGTATTGAAAAGATTCTAGTGCAGGTTATATCGTCACATCCCATATCCCATTCATTTCATATGTATTTTCATCAAGTGTGCATATCGTTAATAATATTTCTGCACAATAGACTATTAGACTTAAAACTAACCCAAAAGACTAAATAAAAAAGAGAAAAATAAGTATAAGACTATAAGAAATAGTTTGTATAAAAAACTATTCCAATGGTCTACATAAAATAAGTAAAAATACATATACCTAATGGAAGAATTAGACTATTGGAAATAGATTGTATAAAAGCTCACCCAAAGGTCTACAAAAAAGAAGAAGAAGAATATTTAGACTATTGGAAATAGTTTGTATAAATACTGACCAAAAGGTCTACATAAAAGAAAATGAATAAGACTATTGGAAATAGTTTGTATTAAAACTCTCCCAAAAGTCTACGTACTTAAATGAAGAAGAATAATAATTAGACTAAAGGAAATAATTTTTATAAAAAAATGACCCAAATGTATACATAAAAGAAGAAGAAGATGAATTAGACAATAGGAAATAGTTTATATAAAAACTGCCCTAAAGGTCTACATAAAATTAAGGAGAAAAAGAATTAGACTCCAGGACCCGCCGCTTCAGGCCCTTCAGTACCTCCCGTCCCTTTAATCCCTCATTACGTCCCTTCCCATCAGGCCCTTCAGTACCTTCCGTCCCTTCAGGCAGTTTTATACCTCCCGTCCCTTCAGGCCCTTTAGTGCCTCCCTTCCCTTCATTACATCCCGTCCCATTAGTCGGTTAAGAAAAGTTTAATTCCAGAAACCATCCTGGAAGAACCGCGAAGAGATGAAAGAACCGTCTTTTCCCAGGATGCTCTACTTAATAGGTAAAATGACTAAATACACGAAGAAGAAGAAAAAAGTTTAAACCCAGATACCTGCGAAGAGATGGAAGGACAGTTGGACCTTCTTCTCCCAGGATTCTCCAACTTCATAGGTAAAATGAGCAAAAATACACGATGAAGAAGAAGAAGAAGAAATAAGTTTAAATCCAGATACCTGCGAAGAGATGGAAGGAAAATTGGACATTCTTCTCCCAGGTTAGTCCACCTTCAAAGGTAAAATGACCAAATAGACGATGAAGAAGAAGAAAAAAGTTTAAATCCAGAAACCTGCGAAGAGATGGAAGGAAAATTGGACCTTCATCTCCCAGGATAGTTCATCTTCATAAGTAAGATGACCAAGTACACGTTGAAGAAAAAGAAGAAAAAAGTTTATATGCAGAACCCGTCCTGGAAGACCTGTGAAGAGATGGAGGGACAGTCGGACCTTCTTTTCCCAGGATACTCCCCCTTCATAGGTAAAACGACCAAATACACGAAGAAGAAGAAGAATAAGAAAAAAGTTTAAATCCAAAAACCATCCTGGGCATACGCTCGACAATTCACCAAAGTTTCATTATAATCGGACAAACGGTTGATAAATAAATAAATAAAATAATTTTCCTATAGGAAATCAGTATAGGTATATTATTGTTGATTTGTAAGTAAATAGTATTAGGTAGGTACCTACCTACAACAAACTTCTAAATAAATTCGATTCCTAACAAATTTTATTTGAATATCACATTCTTTCTGTAGCCATGGAAACGATTCGAACACATAAGTAATATCGAATGGTTCGGATACATTTTTTGAATATGTAGGTACCTACATTGGTTTGTTCGATGCCATAAAAATGAAAATTGTCAGAAAAATCAAATATTATTTACAAATTATGCAATTTTATTATGCCTATATCTTTACTAATAAATAACACATTTTTACAATATATGTCTTAAAACTTGCCGTAATGTCTTGTGTTTCATTTTATTATTTCATAATTACATTTATTTCAAAGGTTTATTATTTTCAAGAACATATTCATTCGGTGGGAAAATGAAATATTGTATGAAAAGATATTAAAATGGCGGCGTTTATGTACAAAAGGCTTACTTTAAAAATAAGTTAAACATTATAATTATACCAAATATTCACCATGTTTTTCACTTAAACGCTAAGTTATACTTCAAAATATATTTTTTTTGTGTAAATACCTACTTCTAACTTTTAAACTAACAGATATTTGCGTGCAAAATGTACACTTTTTTGACAGATATGACTTGGAAAATTTTGTATGAAAAAAATAATTATTTAAATATTTTTAAAATTCAGCATTTTTATCGCATTCTTTTTAGCGTGACACTGCATCAGGTATACTGGTACATGTTCGCACTTAAATTAGATTTTTAGATGCTCTTGGTTTTTCAGAAGGCGTGAGACAAACACACACACACACACACACACACACACACATACACACACACACACACACACACACACATACACTAACATTTTGATTGCTTTATTACTTTAGATTTATTTTTGTGGTATTCATGCCGAGTCTCTATCCGGGTACGCAAAAAGAACCGAGTGCTATACCTGCGGTTTTTTTATTTATATGATTAATATTTTAGAATTTTATGCGCCCTTTTTAAGACAACCGCCCTGACTTCTTGTTCCTGATTGTTCTATGATTTATCCGGCCCTGCATACTCTATTATTCTTAATCTGGTCTTATTATTATTACTTATTTTATATATCTATCTTAAATCAGTAGTTTTTTCACATTTATAAAAACGTCATGTATTAAACAGCAATCATTTAATAAAAAAAACTAGTGGGTTGTGGCCAATTCTTAACTTCTCACTAACAAGTCACTTCACAAAGTATTCAAATATTGTATGGAAAATATTCAGCATTTTCACGAAATGAGTATATTTAATTATTTTTGATTTGTATATTTTATTAAGAAAACTTGGTAATTCGTCAATGTCATTTTATATGAAAGTGATGTGCCTTTTTACCAATTTGAAAATAAAAATAGCGAATTTCGAGTTTTCCGAGCTTAGGGTCACTTTGAAATATTTGACAGTTAAAAAAAATATAATGGGGTCTAAGCGAGTATTAAATACAAATAAAAAGCACTATTTAGATATCCATCTAAATCTAATGGGGTCTAAGCGAGTATTATATACAAATAAAAAGCACTATTTAGATATCCATCTAAATCTAAAGGGGTCTAAGCGAGTATTACATACAAATAAAAAGCACTATTTAGATATCCATCTAAATCTAATGGGGTCTAAGCGAGTATTACATACAAATAAAAAGCACTATTTAGATATCCATCTAAATCTAATGGGGTCTAAGCGAGTATTATATACAAATAAAAAGCACTATTTAGATATCCATCTAAATCTAATGGGGTCTAAGCGAGTATTACATACAAATAAAAAGCACTATTTAGATATCCATCTAAATCTAATGGGGTCTAAGCGAGTATTACATACAAATAAAAAGCACTATTTAGATATCCATCTAAATCTAATGGGGTCTAAGCGAGTATTATATACAAATAAAAAGCACTATTTAGATATCCATCTAAATCTAATGGGGTCTAAGCGAGTATTACATACAAATAAAAAGCACTATTTAGATATCCATCTAAATCTAATGGGGTCTAAGCGAGTATTACATACAAATAAAAAGCACTATTTAGATATCCATCTAAATCTAATGGGGTCTAAGCGAGTATAACATACAAATAAAAAGCACTATTTAGATATCCATCTAAATCTAATGGGGTCTAAGCGAGTATTACATACAAATAAAAAGCACTATTTAGATATCCATCTAAATCTAATGGGGTCTAAGCGAGTATTACATACACAAATTTGTATTATCTGAAAATAACCGATTCGGTACTTTAGTAGTTTATAATCGATAAACTAGAACAAACACGCCGTACATACATACATATATAGTAGATACATAACACACAGCACACTTACATGAAACTTTCAGAATACAATCTCAGCATGATACTAGTTGATAATCTGCAATTAAAATATAACCCTAAAAATTATGAATTCATTCAACTCCCTTGGGTTCTCTTCTTCTGGGTCACAATCCTAGGATTGGTCTGCACCAAAGACTCGATCTTTCCACTTAACTCTATCGTCCGCCAGTCTCTTCATCTCTTTGTAACTGCTACAGCGCACGTCACCGATAATCTGGTCTATATAGTTGTTTCTGGGACGGCCTCTACAGTTGAGTTACAGTTCTCTCTTGGGTTAGTGAGGAATAAAAACAAGAATAAGATTACGTAATACAGCAACAATAAAAAATGTATATTTTAACATAACTATTAAATATATGTATTTGTAATCCAGTGGTCGCAAATTCGAATCCTGCCACGGCCGATTTCTTTCACCACAAGCATTTATGATTAATTTAGGAATTGTATGAGGATGTTTATGAACTTGAACAATTACATTTTCATTTAAAAAATCAATGAAAAAAAAACCTTAAAAATAAAACATATTAAAATGATTCAAGTAGTGAAAAATAATGAAATAGATTTGAAAAAATCCCTTAGTGATCGTATTTGGCAATGTGGCTTACAGGATAGAATTGGTAATAAAAAATCGAGAATAATATTAATAACAAAACTTTAAAACTTTACTGGCTAAAATAAAATTCATACAAAACATCATGTACAAAACAAACAATTATTATAGCCAAAAAGCGGACTTGTTAATGTATTAACGTCTTCCAGTCAACCTAAAGAGAGTCTTACTTGTAATAAAATATTTCTATTTGCTTAGAATATTGCTTCCACTCTTTTCTATTACTGTTTTCGAGTGTCCCGTAAGAGTCGGGTAATCGAAAATACAACAGGCAACAATAACATCTGACATAGTTCAGCAATGAGGTTCACCACCCATTCTGAATGTAGTGCCTTTTTAGGTGAGACGAGACTGGTGTGTGGGTATACACATATGTGTTGTGCTCCCTTTTATAAGGCAATGCACACCCGCACACCTTTCGCTGGTTACCCCACATTGTGGGAAATGCCGTGATGGTATGAATGAATGAATAGTCTTAATATTGATGTTATCAGTAGATAATATAACTTATAACTGCAAACTAGTATAAGTTGCATTGTATCCTTTTGTTTCAAAAGGTTATGCCCTCCAATATGTTGTTTTGAAATGATTTCATCCATAGATGACAGTTAAATTGAAAATTAAATATTGTATGATTTTAATCAATACTACGAAGCTACCAACTAAACGCTGTCTAAGTCGCTTTTTCAAAAATTCAAAAAAAACTTACATTTCCCAGATTATACCGTAGTAATAATATGCATTGGTCTTTAGTATAAAACCAGCTTGACTGTAGATTCATCACATCGCAACCTCGAGTTTCATTAACACTTCCTGTTTTCAAAAGAAATCTGAGGAATCATTTCCTTATACATAACACTTAAATTTGTTTCCTTATCATATCCTTTTCCCTCTCTCCTCTCCCTTCCTTATTTTTGTTATGATTTTTTGTATCTATTATTTAATTCAGATAAATTAGTGCATATTGTATGATATGTACCAATTATGATCAGGTGATGATCCTATAATCTCGTTTTTATCATTTGTTAAAAATTGTATGTAAAACTTAAAAAATTACTTTATATCATGTCCTGTTATTATCTACCGTAGTCTATCATTTATTATTTTTTTCACTGTTTTTAATATCATACTATGTTATTATATTCTACTGCACTGTTGGATATCCAAAAAAAAAATAATAAATAAAAATATTGGAGGATATTTCCTTATGGCAATAAGCCTGCCATTGTTCACTTATTATATGTACCTATAATGTGTGCAAAATTAAAAATAATAAGACATATCCTTGGAATTATAGGTACATTACTACAGCGCATGTACAGAAACCAATAATATATTGTAGGTATGATATTATATTATACAAACACTATATTATTTAGAGTCATGCTTTTGAATATCCAATAACTCGTCTGTCGCGAACCTGTGGTTTTAGTACCACAACATACTCCGCATATTTCTACAAATAAAAGCGATACATGCACGGTGTGTTACACTATGCATTGCTAATTGCATATAATCATTTCAAAAGACAAATAATCCTTTGAAAATTGTACAGTAAAATTCTTTAACCTATTATGAAGAATCTAATTTGTTATGAATAAAAATATTTATGATGTATTTTGAGAGGGTTAATCAAAAGATGAGTGATGAATGTGGACTTAATTGGACTCTATTGGAATTTTTAAACAAATAAATAATCTAGAATTAACAAATTGTTACTAATTGTCAATTGTAATTGTTAGATGAGCGAAAACTCAAAAACGATGTCTCAGTTGTACAAAAATTTTAGTTGCGTTATTAAATGTTGTTAAACTTACAAAATCCCAATGATTTTTTATAGGAAAAAGACGTTATTCATTTTTAAATCGCTTTTAATAGATAGCGTCGTGAACAAATTTTATGACATATGCATTACTTATCTATAGAAATAGAAGTGTGAGCAATAGACGAACATGTATGAGACGATGCATGAATGTGGACGAGGCGAGGGATGCGTGCCAGGATAGAAAAATGTGGCGTTCGGTTCTCTCTGCCTACCCCGCAAGGGACATGGCGTGATGGTATGTATGTATGTATCTATAGAAAATCTCAAACATCGTTTCATTTTATGTGTGAAGTGTTCCACGGATATACGAACACGAACATTTAAATTATAAAATGCGGTGTACATGGAAGGCGGTCTGTGATAGGACAACGTCTGCCCGGGCACACTAGTATAATATTAAAAATTGATGTTTTGATATTTTTTTTAGTATTGGCCACAATCATTCGTTTTTTTTACCAAACCGGAACGAAATAATGAAGATTCGTTGTCCTGGTGTATATTATTTACTCATGTTCGTATAGTATAGAAACAAATATTTATGTTTCGTAATATTTTGTTTCAACAAATGAACTTCACTATGGACTGACTTGACCATCTTACGTTGTACCTTTTTTTCCTTCTTGTTTACACAGTTCACTAAAGCATTGGAGCACTGGGGCGTAATGGGGTTAATTAAATTTCTGATCGTTGAATTTATTCATTATAATACTTGTAGTTCAAACTAGTTCGCAGTTTGATACTTTCCGTGGCTTTTTATTCTGCATGTTGTATGTAATGTATATTTATTTTTACTACCAGCCATAGTATAAACACGAATCTTTTCATTTATTCAGTTATCAAAGTGATGGTTGATTCCACTCAAATTTTAAACATCGTATTTTCTACACATCTTAATATAATATAAAAATCTCGTGCCGCGATGTTCGTACACGCTAATTTCCGAAACCGCCCAACCAGCGATTTCAATAAAATTTTCTAAATATCAATTGTTGTATAAAAAAAATCTGGATTGAAAAAAGTATAAAAAAAGGAAATTCCCGGTAGATTATTTTACTATCGATATCTAAAAAACAAATCAAATAAAATATTTTTTTTATTCGAATATATACACACACACACAATCGCAAATTTAAACTTTCGTACACACCTAAGGATTTTTGAAAGGAAAAAAAGGTACGTTGTTCATTTTTAATTTGTGTTAGCTTTCAACAGATGACGCTGTGAACAAATCTATAGACATCAGTATTACGCATTTAGAAAAAATATCCACACTAATACCTATATATATTTTTTTAAGATTAATGAACATATACCAAAGTATTTTTCCCTATAAATTCGATCACAATGACCGAACGTTTTCATTTTAGACTTTAATAATGCGGAGGCACCTCAGTGAAAACGTTCGGTCATTTAATAATGCGGAGCCACCACAGTAAAAACGTTCGGTCATTTAATAATGCGGAGCCACCTCAGTGAAAACGTTCGGTCATCGTTATCGAATATTTGTGGAAAAATACTTTGGTATATGTTCATTAATTTTAAAATGGATTTCCTCTCTGTTAACACAAAAACTTCAGAATCATTAAGTTTTTTTGTTCTAAAAATGAGGTCTATAATATAAAATGGAGTCTACATAGAAGGCGGTCTATGACAGAACAATATATAAAATGAGGTCTACATAAAATGGAGTCTACATAAAAGGCGGTCTATGGCAGAACAATATATAAAATAAGGTCTATATAAGATGCGATCTGCCCTCTAGTAAAATAAACAGCCGAACATGTTGCTTATCGCAATATTTTTTTTAAAATAAAATAGTGAATATGTTTTTGTATCAATTACATATACACCCTCATACATTCCCTAAATTTAGTATTAATGCTTATGCTATAAGTGAACGAAATCGGTCGAGGCAGAATTCGAACTCGCGACCACTGGATCAATAACCACCCATGTAAATCTATGTATTTATCTACAGTCAAAATATTTTAAATTTACTAATCATACTTTGCTAAATATTAATTCAACCCAATAACAACTTACGTCAGCGCGCGGGCGGTTATCAGCATTATAGTCTAATAGACAGCAACGTCAAAAAACAAAACGTCGAAAACATGGCTCTCACTTGGACTATTATTTTAAATTGATTTCTTGTTTCGGCCCTGATAACGATTTAGGTATGTGTGAATGCATGTCTGTGCGTAGATACACATACATTATACGAGTACATGTTATGCAAAGCATACATACATACAAGCTTGTCATACATCCGCTCCAAAGCACTGAAGTAATAAAATAATCCAAAACTGCAATTTTTTAATGCTGGATTGTGTACGACGCCGCGTATGTACCTACGTATTTGCTCGACTTGATGTGAATACTCGAGAAAAGTCATAAAATCCTTTTATTCGTCTACTGCTCTCATACGGTACAACGTGTGCGTTAGGTATATGTGTGACTGCTGGATGACATCATTGTGACCAAGAAGTTGGCCGGGTTTTGTATAATAATTGAGGATTACGCAAAATGAATTATTCTTATCCTAAATGTCGACTGTATGTATATTACCTAACACTCCTCACATTCGTCAACAATGTGGGAATAACACACAGTGTGTACATATACATCTCAAACGTTCGACATCGTAGTGTAAGGAATTTATGGACATAAATAAATTATAATATAATTTTTTTTTCCTTCTTTTTTTCTTTCCTTTTTCGCAAAAAATCCTGGATTGTTTTATAAATTTTGTGCTGTCTTCATTTGATCTGAGACTCGACTGAATATATGACTGGCGGATCACATCTATGCTTTGTCAGTTCAGTATTCCCAATAGATACTATTTCAGATTATTTGTGCAAATAACAAATAAAAATGACAAGGTACCTACATACACAATATGTATATGCATATTATGGTGACTCCAATTTGCATTTTTTAATCTGTATACAATAGTTAAGTTTACATATACTTTTAAAAACGCAAATAGCTACAACCTATATGTCATCTGTAAAATATTATAATAATATTTACACTGCTAGCCCTGGAGCAGGTAAACCTAGTTGGGCAGCAGTTATATATTTTTAATGAAGATTATCTAAATAAAATACTTATCTTCTTTGCTGGCCCAAGATACGCGAGCGGCGCAATATACACATTCTTTCACTATTGTACAATATTCTCTCGAGCCCAAACCTCCCACAGTTCCTCAAAAGAAAATTCACTTATTTATCCAATCATGGATTTTGATCTGATGAACGTACAACACTATCCATCCCTATCCATAATACAGAATTTCTCAGCTCTTCGTTCGAAGTACAATCAGCAAGATTATGGAATAACCTTAGTTCGGATATTGCGTCGTCTAACTCACTTTATAATTTCAAGAAAAAACTTACATGATCCCTGAAGAATATTTATCCTTGAACACATGATCCTGTCCTTACCCTATCCTTTTTTCTTGCTATGAATTATTATTATTTCTTTTTTGTTTTAATAGTATGTAAGTGTTATATATTTATTTTCTTTGTTTTATTTTACTCTTATTCTTTTGCTGTTGTACATACACAATGTTGTCATACTTTATAAATTGCCTTATGGCAATAAGCCCACCAGTGTACAATTATATTTGTTTATATTATGTACAGGAAGATTTATAAATAAATAAATAAATTACTCAATCTCTGGTTAACATAGCATTGTATTTATTACGTTGTATGTATGTTGTTAAATTGAACAACACTCTACTGAATAACAACAGACCGTCAATCCGATGCCTCGTGAACCATTATTTTTAATCGGTACAAGTTTAATAATCCGATTGACGACAACTGTCATGTATTTTTTTTATTTTTACAGCGAATTAAACCGACACCAGTTTTTATATTAACGTCCAGAAGTCATTACTTATCATACAATAAGATGGGTCGATGGCAGAGCAGTTAGCGCGCTGGGCTAGTAATCCAGTGGTCGCGAGTTCGAATCCTGCCTCGACCGATTGCGTTCACCTATCGCACAAGCATTTATGCTTATTTTAGGGAATGTAGGAGGATGTATATGTACTTGTTTAACAAGGACACATTTATTTAAAAAAATGATACACTATTGAATCTTTAGGAATTCATTATTGATTACAGTTTTAAAAATCAAATCAAAACCTTCATTTCCTTCGCGGAAAAGACCAGTTTACATAAAAAATAACAATAAAACAAGAGGATATATATTGTCATAATATATTTATCGGTACAGTCGATAAGCCGTTTGATTTCTGTGCGGGAGTTCAGGGTTCGATCCCAACAGAGGAGAAATTTATTTAAATTCATTTCTCATGCGATATTTGCTTCTCTGGGCCGGAAACACTGGCTGGTCGGAAGAAAAATTTGCCATATTGGATAGAGCCTTTGGTCACTGTACTTTTAACGCACGAGTGGTCTATCTCCACACCGGCGCAGACGGCCACTTATGGAAACATTGCAAGGAAAAAAAGCATGTTTAATAGTCTGGTTTATAATGATAATGAGTGTCTCACTTGTATTCAAACAACGACCATATTGTCAAATGATAATATGTGACAAATCTTCCGCATCTAGATTATTACTCAATTGATACGAAGTTGAATCATCGGGAATTAATTATTATTACAGTAAGTTATTTTATCTTTTTCTATCTTTGATTTCTGCCTCCTGATATAGACCTTTTTCATCAATTTCCACTACTTACTTTTATTACTGTCTTCTTCAAGCCAACTGGAAAATTATGTCTTTCATCTTCCATCTCAAATACCATATTTTGAGGAAAGCTTTTAAGTTTCAAAATATTCTGAAGTTTTGGAGACGGACACTATTTTTTTTTTGATATTTTTTTTAAAGTTTAATATAGTAGAAGTTGTAATATTATAGAAGAATCAGAATCTTCTTTTTCAAATAATGGGAGTATTTACGGGATTTCAGAATGTATGATAATTTCCCAAAAGCTGCCCAGGTAAGGCCACGTCTTCACGTATTTCTGCCTATTATCAGATATTATTACTTTAAATATTTAAATATTTATACTGTAAATATATGTTTTAACTTTATTAAATACAAAAAAATGCAATATAAAATAATAATTATGTAACTTACAAAGTATTACAAAGTGTTATTATTTTCTATCGTGAGTCTATTTTAGTCTTCAAGTAATTATACGCTTTATTTCATTCTATATTGAACGTCTCATAATGCGACCAAAACTGCAGTATCCTAATTTATTTTGAACAGCCATTCTGTACCAAGTGCTCTATGTATGACGAAACACACTATTTCTGAGATAACACGACGAATTAATTGTATAGTTTGAATAAGCACAGACCGCCGGAGTTCATGGCGATACTGAAATGTACCACAATATGTCATCGCACCTAATAAGGCGATGTATTTTATTTTACAGATACTGTTGCATCTTGAAATATCACTTTCACTTTCAACTCCGTAATAACACACAATAATATAATTTCAAGTACCTATGACATAGGCAGTTGTCCAATTTAAAATAAAAAAAAAATTCAAATTCATTTTTATAAATATGTAAGATATCGATCTACATAATTCCTAAACTAGGTCCAGGGTTTGTTTCCCGGTGGTGACGCAGTCGTTCATTGCGTTTTTGATCTGAATTTGTGGGCCGATTTACACCGCGAGTTTTTAAAATGTCGAAACTTCAATATGAGACTTTTTAAAGAGTCATAAACAAGCCATCTAGATATTGTTTTGAAGAGATTTTTAAGCAATTTAAAGTATTTGATATAAGACAACTTTATACTAGATCCATTCTTAATTTATTTTTAAAAAATAAACCAAAATACTGTTCTACCTCATGGGACACAAGAAGCAAAACGTGGGGTAACAACTTGGTGCCAAAAAATTTGGGCAAAGATTTTTGTATATACTGCACCTCGGATTTTTTATAAACTGCCACCGGATCTCAAAGAGTTACCACAACTCAAAGGCCGTGGTACCAAATGGTTACTTGATGTGGGTAGAACACAAAATGAAATCAATATCACAACAATAATTTCTTGATTGATATATTTTTAGTTTCTGTTCCGAATTCGTATTATAATCTTTAAATAATTGGTGTTTGAAATTGTTTTCTTAAATGTTAGTGTGATAGAAAATTAATAAATTCACAAATGTACAGGTAGCTGCTTCAAAACAGATTTATTCTAGCGAAGCAGCTATCTTATACTTGTAAAATGTATATTTTTTTATAATTCAATAAATTAAGAGATTTTAATTAATATAAGACATAGTAACCTACCTGGTATTCAATTGAGAACCTAAGAAAAAAATGAAGATAGAGAATTACCTATTTTGGGGTTATTTTTACCCGTTTTGATATGCATATTATGAATCAACAGTGCATTAAAGCTCCGATAGAAAAACAAATGAATAGAAAAGCTTTAAGAGGACATAATATAACGTTAAACATAGTGACTGAAAACATGATATATTAAAACCGCCTAATGCACTGTGAAGTTACGCGTTAGTAAGGGTAACTATGGCGTGCGTTAAAAAAGTATTATACGTGATTTAAACTATCGGAAACCCCAAATTTGTTGATTTTTTTTGCATTTTAAGAACAAACTTAAGTTTAAATGAAAAAACTTTATCGGTCATTCACTTCGATTTTATGCAATGTTTAACCATATAAAAGATTTATTTCTCTAGGACACATAGTTATGGAGTAATTTTAAAAAAATGCTGTAAATAAGGATAATTTTAATATTTTTTTATGGGAATTTATGCTGAATTTTAAAATTGTGTGACGAACATTCACTAGAGAAATGTTGAAAAGACTTATACTATTTTTTCTAGAAACACACTGTTTAACATATTTGAGGGATTTGATTTGAAATTGAGGTGTTTAGGTTTATATGGCCCCTTAAACGATTAAACTTTAAAAAAAAAAATGCACATTCTCATATACAACGATAAAGCGTAGACAACATCCACTGCTAAGTGATTGCCCGATATTTTTAGCCATTCAAATTCAATGTTTTTTTTGAGGCAATAATTTAATGTTTGTCAAAACGTGTGTCGTTTAGTTTTCTTTAAATAATATATCTACATAATGTTTAATGATATATAATTGCACATTAGAATATACAGAAGGACAAGTTGTATAGATGGTTCAATGCTCGTTAACGCTTATTTCTTGGAATATGTCTTTACGTGATCTTTAACTGAATCAATAAACGTGAGTAGGTCAATAGTAGTTAAGATATGACATATATTAGTAATAATATGGCATATGACATTAAATACAAATAATTTCTCTGTACACAATACTTCAGTGTTTGTTTGAAGGATAACAAACATTAAGCATAATTATTTATTAATACTTGAACATGGTACATAATCACTGGAATGCTCAAAAAAATAATAAAAAAAGATTACACTATAATTTAAATGGCACTCAACTTATGTATTGCTTGGTACTGGAAATCTTGTGGTATGATTAAAAACGAGTGGGTTGTGGCCAACGCTATACACCTCACTACAAAATCACTCTACAAAGTATTCAAATTTTGCATAGAAAATTTTTCAGCAATTTTATGAAATGAGTTTGTAAATTATTTTTTATTTAAATATTTTATTATAAAACTCTATAATTCTTCAAAGCCTTTATGAAGGGGATGTGCCTTTTTCGCAATTTGAAAATAAAAATATCAATTTTTAAATTTCCTGATCTTCGGGTCACTTTGAAATATTTGACATTTACAAAAATGAGAAGCACTATTCAGATATCCTTCAAGATATAATGGGGCCTAATCTCAGCATGATACTAGTTGATAATCTGCAATAAAAAAATAAACTTAAAATTGCGAAATTGTGTAACTCCCCACAAAATACCCGTAAAGGGTAAAAAATCTAACAATGACATATTGTAACAATACAACAAAGAACTAATGTGTTCACGGGTTGTAGTGAACACTTGACTCTCCAATGCATAATTTTGTAAATACCTATATTTATTTATTTATTGCCAATCAGCAACATATCTTTTGAAATATCTCATTGAGTCTTTATATTTTTTTATTTTTATAAAATAAAAATAAAATAGATATCGTAGGCAAGCAAGTTTGTGGACTTCAGCAAAAAGAATAAATAATATATTTCTTTATAATAATGGGTATTTTAAATCAAACAAATGATTTGGTCTACATATATATTTTTTTTCCTGAATCCAGGACGACCGTTTCAGCTTATTAGGCCCTTATCAACTGATAAACATAGAAACTCTGCTTTTTCTTATATACTGAAATTCGGTACATTTTTGCAATTATGAATTGTTCAAAACAGTAATTTAAAAGTAATATAAAAACCTACAGTAGGTACAGCTGTTTAAAAATAATATAAAGTCTTTACCGAAAGGGTGAAGATCGGACGCTTTTATTGTGGGTTAGTTTTGGTCTGTATACCAGTGGTTCACTTTTGGAAAAACCCGCAAATAAAATAGGTGAGGCAAAATTATAGGTATTAGGTATACAACTAGATTCACAAATTTAAATTGAGATCAATCTATACAAATTAATAAATTAAAGCTAAGCGTGGACTATACAATTAACTTAGAGACACTTAAAACAATAATGGTGAATAATAGTGGTAGTTAATATTCCTCGGTAGGTACCTACATGGTGTGTATATAAAGTAAATATTTGCACATGATTAAAAACTAGGCATATTTAATTAAATTAGAAACATTGCATAGTAAATGAACCTTATTATGGAATTCTACATATTCAACACCGTCAGTATTGACAAAATTAAAAAATCATATTTCTTTATTATTTTTTTTTTGGAAATATAAACGGAATAAACCTATATGTATTTTACACGATAAACATTTATAATAATTATATAGGTCTATCAATAAAAGTACTAAAATTAAAAATAAAATAAACACAGCATGTATTTTCAAACTAAGTAAATGAGGATCAGGTAACTATAAAATATCAGAAACTAACAATGGCGGGCTATTAGCCAACCTGTGTACAATATTTTATTTGTTTATATTATGTACAGAAAGATTAATATATAAATAAATATGAATACTAAAAGTGAAGATTAAATATATCAGTTAGGTATACCGAGGAGACATACAAAGCGGAACAAAAATAATGCAAGGTTAATGAACCCGTATTTATAGTATAGCCATTATGTTTATGAAATTGATCGAATACAATATGTAATTATACTTAAAATGTAATAATGTTTCATTATGAATAGAGACGGTGACGATACTCTTAATCAGATTTATAACTGTTGATGTGACCAATTGGTTTGAGTTCAATTTTATATCGTTCAAACTAAATACTGTTTGGTTGATCGAAATAGCACGTGACACATAAATATTTTGAGTCAGCTCAGAACTTAAATGTCTCGCAAAATTCTAAACATTGCATCATCGAAACCAATAGTGAATAATAATAATATATTCTGTATATACCTACCTATCAAGAATACGCGACATATTATGTATATCAAGACCGCTTCGTAGAAATAATGTCTAGACACTGGACAAACAAATATTTGATTTTAAATAAAAATAAAATATATAATCGTAAATGTACAAATAAAAAGCAAAAAAAATACAAATAGGTATTACATGTACATAATCGTGTACACATTATTTACATGAGTAAAATGTGTATTGAAATATTTTATGTAACCAATATTTAAACTTTTAAATTTATTTTTCATTTATATAAAAATACAATAGTACCTAATAGTAGCCCGAATATGATATTCCATAGGCCCTATTCATATTCGACTAAAAATTTTATACGGAATTTTAGTATATGAGAAATGTCAAAAAGTTGACTGCATTTAGGTATACGGGACTCTATTTCGTCATACCGAGCGGATTAAATCCTTTTACACAAGTCGCCCGTTGGATATAGACGTTTTCGTACTGTGAAACGAATCAGAATTGGACAAATGACAGTATGATATTCTATAATACACTTGAGATCAAGAAGAAACTCTCAGTACCTATGTAATACACTACACAGTCGATATAATACAGTGTGGTGCACGGAAGGCGAATGGATTTGAAACTGTTACAAAATGAACAATTTTTTTGTATTTGTTCCTGTTTAATTAACACTGGAAATTCAAATTTTTGCGTAGTTTCCAATAAAGTATCGGCTAAATCGCGCCTCTTACACTCCCAATATTGTGAGTTTTCCTTAGTGTTCTTGTATTTTTCGAAGTATTGCCACTGGAATTTTAGTGATATGTGCTTGAATGTTGTGGGACGATCATTGTAAATCTGTTGTAAAATACGCTGGCCAGTTCGAATCGTCTCTTAAGGAGATGAGGCGCCCGGGGAATCTTTCTCGCGAAAATTCCACTGAAACCCCTGCTGTGTGAGCTGTGACCCCGTCCTGCTGAAATCAGACGTCTTGACATCGTGTGGAACATAGACTACCCTTCTTCCTCTTTCGAAGCACGCCACTTTCAACTGTCCAGGACCATTAGGAAGGGAGCAATACCCTCTTCAAAACTATACGTCTGCCGCGCACCATTCTGTGCCTGTTATGTAATCTTCTTCTTCTCCTTTTGAATAGACCTTCAGGTCTGTTTTTTAAGATGCCTGCTCTTCCTGCGAGGTGGACCCCCAGCTATCCCTCCATCTTTTTGACGGTCTACCGCGAGGGCGGGTTCCGTGAGGCTGATTGTGAAGCACGATATGAAATTTGGTTAGGTTTGTAATCAAATGCTTAAAAAATGCAAATCATGTCAAAAAGTAAATTAGAAGTACTTAAGGGTAGAAAATATTTAATTAAATAATAGTTTTTAATGAAATAACAGCCCGCATTTTATATAGACCTAATTTTATGTATTTTGCCAAATTTCACTGTACATTTGAGTGTGGTATATTCTCTAAATGCGTAATACAGATGTCAATAGCCTATTCACACCGCCATCTTTTGAAAACATACAAAACTGCGGCCCTAATTTCCTAAAAAAAATCTTGGACGTTTATATATTAATATTAACAATCCGCACATACTTAATACTCAGTCAAAACAGATACAATACATAATGAATGTTATATGTAAATTGTGAAGATTAGTATTTATTGTAAAGGATGCAGCTTATCGTGTTAGTGAAGGCGAATATGATTTTTTAAGTTCATTTACACTTTTTTTACTGTTATTCATAATGAATTGTTGGTTATGATAATAACATTTAAAGTGATAATGAAAGTAGGTAATAATATTAATGGACTTCCGCATTATAACAAAATTAATACTGTGTCATTATTTACATTATTATCCATTTTAGTAAAGTTACTAGTTGCATGTAACACATGAGATCCAACTGTCGATGGCGATAGTATGCATAATTGAAGAATACGTACCAAACTATTAACACAAAATAATAAATATTTTGTTTCTTATATAAAACATGTAGGTATATATGTATGTCAGGATAGGATAGTAAACAGTTCAGTCTGGAGGTTTTTCCTACCCAGAATATGAAAACAGTATGATATATGTCAGGATAGGATAGTAAACAGTTCAGTCTGGAGGTTTTTCCTACCCAGAATATGAAAACATCATGATGTATGTTTGTAGATTATGTAGGTAACAAAGACAGTATATAAGGTCTTTGGTAACAAACTATTGGGTGAGATATTGTGTAGTGTTTACTGCCTTACAAATTGTATGAAACAATGTCTTCACTAAATTCAATTTGAATCAAAATTGTTAAAAAAAAGTTGTGATGTACTACTACAATGCTAATATTTTTTATTACAAATAAAATTATCTAGTTGAGTGTTTCGGCCTTTTTCGATATTTTTAAAACCTTGGAAATATTGGCAGTTAAACATATAAATTTATCATAAAAATGTTTATTTAAAAAAAATGTTTGAGAAACTCAAATTTTGAAAAAAAAAATGAGATTTTGAGCTTGTTTATATTTATACCATTTTACAGGGTTCAAGCTTATATGGTTTGTGAGATATATGGAAAAATTCAATAGTTGATTACCCCTAACTGAAACAAAATGTCTAAATTCTGAGTATAAAAGGTTTGTAGGACTGTTATTATCTATTTATTCTGAAAATGTGGGCTCTGTGATTTTTTTTGGTAAAATAGTAAAATACCATTCTATATTTAACAAAATAAAAAAAAACAATCTTAATGATAACTTATAAATTCCAACTTGTTTGATATATTTTCGCCTTACGGGGACATTTTCAAGTCTTATTATAATATAATAGACTAGTGGTTTAGATAGTTCATTTATAGGATGAAATAGTTTTCTACCAAATCAATTGAATATTACCTAATACAGAATCATAAACAAAATTGTCGTATGAATAGTTTAATAAATGTGTTTGCATATTATATTATCTTCAGAGCTGAAAGTAAAGCATGAATTTCATAAACTAAATATTAATAAAAGCTTTGTAAGCTGACTGTTTTAAACTAATGTTATGAGTAAGGTATACCTTCAAAAGTAACTTAACTCTGAAACATGCGGTTTCATTACAAAATATGACTGAGATACATACATTTGAATGCATTGCATCATAATCAGATATATTAATATATGAACATTGTTTATTTTTGAGAAAGGTTTCCTGTATCATCTAACAAGTTTTTTATTGAAATATCCTAGACAGAACCTACCTATAGTTTATTTTATGAAAACGAAATGTTGTAATAATTTATTTTACAAATTATTAGTCGGCCTTCGTGGCTCAGTTGGTCAGGTATCTGACTGCTGATCCTAAGGTCCCGGGTTTGATTCCCGCTGAAGAAGGTTTTTAGTTGTGTTTCAGTCTGGATCTGTGAAACAATTAATATCGTAAGTCTCCAGAATGTGGCAACTTGTTATTTGGTGCGTGTTAAATTAATATTTGACATAGTACCTGTTAGTTGCCCGAGAAGTAATGTAAAATAAAATAAAATAGATACGCAAATTTTGAAAGTAACAGAGCCCTTACTGGTCGGGAAGATAGTTAAACGTGTGGGCTGTAGCAAACGCTAAATTCCTCACTAACAAGTCATTCTATAAATTATTCAATAAATTATTCAAATTCATTCTATAAATTATTCAAATTTTGTTTGGAAAATATTCAGCATTTTCATGAAATGAGTTTGTTAAATTATTTTTTATTTAAATATTTAATTTTTTATTATTTTTTTTCATGTTGCTTCCCAGGCAACTAACAGGTACTATGTCAAATAATTATTTAACACGTAACCCAATAACAAGTTGCCACATTCTGGAGACTTACGATATTAATCATCTCACAGATCCAGATTGAAAACACAATTAAAAACTGTGTCTCCGCCGGGTATCGAACCCGGACCTTTGGATCAGCAGTCAGATATCCAACCAACTGAGCCACGAAGGCCGACTGATTTTATAATGAAATCTTGATAACTCTTCAATGCCATTTTATGAAAGTGATGTGCCCTTTTACCAATTTGAAAATAAAAATTTCAATTTTTAAGTTTCCTGAGCTTGGGGTCACTTTCAAATATTGGACAGTTAAAAAAACTTTAGAAGTGCTATTCCGATTTCCTTCAAAATTTTATAGGGTCAAAACGAATATTAGATATACATATTTGCAAAATTTGAAAATAATCGTATGAGTACTTTAGTCTATAATTGATAATGTATAATAAACTCGCCGCCGTACATAGCACACTGCACATAGCACACACACAGATACATTGTGATGAAACTTTCAGAATACAATCTCAGCATGATACTAGTTGATAATATGCAATATAAATACCCTTAAAAATTTCGAAATCATCACTCCCCACTTTATCCCCTTGGGTTGGTAAAGAGTAAAAATAATAGCAAAATTGCAGTACAGACAGACTAGTGAAGTTATATAAAAGGGTGTCAAAATAAATAAATAACTACATATTCTTAAGTCTTTTAAAAAACGCAAATGTCTGGCTAAAAAAATGATCATTTCATTATATTATAATATGACCGGTCTTTGATATTTAAATTGACAAATGAGTTCTAAGCTCATATTATAAGCTTACCCATGATAGTGTGAGTATCTATTTGAATACAAGTAGTGTGTATGAGTAATACTATTTTACAGCGAGTGCGTGTATGAAGTATCACGTCTAGTTAAAAATGTACACACATACTGCAAGTGTTGGTTTGAGTTTGATAATTAATAGTGACAAATCTCAACACACAAGAGATAATTTTTATTAAATATATTTACACAATATTTTTTTGTCGTACCGACACGTATTTATTTTGAGCGATTTATTCAGAGTCGGATTGCACCTGCACACGTTACATTATTTTCAGAAACATAACATGATTATTTAACATGGATTTTTGCGTAATGATTCTCACTTGATATAATTTTGGTATGTTGTTAGATTTTTCTTTAAATTCACTTAGGTATTATAGGGGAGACCTAGGAGAAACGTAACAAAATTTGGATTTCAGTACATGGAGAGTTAATTATTAATTTGAACGAAAAAAGAAAATATTGATATGAAAGGTTATTATTTAAACTAGATTATTAAAAGATAAAATTATAAATTTACTAATCATATGTCTGATAAAAACACGTTTTACTACAGACGTCACATTGTTACTTTTCACCTTACCCCTGAGGTGGGTTGTAACACCTAATGAGGAGGATTGTAACACCATACAAATATTTAGAACCAACAGAATACATTTTATTTTTTTAATTTAAAAGTTCAACATTGTTACAATAACATTATAATTTATGATTAAAATATTTATTTATAATAAAAGTAGTTCATAAAAATTATTCAGATAAACAATTGTGGCACACATAATGGGTGAACCCATTGCTCTTTTGGATGGCTGTTTTTAAAAGCCACTGTGCAGGTAATAGAATAATAATCATCTTCGTCAGATGATGAGGTAGATTTTTGTCTGTGGCAAAGATTATAAGAGCGTGCCGCTTCTCTTAAACTCTGACCGCGTTGCAGAATTTATTCTGCAGCCAGCTCATACATTTCTGAACTGGCTAAACCACGCTCAGTCTTCCTCGTATATTTGTTCGGTATTCTGAAAAGAGAACAAAAGTGAAAATGTAAATAATTCAATTCAATTAAATTATTCACGTCCGCTCCCGTTGTGGAGTATGTGGTCGTCACCTATTTTATTAAAATCTAAATAAAGCATAAAAATATAATGAACAAACTTATTAGGAAACTACATATAGGAGGGTTGTAACACACTGTTACTTTTCTCCTCTGTCTATTATTTTCCAGAATTTGATGTAAATATGTTTATATTACTCTTAAATCCACAATAATACTTACTTTTTTTATTTAATTTATATAATGATTCACCAAGCACTGATCCTAATCACAATATCTTAAAGAAATGTCTGTAATTAACAAAATATGAAACAAAACACAAAGCGCCAAAAAAATACTTTTAACATTTTTTTTCAGAAGGACCTCGAAACACACATAACCGTTGACTTCAGACCATCGGTCAGTACTTAAGATGTGTGTAATATGTTAAGACAATATATTCTAAATTAGTGCTAGGCGCATACAGCCAATACTTTTCAAATTATTTCGTTTGTTACTTTCCTCCTTTGTTACTTTCCTCCTAGGTCTCCCCTACTAGTTGTATGCAACACATGAGATCCAACTGTCGATGGCGATAGTATATAATATATAGTTGAAGAATATGTACCAAACTATAAACACTTTAACGCAAATTTATAAACATTTTAAGTTAATTTATTTTCTATATAAAACATGTAGGTATGTATGTAAGGATAGAATATTATGGAGGTCAATCTTTTTTTCCTATTCAGAATATGAAAACAGCATGATGGTATGTATGTATGTATGTTTGGAGTAGATTAAGTATCAAAATATTGAGTCCCCGTATGATATTGTGTAGTGTATGCTGCCTTACAAATATTGTATGAAACGATGTCGTCACTAAATTCAATTTAAAAAAAATGTTACAAAATGTTTAAGATATACTACTACAACGTTCATATTATTTATATAAAATTATGGGGTGTTTCGGCTTTTTTCGATATTATTGAAAACTTTGGAAATATTGGCAGTTAAACACATAAATTTATAATAAAATAATATTTTTCCTTAGAAATACGTTTGAGATACCTACTCAGGAATTTAAAAAAAATATATAGGTATTTGATTTTTTTTATTTGTCTATATTTTTACCAAATTTAGCGTTTTAACTTTTATGGTTTTTGAGATATATCGAAAAATAAATTAAAAATTAAAAAGTTGATAACCCCTAATTTTAAACAAAAATTCGAAATTCTGAGTACATTAGTTTTGTAGGCCTATTTTTTATATTTTCTGAAATTTTAGGCTATTTGAATTGAGCGGATCAGAAGTTACAAGGTGGGACACACACACAGACACACTAAATGTTCTACTCCAAATTCTGAGTAAATCCATATATGGAATATAAATATATGCTGCGAAGCCTCTAAGTTTGTGTATTTTAACTTCAAAGTTTGGAAAAACCGTGAAAAATATATACCTACCTACCCTGCATACAAATCTCGCGTATCTTGGCTTGATATTTTGTCGATATGTTAAAAGAAATAAATTATCTTGAACAAATTGACAGTTGGATTATACAGACTACCATTGATTTTGGGGTTTTGATGAGTGATTCGGATTTTATTTATTGTACTTATACAAAGTCTCTATGGTGACAAGGTTGTATTACGTCAAGTTTAAAAGTTAGTCATATTATTGATTGTATGGAACCTGCAAGTTACAAAAGAACTAGTGGTTAGTACCTAATTTTCGTCTAAGGGATTAAAAAAGTTTAGATAATTTCCGAGTTTATGTTGAAATAAATTTACCAAGTAATATTGAAAATTATTACATTTCATATTGACAAATATTTAAAATATATTTGACATATTATGACAAAATTTAAAATACTACACAATATTTTTTTTACTCTTATTAAACTTCGTCAGTTTCTCTTTGCAGGAATAAACAGTAGGTAATACTTTTTCTTGAAGCCACTGAGTTAAATCTACTTACAAGATATGCAGCACTAACGAAGAGTCCATGATTTTTTTTTACCAACATGGCACCCGAATTAGAGCAAATATGCAGTTTTAATCTTAGGAGCTATATTATTTCTCAGTAACAGATAAATATGTTTCACATAACGAAATGACGAAAACACTGAATAATGCATTCTTGCAATGTCTTAAGATGTTGTTGAATTTTTAACTGAATTTATTTATTATTTTAATTCGTTCTTGTGCACTTCGATAACCAAACACGTGTCAATTGTTGAATTAAAGCAGTATTGTTAATATTATTCTGCTGCCAATGCAAAAAATGTAAAGCAAACACGAATAAACAATTTTATAAAAATAGTCGCATAACTGTTACAGCAATGTACCTATATTTACTTATATTTGAAAAAATATAACATCCCTAAAAATATAACATGGCCAGTATTAATTAAAATTTAAAAATAATTTGTTCTAATAATTTATGACTTCTTGCATAATCCTTAGTAAACAAGTACCTACCTACATTTAGTATACATACAAACTCATACTGACTCAAAATATACCTACTAAGAGACTAACTACAATAAATTAGACGTAAACAACCAGAACCAAGTTAAACATATTATACAATACATTTTAGTAGATAATTGACTGCACGTAATAACTTCCTTTTTTTCCAATTCCCTGAAATCCCATATGAGTCTGTGAAAAATATGCTTTACATTTCTTGTAGTAAATATATTATATTAGTGTGTGAAATGTTTGTCTATCTGAATACATAAATTGTTCTTTGTTAGAAAGAGATCAATTATTAATGGAACAGAAGAAAATTTATTCTGTTTTTTTTATTCATACATTCCCAAAACTAAGCATAAATGCTTGAGCTATATAGATCATCGAAATCGGTCGTGTAGGATTTGAACTCGCGACCACTGGATTACTAAGTAGGTTATCCAGCGCGCCAATCACACTGCCATCACTCATATAACTATCATTTATACAAAATACCTACGTATTAAATAGAGTTCAAAAATTTACGCCAGGTTTGGTTATCTTTAATACATTGCCATAAAGCATACCTTCCAACTAAGCTGCACATTTTGTAGTCTGTTTTTTTTAACATTTCTTAGCTGTGTGGCACCGGCTAAGAAAAGTGCTTCCACTATTTCCTATTACCTTTGCGAGTGTTCCGTAAGAATCGGGAAATCGAAAATACAACAGGGGGGCAAGTCTGGTCCAATCAAAATCTGGCAAAATCAAAACCCTCGTGATTACCCATATCATGGATATAATTATTATATGGAGTTCTATGACGTCTAAAGATATTATAGAACTCCATATAATAATTATATCCATGATATGGGTAAACGTGAGGGTTTTGATTTCGCCGGTAGGACCAGACTTGCTCCTCAGTCATCGATACCATCACACATAGTTCTGTAATGAGGTTCACCATCCATTCTGAATGTAGTGCCTTTTTATGTATGTACATATGTATCGTATGAATGATTGAATGAAAATATTTCGACAAATTGAGACATTTTATTTATTTAATAAATATGAATAGGTATGTTAAACAAGTACATATTATACATCTTCCTACATTCTCTAAATTAAGCGTTAATGCTTGTGCTATATGTGAGCGAAATCATCACTTAAGTTAGGTTTAAGAAGAGCAATAAAACTGTTTATTTTATGTCGCTCAATAGACCACTGCCAATAATTAATACCATACCATCCATACCATCACGCCATTTCCCTATTTGGGGTAGGCAGAGAGAACCGAACGCCAGACTCCTCTCTCTTGACATACATTCCTCGCTTCATTCACGTCCATACATCGTCTCATACACGCTCTTCTATTATTCTTACTTCTAACATCTCCATCTTTCAAAATCCCATTTATGTGATCGTGCCAACTCTTTCTTGGCCGACCTCTACTTTTCATTCCTCTTTTATTAGCCTTGTATACTTTTTTTTACAGACGGTCATCACTCATTCTTTCTATGTGGCCGAACCACCTTAGGGCATTTATTTTCATCTTACTTACGATATTTCTTTCAATCATACATTCTCGTCTAATATAATAATAATTAATACTTTTTCTCAAATATAATTTTTTATAGTCGGCCTTCGTGGCTCAGTTGGTTGGGTGTCTGACTGCGGATCCAAGGGTCCCGGGTTCGATTCCCGGTGGAGACACAGTTTTTTATTATGTTTTCAGTCTGGATCTGTGTGACTATTGATATTGCAAGTCTCCAGAATGTGGCAACTTGTTATTGGGTGCGTGTTAAATAATTATTTGAAACTACATCAAAATACGTTTAATTATGTACTTTTGTATTTGTTTTATGATAATACACATTCAAAACGAGATCAATTTATGTATTTAAGATACTTGTTGTTACATACTGCTACGGGCGATAGTCACAAATAATATGAATCTGATGAGGAAATGTATGGAGAAGTTCCAAGATATGCGACGTAGGTACTTAGCGTATCACGATGGTTGATAAATTTCTTCGAATAGCTTGTGATGTTCGCTGGCATTAAGATTAATCCACCTGAATAACTGCTTCACCCCGAACACCAAAGAATGAATTTATAACAAATCTTCATCTTAATTAACTAAATGGATCTTTTGATTTTGAGAACGTAAAACTTATGTACATACCGACCTATTAACGACAGACTTAAATATCTACTCATGTTTGTTGGTTGAAATCATTTGATGTTGTTTTGAATTTAATATTATGTGCTTTCTTCCCAATCTTAAATTTGATATCTCACAGTAGTTTATTGACTATGAGTCATATAAAAACCAAAGGAAATATTATTTTCGCAATTCGTTTTCCAGTTTCCAGTCCCAATTTTTGCATTTTTTTTCGCTAAGGTATGTTTTGATGTATATTTTTTTATTTACAGTAGGTAGTTGATTGAAAAAATAAATTAATAACCTACATGTAATGGATGATTTATTAATTATTTTAACCTAACCTGAAATACCTACTCGTATGATGTAACATACAAAACGCAAATAAACATATTTAAATAATGTGTTTATTTTTTTTCATAAAGTACACTAAGGCTGTGTTTCTCGAACCAAGATTAAAGTAAAAGGATAGTACAATACTTTGATTTCATAAAATTGTTCAAAACTTTTGGTTGTTTCATAGAAATCTTATGCCCTTTAACGACGCAATTTTGAACAATTTTAAGAAATCAAAGTATTTTTTACTATACTATTACTGACACTTTTGTTGAAACATCCCAGCCTATAGCTGTGTTTCTTGAACAAAAGTATCAGCAAAAGTATAGTTAAAATA
Organism: Molanna angustata; assembly: GCA_963576475.1. Taxonomy (NCBI): domain Eukaryota; kingdom Metazoa; phylum Arthropoda; class Insecta; order Trichoptera; family Molannidae; genus Molanna; species Molanna angustata. The sequence goes on along the minus strand of OY754966.1, from coordinate 11,303,284 downwards.
CTTTGTTTTCATAAAATTGTTCAATACTTTTGGTTGTTTCATTAAAATCTAATACCGTCAAACGATTCAATTTTGAACAATTTTATGAAATCTAAGTATTTTAACTCTTACTATTACTGAAACTTTGGTTGAAACAACTCAACCTAAGAGAAAAAACCAAAGACCTTATATACTAATATTATAAGGTCTTTGGAAAAAACAAATTGGATCGCTTGAAATACCTACTAACACTTACCTATTATTCTATGACAAAATTTTAATATCTCAATAGAAACGAATGTAGAATATTATAGGAGAACCAGGAACTCAAGGGACCTCCAACGGCTTACGACCAGTCATTGGCTGGTTTAAGTGAACACTTTATACGCTTGTTCAACGTTCACCAATGATGCCTTCATTAAATTCCCTATCCATTCAATTTTTTAATGTTCTATATGTGTAATCATGAAAATATTTTCGTTTGAAATAAGCTGAAATACCATCGCCACCTATGAATTGACGAATAAACTTTTTTGTAGAGCCATCTATTGAGAAACTGGTTTGTAAATAATGAAAGCATCAGTCCTTATACATGAGGTGACAATGCTTTCGCACAGCTGTGGCCCCTGAACCGCGCCAGAATTATATATTCATTTTTGGCTTGTTTACTAAAAAAAAATTATTCTGGTCTTACGTTATATATTTTTTTCAATATAGGTACTCTATTATTATTTTCATTTAAATAAGAAACTATTTATACAATAACTAGCAATTTATGTAGACCTATGCAAATTATTATCTGCCAAAGCTACCATTACTCAGGTCTCGTAGTAGTTAATCTTTTTTACCTACTGTGACTTTGGTACTTACACAGAAAAAAAATCAGTTTTTATACTATGGGCCCGAGTCAAGTTGAAAACGCTTAACGACATCGCCAAACGCTACTTTTTTTTTGTATGGGATTTGACGTTTGATGTAGAATTTTTTTCTTCAACAACAAACAACAAACGTCAAATCCCGTACAAAAAAAATAGCGTTTGGCGATATCGCTAAGCGTTTTCGATTTGACTTAGGGGCTATGACGTAAAGCGCAACGAGGTTTTCAACGCGGTTCGATTTTCAACGCTTAAAACAGCATCCAAAATACAGGTCACTCAAATCATCGCTTTACACAAGTATTACTTTTTTCCTTTATTTGCGACCCCTATTATTGCAATTACGAAAAAAAATAATATGCCCCTTATATAGCAGGTATATGATGGAATTAACCAACATGATCCGAGATAACAATATATAGATGTTTTGTTTTCTTTTATAGTCTGAATACAGTACAAGTTAATTTGCTCTCCCTATTTTAGTTATCCTCTGACATTCCCCGTCACTTTCCTATCTCACTATCTTTAACCATATCCTAATCATTATTTCTTTGCATTTTTCCTCTTCTGTTGTGTTGAATATAAATAACAGTGGATATACATAATTTGATGGCAGGCCTAACTATAGATTGTACCACTTAGCATATATACTTTAATAAATGTGACCCGTTCATCTGTATATACCCCCAATAAAATAAAATAAAATAAAACGAACTGTCAATGTTGATTGAAAACGTACATAAGTTGTACCTTGGTTTTTCTGGGTAGTGACATATCATGACACTCATATTAATAGTCGGTGATGCAATTGTGTATTTTCCATTGTAATTACTAAATTCAAACATAAAATTAAAGCGTTACATTGTATTTCCTGTTGTTTTAAATTTAGTTCAGGAGGATGTGGTCAGATGTCAGATTGTTTCAAGACCGCGAATTCTCTAGATCATCTCTGAAATTGCACTGGACAGAGGCGACTCGCGAAAATCATTTATTTAGATTAACAAATGTACATCCTGATTAACAACATTTTTTTCTTGTAGTTAAGACAAAAGAATATGTAATAAAGATATTATTATAAGTAAGACTTAACTGAAGCAGGTAGAAATCATAACTATTATTTAGTAATAAGGAAATGTAATGGAAAAGAAAAACGTACCGAATATTACACACCGAGTAATGTATTGTGTTTTTTTTATGTAACAAATCTTAATAGAATATCTACATTTAAATTAACTTAAGGGGCCATATAAACCAAAACAAATAATTTTAAAATCAAATCCTTCAAATATGTTAAACAGTGTGTTGCTAGAAAAAATAGTATAAGTCTTTTCAACATTTCTCTAGTGAATGTTCGTCACACAATTTTAAAATTCAGCTTAAATGCCCATAAAAGATGATAAAAAATATCCTTTTTACAGCATTTTTGTTAAATTACTCTATAACCATGTGTCGTAGAGAAATAAATCTTTTATACGCTTAAAGAGTGCATAAAATCAAAGTGAATGACCGATAAAGATTTTTCATTTCAATTTAGTTTTGTTCTTAAAATGCAAAAAATCAACAAATTTGGGGATTCCGATAATTTAATCACGTATAAACCATTTTAACTCACGCGATATTTACCCTTACTAACATGCAACTTCATAGTGCATTGGGTGGTTTTAATATCATGTTTTCAGTGACTAAGTTTAGCGTTATATGTCCTCTTAATGTAAACAACTCAACAAGGCGAATAATAACTATGATAACAAAACAGACTTGAAATAAACCTTTTATTTAAAAGTTACCATTAATTGAACATTGTTGTTTTCTTTGTTGTGATCTTAGTTTCTATTGCATCTTTTCATTTTTATATAGATCCTTTTTTAGGTATTTTCATTCTATTATAAATTTGTACGACAACTTCAATGCAGGATGTGGCCACTTGTAATTGGCTGACCAGTTTTGTAATAGCTTGCCCTTATTTTATGGAACTATGATGTATAATAACTTGTTAGCTGTAAGTAGTCCTTTATAATAAATAAATAAACAAATATTGCTTTACCTAACTATTTTCATTTACATAATTGTATTTATGACTATGCATATTCGATAATATTTTTTTTCTTTTTACATAATTAATTATTTTTCTTATTAATATACATATCCCACAATGTGAGGTAACCAGCAACAGGTTGGCGAATGTGCATGACCTTATAAAAGGAAGCAATACACATGCGTATACACTAGTTTCGTCTCACCTAAAAAGGCACAACACTCAGAATGGGTGGTGAAACTCATTGCAGAGCTATGGTACAACTGAAAACGTTGATAATATAATAAAGTGGAAGCACCATTCTAACCCCTATTTACATCTTTTTCATTCTACGTTTATAAGTGAAACCTCTCAATTCAACAACGCATTTATGTGACTATTTAGGTAATATCGTGAAATTTGTCAGAAATGAATCACACAGAATAAATCAATCAATTTATATCATAACATTCAGTTATGAATAATATTAAATTGATGGATTGATATGTATTTACACTGTATACTCCCCACCCCTCCCCTTAGGATAATTTAGGATGGGTAACAAGAGTATGCATAAATATTATTATGGTTGCATATTAGACTCGTCTATGTATGATGATTTACAAGTAGTAGTTATATGCATGTATAATTTCATAATTGTAACAAGTCAATTATAAATAAATTATTGTTACCTACAACCGGTTACATTAACCGACTTAAGATGTAAAACATTTATCCAATATACAGCAGGTTTTTTTTAATCAATGAAAAAATGTGCCTTATGCAACTGTCCCTATTAATCGAATATTGATTAAATCTGTTCGAAGTTAATTAATAACCAATATCACCGGTTATATACTTTTACGTACCTACATACTATCAGAGTCTAAAAAAATATCGGATCTGTTAAAAAAAAAAACATTTATTGTTTATTGTATTTTTCCCCCCTAGGTTCTTTACAGAACACTTGGGTTCATCGTTACACGGTTCACAATATTATGGTCACAATAATTGATAAAATACATTGACAATAACATGACATCATGATTTAACAGAGTACAGATATAGCATATTAAAGAGTAAATAAAAAAATAAAGAGTATAGAGAAACAAAAAAATATGTATACAAAATAAGCAATTCGGGACAAAAAGAAAAGAAAAATTCAGTACTAGAAGAGTGTAAAGGGTCCTACTAGCACCATGTCCAATAAACAGTTATTTAGGATAAAAGTAAGGTACATAGCATTGAAAAAGCAGAAAGATTACAAGAACAAAGTCAAGGACGACAAACCAAACAAATACACATATATAATAGTTAGTGAAAATTCTTCTTCTTCTGGGTCACAATCCTAGGATTGGTTTGCGCCAAACACTTGATCTTTCCACTTATCTCTATCGTCCGCCAGTCTCTTCATCTCTTTGTAACTGCTACAGCGCACGTCACCGATTATCTGGTCTATATAGTTGTTTCTGGGGCGACCTCTACAGTTACCCCCATCAATCATTCCTTCGACGATGGTAAGAAGCAGGCCTGGGTGCCGGATGTTGTGGCCTTGTGGCCTATCCAAGTTGTTCTCTGTTGGGCAATATTACTTTCATAAGTTGCCTTGTCTCTCCAACCCTGCTTAGTACCTCGTCGTTTTTGATGTGTTCTTACTAGCGAACTTTAGCCATGCGTCTGTAGCACCACATCTCAAACGCAGACAGATGTCCCGTTTCGCGTTGGCTGATGGTCCATGTTTCACAGCCATATAGTAGTACACTCCAGACAAGAGTCTTGATCAAATTTTTTTTAATGAAAATAAATGTTCTTAATTGTTTGTTTTTATAAGTGCGTTACTTTTTATAATATTATTTCAATATCGAGAAACACGAGCTTATTATATATACATACATATTGATACAATTATTTTTTTAATGAAAATAAATGTTCTTAATTGTTTGTTTTTATAAGTGCGTTACATTTTATAATATTATTTCAATATCGAGAAACACGAGCTTATTATATATACATACATATTGATACAATTATTTTTTTAATGAAAATAAATGTTCTTAATTGTTTGTTTTTATAAGTGCGTTACATTTTATAATATTATTTCAATATCGAGAAACACGAGCTTATTATATATACATACATATTGATACAATTATTTTTTTAATGAAAATAAATGTTCTTAATTGTTTGTTTTTATAAGTGCGTTACTTTATATAATATTATTTCAATATCGAGAAACTCTAGCTTATTATATATACATACATATTGATACAATTATTTTTTTTAATATTTGCATCAAAACTATTTATAAATAAGCTTGATATGAGAGCTTTTAGTCCCGAAACTTGTAAAGATTCATACAAAATTAAGTGATCGTAGTTAATGTGCATAAACAATAAGTGATTTTTATTATTATATAGGTGCTATAAGAGAAACGCTTAATTAAACAATTCAGGATGTTCAACGGGGCTAAATATAACAATTATAATTTTGTCGATATTACTTAAATGGGTACGTTGATAAATTAATTTGTACGCATTTGAACTGTTTCGTATGATGTGGGTATATTATACGCCACTGATGTGACCTAATTCACAGACATTTTTAGACGCTGAAGATAATGTCCAACACAATTAGCATTTATACACAATAGACTAGAACACATGATTAACTACTTGATCTTAAAATATTTTTAATAGATCATCCTTTAATACAAGATCGTCAAATATGTAAGAAGGCATTGTATGGAAAATCTGTATAGTTTGGTAAATATGGTATATGAGGGATGTTTGCAAAATGGATTGAGAATGAATACTTCTAAGTCTAAGGTAATGAAAGAGCAGAATAATGAACAATTATAGCAAGTTGACGAATATCTATAATAGGGTAATATGTTTCAAATGAACGGACGGCCCGAAAAGGATATTGATAGAAGAAAACAGAGAGAATGGAGTACTTACTAATACCAATAATTAATGATCACGACATATCAAAGCCAAAGTTGCCTTTCACAATGCATGCAAGTAAGACATGGATATGGCAAAAAACAAGGGAACTCAATAAGAAGTCATAATTGGTGAACGTTGAGCAAGCGCATTAAGAGATCACGTAAACCAGCCGATGACAGGTCGTAAGCCCTGTAGGTAACTTGAGTTCCTGGTTCTTCTATAATATTCCAACTTCGTCTCTATTGAAATGTTGAAAAGTTTGTAAAAAAAAATTGAATTATATTCAACCAAAAGACGGATTATAACTGAGAATGTTCTGAAGAAGAAGTAATTGGTTCGAAACCGGTCGCGTCAAATGACAATGGTTGGTTGGAAGAAAAAAGTTGACAAACTGCAACCCGTATAAGGAAGTGTTAACAGTTAATATTATGATTAATAATAATTATAATAAAATTATAATTAATATTAATTAATTACTTACGTTATCGTATGACAATGCAATATAAAGTCACATTTAATAAATCTATTAGTTAAACCTTGGTTCTATTTCTCTTAAAACATTTCAAAAAATGTATAAAGCTTAATAAAAATTTAATTCAACTGCTAAATTATAAAGACGAATTGCACTAAGGATTACATACCTATACACTAACAATATAAGGAAATGCGTTTTGAATGCAGAAACGGCCCAAGTGTTTATGTCGCGCCGTATGCGTTTTAAATGAAGGCAATTAGTAGTACCTACTGTGGGTGTAGGGGAGAGAGTACCTACATATATGTATTGTCAGGGAGGGGTGAGACGAGTAGTTCCATAATGTAGATAGGTATTATTAATATGAGGGTTGAACTTGACATACCCTTGATATACATACTACCAGGCGATAGTTGACTTACCTGCCGCTACATCAAAACACAATTAACCCAGCATTTAGTCGGAAGGGTTATCAGGGGCGAACTCTAATATTTATTTAGATAATGTTTTATTATATTTTTTGTCATACCATCGCGGTTTATCCATTAGGTACGTGAGGTAATTCAGTCACAAGTGTGCGTATGTGCATTACCTTATACTCACTTTGAAATATAATTTTGAATCTATAGATATATCCTTTACTTGTGTTTATAAAAAACAAAATAAAACTTCAAATGAGTATTAATAAAATACTATTTATCTAAAATTAAAGCTTTATAAATTATGCATAGTTTAAAAAACGCTTATGAAAATAAAAAAAACTATTTACATACATACATACATACATACATACATACATACCATCACGCCATGTCCCTTGCGGGGTAGGCAGAGAGAACCGAACGCCACATTTTTCTATCCTAGCACGCATTTCTCGCCTCGTCCACATTCATGCATCGTCTCATACATGTTCGTCTGTTGCTCGCACTTCTAACATTTCCGTCTTTCAGAATATCGTTCACATGGTCGTTCCATCCCTTTCTTGGGCGTCCCCGACCTCTCATTCCATTCCTTTCCGCTCTGTATATTTTCTTCGTCAGGCGCTCTTCATTTATTCTCCCCACTCTTTATAGTCAAAATTATACGTACATACTATATTTTCGCAAAAATTTGAAAAGATAATGACATCAATTTTATATAAATATATCATTGATATGACTAAAAGTAAGATTTCATCAATTTGTTCTTAAAAAAATCGTACGATTCAAAAAAGTAAATAACATATATGTTATACAGTACAAAAGATAAACCTTTTACGATCCAAGTCAAAAGGAATACGGAACCCTCTCAAATATGAATTATTGTATGAATAAATAAGTGTCTTTTAAAATTAAATAATATAAATTAATAAATTATCTGGATTCGTGCTTTTATAATAAACTTCACTATTTTCTAAACCTTCTGCTGTCAATTGAAATTTAATCGAGAATCAAACAATATTTTTCAATTCATCGATATAAGAGGTTTGATGCCGAATTGGGTATCAAAAATTATCTATAGAAAAAAAAATTGTGGAGAGATAATTTTGTTAATAATTAGTTTCAATTCAAGTCCGGATCTGTTTTTTTATCTAGAGCATCATCAGTCACACGGAGTGGACTCTCGAGTTACTAGTGACACCGCTTCATCTCGCTCTACATCCCTTCATTCTTTTCTGGCAAATAATATCATTGGAGTACTTGAGGGCTGATAGTATTTAACATCAAAGTATTGCATAAGTATAGTTTACGTTAAATAACTTGAGTATTTACGTAAAAAAAAGAAATAGTGAAACAAAAATATGGGCATAGCTAAACTGGGTAAGAACGGAACAAAGTTGCTGTAACTTCTTGCTCTGGAGATGGGGAAAGAGCGAGAACCCAGATTGTGAATGTGGAGCTAAGCAGACAGTAAAGCACAAGAAATTTAGCGGCACCCTCGAGGATATCCACGAGGCGAGACCGGAAGCGGTGGAATGGTTGTCAGAACTTGATCCAAGGCTGTAAAACTCGGACGCTATCCATATGGGTGATGAGGATACAAGTACCAGAGCCACACGAAAAGTAAACGCGACGTTCTTTATTGACTGTCGTTACATTGCACTCGCGTAGGCATCTGCCAATGCAGTGACATTCTGCCGTGTCAGAGTGTCATTGTATTGGTAGATTCAGACGTTGCGTCTGAATCGTTGTGACAATTTAATGTAGGTAATGACAATGACGTAGGTACATATTTTATAGAAATTGATCTTTGATAAATTGCTTATTTTTATCCTTTAAAATATGCTGGGCTAAAATCTATTTTTTTTGTCTCAGTTCAATTATTCCTTCTTTTTTTTGTTTTATCTTTTTAGGTAGTTCAACTTTTGTTTTCTTTTTGTTTTCCTATATGTGTATTTTAAACTTTCCTTTTAACTGTGCAAAGTAATGTCTTTTTTATAATTTGAATGGTCAGGAGACGTTGATTGTACCTACCTAACTATGCACAATAGCCATGCGGGAGATACCTGTTATTGGAGCACTGGAGATTCTATTTTTTTGTTTCATGTTTTTTTTGTTTGTGTTGTTCAGTGTTCTGTTGGTGTCTCTGTATATTAAATAAATAAATAAATAAATAAAAGCAAAGTAGTAGTAGTATTTACGTCGTAGAGTAAAGCGGTTTGCAAATTATATCAACCAAGCCAAAAACACATTTTTACTCTGTGTCCATCCCACGTGACTTTTCATGTTTTTTTTGCCAATAACACCTACTTACCTACATATACCTTTCTACATACAAACTCAACATTACGAATCCGAAACGTTTTTTTTTTATTAATTTTCGTGTATTTATTTATTTATCGTTTTTTTAAACATGTTAAAATTTTCTAATTTTTTCCTATAAGATATTATGTAAGACAAAGTATATTTAAAACTGGTAAAAAATATGTGAATCATATAAAATGATAAAGTAAACAAACTCCTTTATAAACACGAGGGCTTATATTCTGATAAAGAGTAATAATATTTTTTTATTGTGTTTTTTGTGTATTTTTATTGTTTGTTTTTAATTTATTTTTTATAAATCAAATAAAAAAAGATATTAAAAATATTTAAAGCAAAAATAAGAAAATAAGATACGTACGGAAAATTTGAATTTGGTAGTATAAATTCTTCTTCGCTATAGTTGTAGCCAAATATCTTTAACTTTTAGATGAGAAGGGGGGCGATTTGTACGTAATCCAACGAAGCAAAAAGACACGAATTTGCGCTCTGCGCAACAGTAAGCTCGTTCAAGATGTTTAGCGAACAATATTTCCTGTAACTCCACCCCCTCACACATCCCCCACCCTGCCCCACAAAGCAATAGGAATACATAGATGCCAGACAACTCAACATTATTTAGTTAGTTGTAATACGCCTGTCGATGGGAGTTCAGTTTCTCCCGAAACTAGTAGCGAAAATCTAAAAAAAAAATCTGGAAATGTGGTAGGTAATAGAAATCAAAAATTGAACTAAGTAGGTACCATTCAATTTTTCTTGTAATAATAAGTTTTGTTTTGCCGTCATCCATACATACATAACGTTTCGTTCCTTATTTATATTAACAATTTTTCATAATTATAAATTATTTTATTTACTAGCTATATATTTCTGTTTTTTATAATTTGCATACAATTTTTTTTTTTTTTTTAAGTAATTTTATGTATAATTGTAAAAGGCTTCTGGCCGTGAATACAAAAAGGAAAAGTCTAACAAGAATTTCATAATAGTCTTTCTTTAATGTATAATATCTTAGTTTTTTAAACGACTTTCAAAAACGGAGAGGTCTTCAATTTTGCCTTGTTTTTTTATATATGTTCTTCGACATTTTTTTACTACGTTGTGTAAAAAAATATCGCTGAGGTTTTTATTGGAAAGGGGGTATCTTACAATTGGTCCCATTTCAATTTCGTCAAAATCTGATAATAGGATCTTTGTATTGTATTTTTAAATATATTATATCTATTTATTTTTAATTATCTGTTAAAAACAGCTTTTTACATTATGGATTTTTTTATCATGACGCAAGTTACGCGTTGGATAGCTACATATAAATTGTAATGTAAATATGAAATACCTATAGTTATGTAATAATTTAAGAAGACATATAAGATATAAATAAAAAAATGTAACCGCCGAAACCATGCAAATTCTCGAGAAAAATTTTAAGCTTAGTGAAAAAAAATATATCGCGTATCCTACATACGTACGTAAGACATTAACTAACTACGAAAATCCTGACCTAAAATAAATTAGGTAATTGAAGTGCCAGATACTTATATTAATTTGCTGGATTTAAATGGTCCCACTTATTAAATAATGGTACCTAATTTTTGACACATTAAAGGACGCTGGTTCTCATTGCGAGAATGACGGCCATATTAATTCGACTGATACATCATTTCCACTCATTGATATTTAGGCCATAAAACAATACAACAATCGTAAATTTTCAATTACTCAAACAATGTTAATAAATTCGCTGTCACTCAATTCGTTTTTTTTTCTTTTGTGCCGGTTAATCAGAATAAGCGTGAAATCACACTATTTAAATCATACATTGATCGGAACGTTAATGATTTTATCAATGATCGATAAAGACATTGGAAATTGATCAAATGTTATTTGTTGAGAGTCACTAATTTGAAATCTTTGTGCATTTCTTTTTCCGATGTATATTATTCTTGAGAGATACTAGGGTCTCCTTTGATGCTCTAGAAACTATAGGTAGGTATAAACTATAAAAAATGCTAATAAAGGTCTTTTATGCTTGACTTTGGTATGATTCATCGCAAAAATATGTTATCAACACGTCAATAGCGTGTAAACATGACATGTTTTACATGTTTATAACATACAAAACTAATATGATTTTTTTTTTAATTTTGTCAATACTGACGGTGTTTAATATGTAGAATTCCATAATAATGGGTATTTTAAATCAAACAAATGATTTGGTCTACATATATATTTTTTCCTGAATCCAGGACGACCGTTTCAGCTTATTAGCCATCAACTGGTTATGAATATGATTATGTTTATTTCAATACACATATAGAAATCGAATATTTTTAAAGTTGCAAATACGCAAACATTAATCAATATCATTGGTCCCGACATGGAAATTCTTTTCTAATTTAAGGCCCTTGTATACCCTGCATATACACAAAAATGAACGCTTAATTACCATCTATTTTATGAAACACGAAGCAATGTCGTACATCACCTAATATACAACAATTTTTCGTGTAGTAAAGGTAAAATTTAGAGTTTTTTTTTAAAAACAAGATTAGTAATTATAATATTATAATATTTAAAAACCTCAGCCGGTAGATTTTCATATTATCTTTTGATTGAAGTAAAAATCTTCTTCAAATGCCTTGTAGTTTTTTAGTTACTTACAATTAAAAAAATAAAAAAAGGTACATGTACAAATACTAATTTTACAAGAAAAGTGTCAAACAAATTCAAATTTCAAAAAAACTTATGCTTAATTTCAAGACGTATCTTTTGAGGATTTTTTTTTTTTATAACCCATCTAGAGACCTTCTCACGTCGACTCAATAGTAGTCCATTGTGATACTTTGCCTGCTAGATGTCATTCCATAGTCCTATCTCCTGGAAGAACTGTAAAATCCTTTGTGGATCGGTGTCTCTGATTTGCTTTTGATCAGCAATATGCAAACCTATTTTCTTTACTCTTGTTTGCATTAGTGGGCCACATTCTGTAAGTAGATGCATCGGTGTTTAATGTTCATCCATGCAGAACCTGCATAGGTACATTTCCGATAAATTCATCGTGCATAGATGTTTATTAAGTCTACAGTGACCAGTTAAGATTCTAGTAAGAATCCGAAGGTTATTCCTGCTCATTGTTAGGATCCGCTTAGAGTGTGTTGAAGAGAATCCTGAAATGAGTGCTTTTGAATGTCTTTGTCCTGGGGTAGATAACCAGAGTTCAGTGGCATTGTTAAGCATTCTTTGGTAAAGTGTTGATTTAACAATACTATTAGCTAGGAGACAGTGAGGCTCCGGCCCATAGGTAGCTATGTCCGCTCCCCTATTTGCCAGAGCATCAGCCTGATAAAGTCTTGATAAAGTACTGATAAAGTCTTCAGCGCTTCAATGCAGTCTAGTACTGTTGATGAAGTTACTGTGTAGGAATCAAGAGCTTTAAGAGCAGCTTGACTATCAGAGTAAATGTATATTCTGTGGTTCTTATAATTCCTTCTTAGGATTTCATAGGCACAGAGTGTTATGGCACATATTTCTGCCTGGAAGATCGTTGCATACTGTCCCAAGTGCTTGTGGATCTTCACCCTAGGCACTTGCCCATATGTGCCCGATCCTATACCATTCTTTTTCTTGGATCCGTCAGTGTACCATATAAGTGCACCATTGGATTCCTGATACCAAACATCTGCTATTGTAGTTTTAGTTTGTATTTCTACTTTGTATGGTTTTTCAAAGTTGTAAACAGTTAATATTTTATCTGTTGGGAATGCAAGTAATTTGTCTTGAGATTCTATTTTGTTTAGATTTGCTTGGAATCTTTTGAGGATACCTACTGGGGAATTTTTTTTCATAATATACCATAGCCTTTTGTAGCCTCTTAAGCTAGAAGCTGTGTTTAGGAAAGCAGCAGCTTTTCACTTAATCTCTAAAAAATGTTTTAAAAATATGAAAAATGTAGACGGGTGTTCAATGTGTCGCATATTTTTATGATGAATCATACCAAAATCAAGCCTGGACGAACTATACTAACTTTTATATATAATATTATTTGTCTGTGTTAATAACGGGTTAATTTGACGTTTAGTACTTTATTTTTTATTGTTTTTGGGTTAACAATTTATTTTACACGCACCCGATAACAAGTTGCCACATTCTGGACAATTATGATGTTTATCGTCTCACAGATGAACCAGACTCAAAACACAATTAAAAACTAGCTCCACCGGGAATCTGGAGGAGACACTGGGACCTTAATTTCAGAATTCAGATATCTAACCAACTCATCATGAATCATGGTCATGAAGTCTGACATTTTCTTGAACTGAACATCATATTTACATTCCTATCCAGGCAAAAGCCATATATATAGGTATGTTAAAAAATAATGAACCCAAAACTCTTTTTTTTTTGCTTGCATGAGGTGAACGAAATCGGTCGAGGCAGGATTCGATCTCGCAACCACTGGATTACCAGCCCAGGGCGCTAAAATTTTTAATAAAATTAATAATCTCATTCATAATTATTGAATCAAGTTATGTTTGTTTCAATGGCTTCTGAAGAAGTTTCAATTGTGATTTGGTAATAATATTATAACATCATTTTTCTTGCATTTATTTTTCTTGTAGGTACAGTTTAAGGTAACAGTAACAGAAAGAAACACGTGTTTTTTCACTTACATACAATAAACAAAAAGTGAACCTGTTTGAGTTTGAAACGGTTTATGAACAGGCGATGTAAGGATTCTTATCCTTGATAAAATAATGGAGTTGTTTTCTTTGACCCGTTTCATTTGTTTTTGCTGCTTAGTGATAAAAATTGTGGAAAATTTTAATTTATATAATTATACAATGGCGGATCTGTGAGGTGTGAGGAGCAGATACATTTCAAACATCGTTTAAGTGTAAACAAACTACATAAAACACGTATCAAAACATTGATATAATAAAACATATTGATAAGCGAATTCTGCGGTACACACGTGCGGTCATTTTTTTGCATAGGTACACAGTCGTTTGTTTACAGTCTTTATTATTGTATGATGATTAACATCGTGAATCATTGTCGATAAACATCGTTCATAGAATATGCAAATTGTAAAATAATTAAAAAAATACTAGTTTTTTTTTATTAAAAAAAGGGAAATTGGCCCCAGGAACGTGACCAGAACATTCGGACTATGCAAACCAAGAAAACATTGGAAAATTATTTTGATTGTTTTGCTGAATTTAGGCAAGCGTAGATTTTTGGCTTTTATTAGCGATTCCGCAACTGATTGGCCCATGGCCAGGGCCGGATAAACGTGTTTTTGCGCCCGTAGCAATATATTGAATCCACCCCCCCCCCTCATTTTTTTGGAACTTTAAATGTAGAACAATTTAAAATTATGTAAAATTACATCGGGTCTAAAATGACGAATCAGTTTGTTAATATTACCTAAACCTACCTATATAGTTGTTTATTATTATTTATAAAAAATAGCCACAATAATTGGAGATTCAAAATAATATTACATATTTCCAATGTGGTATTACATTATTTGAGTCAATTTTGTTTTGTTGACAGCACCAGATATAATGCCCAAATAACATGTTAAAAGTAGGCGAGCAAGATATTAGCACTAAGCGGGATTTCTTACATACACACCATCATGCCGAGCCTCTATCCGGGTACGCAAAGAGAACCGAGCGCCAAACCTGCAGATTTTTTATTTATATCATTAACATTGCGATAAAATTGCGATAAAGCGCCAACTTTGCACTGATAACATAACTCAAAATTCCACTCTCTAGTATATGCATGAATGTATTATTTATGTGTCACCATAATGGTTGCAACACCTTCTTCGTTGATCCTTAAGCGAGTTAGAATCCCATGTTATGATTCTAGAATACATACAATCCTCTCGGTACTATTCCCTGTATGTTTAAGGTGTGTTCCTATAATTTAGTTTTTTTCTCATTTTTCGTAAATTGTATGTTAAGCTTTTAAAATTATTTGATTTGATGTCCTATTATTATGTACTGTAGTCTACATTTACTTGTTTTTTTTTTTCATTGTATTTAATATCATTATGCTCTACTGTACTGTTGGATATCCAAAATAAATAAAATAAAAAAAACATTTTAGAAATTTAAGCGCCCTTTTTAAGACAATCGCCCTGACTTCTTGTTCCTGATTGGTCTTTGATTTATCCGGCCCTGCCCATGGGTGTCGGCTTTGTGGATCAGTTGGTTGGATATCCGACTCCAACCAACTCCAAAACCCTTTTGATTACCCATATCATGGATCAAATTATCATGTGGAGTTCTCTAATATCTTAAGATATTGTAGAACTCTGTATGAAAATTATATCCTTGAAAGGATTGATTGATTTCACCGTGTGCCGGGACTTGTCCCCCAGATATACTTTAAATTCTTGGGGTTTAAGTGAGTATTAGATATACAAACTTGCAAAATTTGAAAATAATCTAATGAGTAATTTATTCTTTAATGGATTAAGTTTAATGTGATGAAACTTTCAGAATACAATCTCAGCAAGATACTTGTTGATAATCTGCAATAAAAATAGCCTTAAAAAATGCAAATTCATAATTCCCTTCTATGTGCCCTTGGGTAAGTGAGCAGTAAAAATAAACAAACCCTTTTTAATTCCTCGCGAAGGACCGATACATGTCTAGGTGGCAATTAATATAATATACTTTTACATGTTTTATGAAATCAATTGATAAAGTTAAATAGGTTATAAAAATGACTTTTAATAGAGATAATGTCGTCATTTTAAAATTGGTTTAGTGATCTACTAATTTTATTGTACTACATGAAGTTGACTTTATAGTAAATGGATTCAATTAGGAGCCACACATGACTTTGAAATATACTAGGGTCTTAATTGTTATATTTATGAACTTGCATGCGTAGGTACCGATATAATATTGTCAGCTGTGAATTGTTCAGTTAGTTGATTTGAAAGTCAATTTAAGCATGATATATTAAGTATATTTTGTTTATAGAGTAGATATTAAGGTTAGGTATATACAGTGTCTGATTTTATTTATTTTTCCAAATATGTATGATGGCGAATATACTGATTTCAATTCTGTAATCATAAATAATATGAAACTTATACATTGTTGATAGTTTTAATCATATTATGAGCTCAAATATTTTTGCATAAGTTTGCATAATACTTTTAACATTTAAATATTTATATTCCTCACTTACCCAAGGGGATTTTGTGGGAAGTTATGAATTCGCAATTATCAAGGCTATTTTTTATTACAGTTTATCAACTAGTATCATATTGAGATTGTATTCTGAAAGTTTCATCACAATGTACCTGTGTGTGTGTGCTGTGTAGGTACTGTGTGCTATGTACGGCGTGTTTATTCTACTTTATCTATTATAGACTAAAATACTCATTCGATTATAGGTATATAAAATTTTGCAAATTTTCATATAGGTACCTACATATACTACTCTTTTAGACTCCGATAGATTTTGAAGGGTATCTGAATAGTGATTCTCATTTTTTTAACTGTCAAATATTTCAAAGTGACCCCAAGCTCAGATAACTCGAAATTTGTTATTATTCTTTTCAAATTGGTAAAAAGGCACATCAATTTCATAATATGGCATTGAAGAATTAAGTGTTTATAAATTCATTTCATGAAAATGCTGATTTTTTCAATACAAAATAACAATACATTGTGGAGTGACATGTTAGTGAAGAGTTTGGCGTTGGCCACAACCATACGTTAAATTTTGACAAGAAATCATTCGCATTAAAAAACAACTACACAAACTTTTGTCACACTAGGTAAATGAGATATTAATGAATAAATGTACATATTTAATTGCTTATAATATTATGCAAACACGTTTTAAAACTTGTACCTATTTATTTTTTACATTTATGTACAAACAAGCATACAGAGGTGGTTTTGTCATCAGTTAATTATGATAAATTGATGGAATTAAACAAAGTGTAATTTTATTTTAATTAATCTATTAAACATAAACTTACCTACTTCTTAGAACTAGCATAGTATCTAGGAGTTTAGTTTTTCTTTTTGATTTCTAATACTTACACAAAGATTATATTATTGTAATAATCATTTCTATAATTATTAAAGCAATATGATGTGTTCAATATATTTAAAACTAAGCAATTGGATGATACAATTGTATCACAGCAATAAGGATGTTTAGTTTATATAAATGCAAATAATATTATAAATGACAGTTACTTAAAAAAATGGTAGTCAGATGGAAAAGAAAACCACATCTGCGGTTAGTTTTTTTTAATACAAATACGATTGTTGAATCTTTTGTATTATAATAATAGTTATAACATAATTATTTATTGTTAATCGAATTGTTTTAAACGGTATCAACAAATAAAATCAAAACATTACAGGATTTTGTCTGCAAAATAGTTAATTTCTTTTTTTGTAGCTGTTTAAGCTTGTTATTGCCAGTAAGGTTGATAATAAGAAAAAGGTTTATATTGCCAGTAAGCTTGATAATAGGAATTTGGTTTATATTGCCAGCTCTGATTTATGTATTATTATTTATTTATTAATTTATTTAACGTTGAAAATATATGGTATCTAAGACATAATATACTTTATTTAGGTAGTTCAACTGATATCCAATTTATAAAGAATTGAAGATATTCACAAAGGAATTTGAAAGTCATTTTAAAAAAGGATTTTCGTGTCAAAAGTAAAAATTATTATATTTCGAAATTGATGTTCGTTCTTGTTTGTGAATATGGAACCAATAATATAACTTGTAGGAATGTACATGACGTTGAGAAAAAAATCATTTGCATTTGTACAATATTATATTCATATATGAATGTATACAAGAATATGTATATTCAAATAAGTATCAAATATAATATCATATGCATAATAATTCGATTCGAAAAAATGCAGTTTCAGTTCATCACACTAATAAATCTTGTTGACTTGGCTCATGTTCCAAGAAAAATGCATAAAAGGGTCTGCCCAATGGACATGGTTATTATGTTCTCATACAAATTTGTTTTCTTTTAATTTACTTATTCGGCGAACGATGAAACACTTCGTGAATAAAAAAATGTATAACGCGTCCCACATTGTGACACAAATACAGTGAGTTTTACTAAGAAGAAGTTAACCAAAATAATATATATAATAATTTGGATGATTTATATAGCGCCGTTTTCGTGAATATTCACCTCAAGGGCGCTGAAAACGTTAAATATTAATTCAATACACTGTAAAATATTTTATTTAAAACCAGAACTCCGTTTTAAATATATTTGATTAATTTTGAAATAGGAATTCTGCTTAAAATCGGTAAATTTTTCTCAGTGGACACATAAGAAGAATTAAAAAAAATAATTAAAATATTTTAACAGCGCGTTTATATTGGAGAACTCCAATAATTATATAGGTAAAAACCTTCGTGTTTTTTTTTTCTTTTTAGGCCTGCTAGGAGGACAAATAACAAAAATGGAGGACTTTCCTTAGAAAAGGAGGACAATGGCCAAAAATAAAACGATCAACCACTATCTACAGAAATAAAACTTGACCATTTTCGATGTCTTTAATATCACTAACAAAACTTAAAATATTTTTTTCACAAGGTTTTGAATAAAATAGTTACACAAAATATATATGTACAATGTAAGATTTGGCATGTTCAGAGAATGCCATCATCACGGGTACCAAAAAGAGTCTTAGAGGGGCACCCAGGTGGCAAAAGAAAGGTCGGGAAACCGAGGCTGCGATGGGAAGATGATATTGGGAGGGACGCATCCCAGCTTCTGAATGTGCCAAACTGGAGGGTCGCAGCAGGTGACAGGAGAGGTTGGAGGAGGAAGTTGCTGGAGGCCAAGGCTCGATATGGGCTGTAGAGCCATTGAAGAAGAAGATTTACTTATAAATTCATTTTTTTTTATTTATTCAAAATCCACAATAACCATACAAAAAATACAACAATACAATAGTGAAACAAAGTACAATAAAAATTATAAAAATAGACAAATTAATATATTATATGTGCGCTGACAAAATGAATACAATTTATCAGTACCAACATCCAGTGGATAAGAACTATTCCACTAAGTATGTATAACATGTTGGCACTGACAAAATGAATACAATCTATCAGTACCAACATCCAGTGGATAAGAACTATTCCACTAAGCAGTGCTTGTGTCGGAATAGCTTTCTAATTTTAATAATCATAATTTGCCGAGTAACAAATTTAAGTAATAAGTTCTTGGTTTTTTAACAAATAAATATAAATACCTTCACAAGACATGTTTTCATTAATCAGCGCAAATGGAGGACATATATTAGGTAAGGGAGGACAGGAGGACATGTCCTCTTTTAGGATACCATCTGGCAGCCCCGTGTTAGGTATAGTCCTGCATAATTATCAAATTATAAATCAAAATAAATTTCTACAAATTTTTAGATTTCTCTCGATAGTTTATTTTTAAGTTTTTTTGATCACAAAGCAAAACTACTTTCTTATTAAGAGAGAATAAAATTCGTGGTATTAATAAAATCTCTTGGTTTTCATTTGAATTTATTCAATATTTCTTCTTGTCGCATCTTAAAAGAACTCCAAAATTATGATAAATTAGTTATGATATAAAAATATAGTTTTTGTTTTATTGTTTTTATTCGCAAAAGTGAAGGGATTTTTTGCCTTTACAATTTTTTTTTCTAAAGTGATTTTGAAGGGCCACACAGGCAATGAGAATTTTTAGCGACTTGTACCCCTCTTCTCGTACTTGTACTGAAGTAGAAGTGGTGGGGTTCATACTTTTTGTACGACTTGACGAGCGCGAAACAGTAGCGACGTAAGCGACAGTGCCTGTGAATTATACCTTTTATTAAAATCAAGTCCTAAATTTAAAAATCTAAAACACTCGATGTGTTTGCATATTATTAACAATATTTTAGCTAAATTTTAGTTTAACGTCTAACAAATTAAACGGATTGAAGAGGGAATCCCGCAATATTCAGGGATACTTTCGGAATTATTATTTCAAAGGAGAATTTTCAAATCTTATGATTCTGGAACTGAAAAGCTGTAGAAAATACTATAATTGATCCCTATTTTTCGTTTCAAGACAATAATGTCAGTATTGGCTGAGTAAATGAGGAAACGCCAATGCAAGTAATCACATTTGAGTGACTGCGCTACCCTAACTCTCGGTCATACCCTCAAGTCAAAAGATGGACTGTTTAACAGGCTGATCAGTGCTCAGTACCTCCCTAAGTAGATACATATTCGTATAATTTATATGAAATGTATATTCAACATGTGTTTACTTATAAATAAGTTAAATAAAGCGGGCATTTTATCTTCGGGCGTGCCATTGACTAACATATCTGGTGAATTTCACATAAACTTTTGTTTTATTTACACAAGTCAAGTCTTCAACTTCAACGAATTATTCCGACGGATAATTTATTTATTTTAACTGTATTCTTGTTGATATCATTCACGATAACTGTATAATTTGATCGGATAATTTTAGTGTATCAGGTGCTTTTTTAGTAATTGATACATGATATGGTATACCATTGATTTTTCTATTATCGTTTTCGGATGTTCCGTAAGATCCAGCTAATCTGAAACTCAAGAGGCAATAATAAAATCTAATTTATTTTTAAGCGATGAAATTCACCACCGACTCTGAATATACTTATGGAGTGCCATTTTAGGTGTTCAACATTACATACTCTTCTCTACTAATATACTAAAGATACTAAATATAGCAAATCGATGACATCACTATTAATTTTCATATGTACATAGCTGTTGACTGTTTATAAAAATAAATAATAAAAAAATATCTACATATAACAAAAAAATGCAAAACGGTTTAGTTAACGATATTACAACTAAACTTTTGTATTTTTTTATAAGCAAAAACCTTGGGATGAAGGAATGTGTGTTTATCAAAATAATTGTAGTATTCATTTGGGAAGCTACTACTCTGGATATGGTGCCTTGCATTTTTACGGTGACAATATTATTGTTGCTGAATAGGTACCGGACTGTGTTAACTTGTAACATATATATTTGTGAATAATGTCGCACTAATTGTGTCAAACCGCCCAACCTACAATGGTGCTCGCTTGGGTATTCGTATGATGAAATTATTCGTTATATTTTCCATATTCCTATTTTGAAATGTAATAAACATATGAAAATATTAACTACGACAAACGTCAAAATTATAATGGCGGATGACGGCTGGCGGCTCTACGCATGCGCGAGTGTGAAAACACAACGTTGTCGGATTATTTTTTGTAGTACGCTTGTTGCAACTACACAGTCGTTATACAGCGTTTATTAGCATTGATGTATATGTAACGTAGTACATATAATTCAATGTTTATTAGTAAGATTTTCAAATAATCGCTGCACGGGCTTAACACGATGTATATCAAAACACTGGTCAACGGGTGTGCAGTCAGTAGATTTTTATTAGTAAGACTGTAAATGTTAAGATTAAAATATAAAAAAATGAATGAATAACGCCTGACAAAGAAAATATACAAAGCTAATAGGAACGGAAAAAGAAGTGGTGGGCGTCCAAGAAAAGTATGGCATGAACATTTATGAGATGATGTATGAATGTTGAAGAGGCGATGCATGTGTGTTAAGACAGAAAAATATGGAGTTAGGTTCTTCGTGCCAACTCCGTATGGAACATGGTGTGATCGTATTTTGGCTATTACGTACAACTGTAAGTTTTGGCTATGTGCAATGTATTGCTTACGAGTAACCAAATGTTTAGTAATAACTATAATTTGTTAAAGATTAACATGAAATTTTGTTGCAATTAAAAAAAATAGTGTAGTTATATTTATGAATTATAAAACAAAGATATTTGATATTCATTCTCTTTTATTTCGTGCGAGTCACATCGACAGAATAATAATTACTAGTCAGGATTTATCTAATATATAAATATTTCTGCATACTATGGATTGAATTAAATTTTTCTATCAAGAATTGTCGATCGACAAATTAAACTTAGTTGAAAAATCGGTGTTAGACGAATCTGGTGTGTGGGGATATACGCATGTGTCGTGGTTAATTTTACAAGGCACCTATTGCTCTCTCGAATAACTGTCTCGGGTTACCCCACATTGTGGAATATGCTGTGATGGTATGATTTTTTTTAAAGTATGAATATGAAAATTTTATCTGATACATTCTATTATATACCCTAAATTCATAATTTTTTGAGAGGTAGCTAGGATGAAGTTCGTACTTTTCATTACAGGATTACATAGCCAATGCGATGCCCGCTCTCCCACCCGCCACCGATGAATGAAAATCCATTATAAAAACGCTTAGTAATAAAGATTGAAAAATATATACACCAATGCATTTATGCACTAATGTGTGTGAAGAGATGAGGCTTATAAAAAGTAGTTTGGTATCCTATCTACATAGTTTCAATATAGGATCGATAAAAACATGCACCCAATACGCTGTGCCCATTTCGTTATAATATTTTCCGCCCAAGGCGAAAAAAATTGATAGAATCTCGTCCCTGAGTGGACTTTTTAATTCTTCTCCCCCCATATCCGTCCCTAGCACGGGCGTTCACCGTATCCCAATTTTTCGCCACGACGGATAAACATCTATTAAGATCGGACGTCCAACATACGAACATAATATAGCATAAACATTATATTTCGCACGGTGTTTTTTTTTTTCCATTTCTTTGATTTCGGGGCCCCCACATGTGTTGATACATACCCAGACTATTTCGAAATACGTGTTTGGATTATACGCGAGGAATCGTTAAACAATAATCGTCAGATATAATATCACATACATACAAACCATCACGCCATGTCTCTAAAAGCGGTAGGCAGAGAGAGCGGTATTATAGTACGCATCCATCGCTTCAGCAACATTCATACATTATCTTATACATTTTCGTCTGTTGTTCAAGCTTCTCACCACCACCCGCACTGTGTATTGGGGACTGTAAATGGTCCCTTCACAGAACGCTAAGTTAGCGAAGATAAAAAATAAAGAATAATCAGGTTCACCTATCGTAAAATAACCATATTTATATGTACATAAAATTGATAACTACAATATACAAAATAAATGCATAACTATTTTATTTTATTTTATTTATTGAAGTTTACATATAGTTGTTTAAAATAAACATAAAATCCCAAAATAAATGAACAACTACAAAACCAAGATTGTATCACCAATTACTAAGATACGGTCTTACAAAAAACATATATAGCTAAATATATTTTTATACAAAAACAAGGAAAACTTCCGTATATGTGTACAAAATGACAAGAGAAAAACCAAATAGGGATAAAAACAAAAAAAAAATCAATATTAATTAAGCAAATAAATAGATACATACAAGCTATGATGTTTGGGGCTGGACAATGGATATGATTAGAATGGGAAAATTAGGAATAGGAAATCAATCATTGAAAAAGCCTCAACATACTCTTAAAAAATATGTACCTACTGTTTGTAGGTACAATTGAAAGGTTTATGCATTTGTTTCTGTTTAGGTTCATGTATTTGTCTATGCAGGTTATATAATTAATTTGTATCTATATTTCGAATATTTGTGTATAACGCTACCTACATTGTATGATAAACCAAAATACAAAAATTTTCCCTTTTCATATTTTGCATATAAAGTGTCGAAAAGTTATATACTCCAAGGTGAAGATTGCGATGAATTTTTTCATAGACGGGGTGAAATATTGATACGCTTAAAGTCTTCCTGACAAAGTTTTATAGTGTACCTACTTGTATGTTTCGTGTGTTGCCATTCGGCAATTCCTTTCATCCGACTTATTTAGTAAGATACAAAAGTGTACCTCTGTAGGTTTAGATATATTAAAGATAGCTGGTGGCGGAGCGGTTAGTGTGCTAGGCCAGTAAAACAGTGGTCGCGAGTTCGAATCCTGCCACGTTCACCTATAGCGCAAGCATTAATGCTTAATTTAGGGAATGTATGAGGATGTATGTGTATTTGTTTCGAGATAAACCACATTCACCACAATATTTAAAAAAGAACGTCACTTTTCTGTCAAATCACGGTCTACCCATTTGATCTGCTGAACGTACCACACTAGCTATCCCCATTTACAATACAGAAGTTATCAGCTCTACTTTTCAAGTACAATCAGCTAGCAATTTTTACAAATATTTAAAAGTAAACTAAACGAGTGGGTTGTGGCCAACGCTAGACTCCTCACTAACAAGTCATTCTATAAAGTATTCAAATTTTGTATAGAAAAGATTTAGAATTTTCACTAAATTAGTTCGTTAAATTATTTTTTATTTTATTATTTTACTATGAAAACTTGATAACTCTTCAATGCCATTTTATGAAATTGATGTTTCTTTTTACCAATTCGAAAATAATAATAGCAAATTTCGAGTTATCTGAGCTTGGGGTCACTTTGAAATATTTGACAGTTAAAAAAAATGTGAAGCACTGTTCAGATATCCTGCAAAATCTAATGGGGTCTAAGCGAGTATTATGTAGATATATACATATTTACAAAATTTGAAAATAATCGAATGAGTATTTTAGTCTATAATCGACAAGTATAATTAACACGCCGTACATAGCACACATCACATAGCACACACACGCAGATACATTGTGATAAAACAATCTCATCATGATATTAGTTGATAATCTGCAATAAACAAAATACCCTTAAAAATTGTGAAACAATTGCGGACATCTGGATGCAATCTATTCCACTTTATAGGACCACTCATACTAAAGCATCGATCATAGTACGCCGCTTTGTCAGCTCTGTTCAACTCCTTTAGGCAGTTGTTACTCTGCGATCCAGAAGACACGAGTGTGAGATGCCTTCTTCATGACACAGCTCTTGGATGTATTGTGGTGCCAGGTTATTCGAAGCATTAAACACCGTCAAACAAATTTTGTAGTCAACTTGCTCTGGACACTTCAACGAGTGTAGTTTATCGGCCTTCGTGGCTCAGTTGGTTAGATATCTGACTGCTGAGCCAAAGGTCCCGAGTTCGATTCCCGGTGGAGACACAGTTTTTAATTGTGTTTTCAGTCTGGATCTGTGAGACGTTTAATATCGTAAGTCTCCAGAATGTGGCAACTTGTAATTGGGTGCGTGTTAAATTAATATTTGACATAGTACCTGTTAGTTGCCCAAGAAGCAATATTAAAAAAAAATATAAAAATAAATAATGCACACTGGCGGGCTTATTGCCATTAGGCAATTTCTTCCAAACAACCAGATTACAGAGTGACAGAATTATACCTACATGTACATAAAAAAATGATAGCGACAAAAGAACAAAGAAAATATACATAGCACCAAGATATATAAAAAAATAGAAAAAAAACATCATAGCAAAAAAAAATGACTGGGAATGAACAAGAAGAGGAAATCGAGTGTTTAGTGTTAAATATTACGTAGCAAATGTTAGGAAGGAAAAGGAGAGGGATCAGGTATTTTCGGAAAACTACCCTTGCTATAATAGTCTTTTCTTGAAAATGGAAGCGATTGTAGTTCGATTAGTACCTAGTGGAGTTATGTGACACCGTAAATGAGGTAATGCACCTCTTTATAAGTTAATGCACACCTATCGCTGGTTAGCTCACATTGCAGTAGGTATATGCCGTGATGGTATAAATAAATAAAAAATATTAACTATGATAAATGAATCGAGTAGATGTGTTTAAATTTCTTTTTATGTATAATATATCTATAAAAGTTTACAACTCGATTGTTTAGGTAGATACAAAATAGCAAACAAAAACTTACATCATATGATAAACTCTATGTACATATGTTGACATTCACCATACAAATGAACTCTGTTTCAAGTTTGTTATTTAAAAAATATCGAGATAAACGAACGAGAATATTATAGGTAGGTAGGTATTTCAACAATTCATGGAGCAAAAGCTCCGTCATATTTCCATGACGTCGATTTGTAATTTATACTTTCGTAATAATAAAAACTGTACACAAACAATGTTTGTGTACAGTTTTTACTCTCCACTACTATGCAATAGAGGAGAGTCATGATTTGACAATTTTCATTCATTCATTCAGTCATACCATCACGGCATATCCCACAATGTGGGGTAACCAGCGAAAGGTGTGCGGGTGTGCAGTATAATAGGGAGAACAACACATCTATGTATACCCACACACCAGTCTCGTTTCACCAAAAAAGGCACAACATTCAGAATGGGTGGTGAACCTCATTGCTGAACTATGTGAGATGTTATTGTTGCCTGTTGTATTTTCGATTACCCGGCTCATACGGGACACTCGAAAACAATGATTTAAAAGAATGGAAGCACTATTCTAAGCCGGTGCACCACAGCTAGCCGGTGCCTCACAATTTTTAAGAGTATTTTTTACATCAATTTCTCAATGGGTAACATGTAGAGAGTGCATGCTTTGAGTTTCGTTGTGATGTTTTTGTGTGTATGCCGTATCCTGTATGCCGTACGGCGTACACAAATATGAAAATTTGTGTCCTCTGTAGGTACAGATCAAACTAAAGGGCCGATGAATTTAATATTGATACCATATGTGTGAAGTACATAAACTTAGAGCTGATTAGTTTTCCATAGACAACGGTTCATTTTTTCTCAATGTTTCTCTATGATCTCATTTGTTAAAATTGAAAAAGTGCTCTCACGACCTGGAAATTTAAGATATTTTAATTTTGTTTAAACTATTTATACAATACCAATAATCTTCAAAAACTGCATACAAAGTTGGTCAACGTTAAAAGAAAAACATACAACCGTTTGAAAAATTATGTTAATAATAGATTTTTGTTTGAAAAATATTTACCTACAACAAGAGAATTTTTTTTATGGTTGGCAATGTTCAGTTATTTGATTTCATATTGATATTAGAGTATAATATTAGCAGGGAAGCTTCATTGTGTAGTGGAGAGTTTAGCGTTGGCCACAACTTACTCGTTTAATAATTATTTATCATTATTATTATAACATTGTATAATAATATGACATAACGTTGCATATGACATTCAAACGATGATTGTTCAAATATAAATATTTTAGTAAGTGACAGAAGCCTGTCATTGGATACCTTATATGTTTGTATCATAATATGTTGACATGGTGTTTTAAATATACAAATAAGCACTGTTATTATATGAAATGAAATGATATTATTTATTTTTCATTATATATATTTGGCCTCAGTTCTCTGACGGTTTTCTTCGAATATGTCTGAACAACCTTAGCCTACTTTCCATCAGCTTATCAGCCCCCCTAGACAACGTATCGTATATCTCAAGAAAAGAAACAAGAAACGATAACTCTATATATGGAAGTGATAGTTGTCACGTGACTGGCAACTGTCACTTCCATGCATTGAGTTATCTTTTATTGAGCTAAATGTTACCATCTCTAGGGGGGCAGCTTAGAAAACGTAAGACATAAATATTCAAAACAATGACCAAGATAAATAACTAAGTATGCTAATATAAAAGATTGGTAATAAGCTAATATCATATAAATAGATAATATCCTTATATAAAAGTAATACATTTTAATAATATTGGATACTTAGTTAACATAATATAATTAAAATACATAGCATCGTTCTATGAATAATTCACCTCAAAGTGCACTATGACTAGTGCTGCCAATCGTCCGGGATTCTTCGGATTTGTCCTACTTACAGGGCGTCCGGGATTCTTCGGATTTGTCCTACTTACAGGGCGTACGGGAGTTGTCCGGAAGCGGTTTTTACAAAAAACGTCCGGTGAAACCAAAATTTGATCCTATTAAAATAAAAACTTGTTAAGTACTTAATTTTAATGTACATCTAATAAATAGTTAAGGTTTTTGGATGCCTCACATTTTTTTTATAATAATTATACATAATATAAACATAGATAAATTAAACCAAAGAAAAAATATTATTTCAGTTTTTTTTTTCAGTTAAGTACTGTCCCAATAAAGTATAAAAACTTGTGTTTGGGACAGGAGTAGATTACATACATTTTACTTGCACATAATATTATATACGTACATACCGAGAATTATTATATCCGAACCAGGGGGGCAAGTCTGGTTCGACCGGCGAAATCAAAACCCTGGTTATTACCCATATCCTGGATATAATTATCTATCGAGTTCTATGATATCTAAAGATATAGTAGAATTCCAAATAATAATTATATCCATGATATGGGTAATCACGAGGGTTTTGATTTTGCCGATTGAACCAGACTTGCCCACCTGATGACTAGTAATTTGTCAATACAACGTAAAATATACTTTATTTGAGTACTTATAAAAAAATATAATTATAATTTGTTTTGCCCAAAAGAAGAATGATTCTAATTATTTTTGTTACAAGATTAACTCAGAAAGAGAACGGTGTATAATTTTATTAGAATATTTTGTTTATTATAGTGTAGTTTATATCGCAAATAATCTGCATAAATTAAGAATAAGTTTAAGAATTTTCCAGGTGGTGTTTGTGGGTTGATGCTCACCCGCACACCTGTCGCCGGTTCCTACACATTGTGGGATGTGCAGCGATTACATGTAATTGTTTCAAAAAGCCCTCTTTCTTTTACAAATTATTAATACTTACCTACAGATACAATTTACATAATTTATACTAAAAAAATGAGTGTCGAATGTATATTGTAACCTCGGTATGGGAGATTGGTCAGGGGTAAGTGAAGACCATTTAAAACGAGGGTAGATTTAAAGAGGGTGTTGTAAGACGAAAAAAAAATGGAGGACATTTTTAAAAATATGAGATTCACGTCTCCTACATTAGCGCGCATGGAAACTTTGAAGCGGGCGGATGATTAAAGAAACGAAGCACTTTGAGTACTGATACCTGACCATGGTTCCAAAGGGAGCCGATGGGGGCTTAAGGAAAGGGGTACCTCCCATTGACACCCTCGCGACCACTTATATTGACAAGATCGGGTTTTGATCACATCAACCTCTGCCCCGAGGCTCGTCGAAACCACTAGCAGAAGTAACTCAATTGATAATATATTAAACCCATAAAAAAATAGTATACACACTCGTAGAAATATTTCTGCTGAATAAACGGGACTTTTAAAAAATATATATAGAAAATATAACAGCATAATAAACATATATTTTATTGATAAATCATTTCGTTCATAAATAGGTAAGTACCATCATGGCATATCCCACAGTGTGTGGTAATTTTGAAAGATATTATATGAATTTGATTTGTGGTATTGTCAGGAAATATTCAAATATCGTGAACTGCTATGTGAAGCAATGGGTCTATGTTAAGACAACAAGGCTCTACAAGGCTCTTATTTTTTAACTCATTGCGTGGATTATAACTTTGTGTATTTTCATTATTACTTACTTAATCAGTTACTCGTGGCTTTTGTTATTTATTTATAATATGATTCATATTAATCGCACCAATATAGTTAACTAGTCTCTTTCTATGGCTCTGACATAAAAATCGCGTCAGAGATTGGATTTATGACAGGCATTATGGCGGACATTGGGATCTGGTTGATCTGTTTTGTGTGACCCTATAAGTTTGTTATGGTAATGATTGTGATTGCAGAAAGTTGAGATTGTGTACATATTTAGTGTGGAACGGGAAAAATCACCTGGTTCATAATTGCATATAATTGTCAATAAAAATTGTAAACTGCTAGCCCTAGAACAGGATTTCCTAGTTGGGCAGCAGTAATCTACTTATTGTTATCATTATAAATATGGTGTGATAAAAGATGAATAAATAAATAAATAAATGACTCTGTGTGGTCTGTTTGGGAGCCTATGGATGATAAGCCAAAACAAATACAAAATACTGTCCAATGCGGAACTAAAGTCTCCTCATATTTCTTCATACATTTCTATATTGAGCTTTAATTGGACCATTGGGTGAGAGTTCTCCCACCTTTGATCTATGAGTCAATATTATATTTAAATATAAAAATGTGTATTTTTATTCCAACACCAACATTTATACGTGTACACCGTATGTTTGTATAATAGAATGAGGCTGGTTGGTGTATAATATGTCAATATCCACGCGTTTTATAAACATTTAACCAACTTTCTTTGGAGTATTTTTGTCGGGCGAGATAATTTAAATATACTTGTCATAAATAAAGTGATGTGAAATCCTGAGGATCTTTTGTATAATATTTTCTTGATGCATGTCTCTGTGAACGCCGCGAGCCCGGTACGGCACATCTCGGCAATAACTTGTAATATTTGGCCTATAACAGGGCCATCTATGGAAGACGAGCCCCACATACAAACCGTAAGGGGACGGATCGGGAAATATCACCCGGTATATTTTATGTGTTTATTAAGAAATACAATACATAACATTGAATTATGATTTACAGTATTCTCTCGACACAAGTCAATAAATATGTAGGATTCCACGGAAATTATAAAACTATATTTATTCATTTCTTTTAATACAAATTTAGTAACACATGTGTAATATAATAATACACCTAAGATGATCATCAAGTTACCACTAGCTATTACCTGTTCTGGGCTATATTCATACTTCTGTATTAAGGATAGATAATATTTGTGATATTATAACACTATTTTATGACCATAGATAATTTAGGTTAGTATTTTACTTTACTTTGAAGCGATTGATATATTGCTACAATACAAACCTAGGAAAGATTGATAATCATTTGATTCCGTACCTATAGCTAATTTTTAATAGGTAATAGTATTACATACGTCCTTTGATCATTCGTAAATAGTGAGTTTATAGCCAAATAGCAATTTCTTACAATTACCAGTGTTTCAACACAGGGAAGCAAGAATGGCGAGATTTATTTATTTATTTAACAAAAAACAATTACATACCAATTAATATAAGTATATTCTTATTGGTTATACATATGTTGATTTATATTGTTGATTTTATCTATCCCTTTTTTATTTTTACTGATATATTTTATTTTCTATGTTTTTACTTTAAAATTTTATTTGTGTTTTTTTTTATATTCGTAGTGGTTATATGTTGTTTTATATTGTTGCTGTACGCTGCACATGTGCTTTGTATGTTTTGTAAAAGCCCTTCGAATGGTCGTTGAAGGAATAAAATAAATTAATAAATAAGAATAAAACAAAATCATTTCATAATAAGCGTCATAAAATTAAAGTAGGTATATATAGAAATCTATTAATTACTTTTATAAATTACCTCTCTGCTGGGAACCGTAGTCAAATGGTTAACCACTAAGCCACGGCGGTTGGCCTTCATTCATTCCTAAAAATTCTTAATAAAGATCAGTATGTTATAAAAGCATTTTTATATTGTGTTAAAAAATTATCTAATATCGCCTGATTTATATACCTGTACATATTTTTTTTTCTCCTAAACGATTACCTATTCAATTTTTAATTTATTTATTATTCAATAAAACAATATAATATATATTACAATTCTTTGAATGTGTACATCATTTTTTTTCTTTTCTTTCTCAAAATCGCTTGTGCTGAGAAAGTGAGTAGGAACATATAGAACGATTTAATTACGTAAAAACATAAAGACACACAAAATATAAAAAAATCAAAATTATTATCAAAACATTTAATTAATTTATATCCCATGATTCTATTAATCCCTTTTCTATTATTTGACTTTATTTTTTACTCCTCACTAACCCAAGGGGATATAGTGGGGAGTTATGATTTCACAATTTTTAAGGGTATTTTTTATTGCAGATTATCAACTAGTATCATGCTGAGATTGTATTCTGAAAGTTTCATCACAATGCATCTGTGTGTGTGTGCTATGTGCTGTGTGCTATGTACGGCGTGTTCATTTTACTTTATTGATTATTGACTAAAGTACTCATTCGATTATTTTCAAATTTTGCAAATATGTATATCTAATACTCGCTTAGATCCCAATAGATTTTGAAGGATATCTGAATAGTACTTCTCAATTTTTTTAACTGTCAAATATTTGAAAGTGACCCCAAGCTCAGGAAATTCAAAATTTGTAATTTTTATTTTCAAATTGCTAAAAATTAAAATGGCATTGAAGAGTTATCAAGTTTTCATAATAAAATATTTAAATAAAAAACAATTTATCAAACTCATTTCGTGAAAATGCTGAATATTTTCCACACAAAATTTGAATAATTTATAGAATGACTTGTTAGTGAGGAGTTTAGCATTGGCCACAAACCCACTTGTTTTTATTTTGTGACTTAACGAACGTTGGAAGTTTGTTTAAACTTAATTAAATGTTCAATGTTACTATAGATAATTATTTTATACAATCGTTCAGTTTAGAATTTCATTGTTTAACTTTGTTTTTTATTTAAATTTATTCGATATGAGTACTTAAGGGGCCATATAAACCAAAAACCCCAATTTCAAATGAAATTCCTCAAATATGTGAAACAGTGTGTTTCTAGAAAAAATACATTAAGTGTTTTCAACATTTCTCTAATGAATGTTCGTCACACAATTTCAAAATTATATCCCTCAAAACATAAAAAATATCCTTTTTACAGTTTTTTTTAAATTACTGCATAAATATGTGTCGTAGAGAAATAAATCTTTTATATGCTTACTGAGTGCATAAAATCAAAGTGAATGACCGATATTTTTTTTATCATTTCAAGTAAGATTTGTTCTTAAAATGCAAAGAATTAACATATTTTGGGTTTCCGATAGTACCTATAAATCACGTATAAACCTTTTTTTAATGCACGCCATAGTTACCCTTACTAACACAACTTCATAGTGTAATAGGCGGTCTTAATATATCATGTTTTCAGTCACTAGATTTAGCGTTGTATGTCCTCTTAGTAACTGTTCTGTTATAAAATCTAGGTAATATATTATCCTTTTATTGACGACCTTTGAGTCTATGGTTCAATCACATTTTCTATATAATTATTGATTCATCGTAATATCTTGTAGGCACCTACTTAGATATAAATAACATAGTTCGTACACTTTGAATGTGTAATAAAATAAAATTTAATACGTAGGTAATTATTTTCATGTATACATATATAGTTAATTTAAACTGATGTGTGACGAGTGCGTCTGCATTTAATGTCTAATTGATTTTGACCATAAAATAACTAAGTGTCCGCCATATCATTATGTACGAGTATGTAGGTACGAGGATGGACGAGTGTGGGTTATGTTTTGGAAATTGGTCAATAATGATCCATCAAAATTAAAAGCTGGTAGCTGGTTGACAACGTCGCATTGTGCTCATTAAAAGGCGCCCAATGCCACGGGGTCACATTTTGAATGTTTTAAATTGTCAAATGATTTTTGACAGCAAAGACGTACGAATTACTTCAATATCAATACACGGCCTAAAAGCATTAAACTGTGTGTTTCATTGTTAATTTATTGATGGCACTAACCGCTATATCCTAGAACATCGTCAGAGTAATCTGATGACAGTCATTAAAAGACCGATGCATGTAATTACCATGAATAAATATACAGTGAAAATAAAACTTAATTTCAGCTATTGAGATAGCGTTTATACTGTAAAAGTCCATAATTATTATTATACTATACGTAAAATGACCAAAAAATCAATATTTCTATATATTTTTTTTGTATTTATTTAATTAAAGAACTTAAAAAGGGCTTTTAAAATAGTCGTCTTAATAATAGGAACAAATTTGTAGCACTTTTTGATTTTTTTTACTTACAAAATTTTAATGTTTTTATTTTATGTGATCATAGATTATCACAGGTAAGATGTGACATTGTTTCCAAACCTGTGATGAGTGATGACATATGGTTTGCAAACAATGTCCCTCACCATAAATACAGTCCACAGATTAAAATGCACGCAACGATCTATGGAGCGGCAAATGTTGGGCATAAGTCTGAGTGATGAGTGAACAAAAGTCGTCGATATCATGGATCGGATCGCAAAATTGAAATGGCAATCGGCAGGACACGTAGCCAGACAGCCAAATTCAAGATGGATTCCCAAAGTCTTAAAGAGGAGGCCATGGGAAATCAAAAGGGGTGTCGGTCGGCCACAGAAGAGATGGGCCGACGATATTTTTGTGGTCGCCGGAAAGAAATGTATAGAAGCGGCACAGAAGAGAGAAAAATGGAGACAGATGGAAGAGACCTATATCCAGCAGTAGAGGGAAGGCTAGGAAGAAGAAGATAGATTATCACAATGGACTGTCTGACGCTAATAAAACCAATAGTTAAATATGATATTTGAAATACATGAAATAATAATAAAATCAAAAGGATCGTAAAATCATATGATAAAAAAATACTGAGAAAAAATCTTCTTCTTGTGCCGCTCCTATCGGAGGTTGGCGAACATAAAGTTAGAAATTTCTGGCCTCCTTAAATTATAGGTCCTTCTATCCTGTATTATGTCACCTAGGACATGTTTCTGCAGTTGGTTTCGTCTTTGCACGATCCAGGGATTCTTTGGTCTTCCTCTAGATATAAGTCAAGAAAGATCCACGGAGATTGCTTGGTTTACCGCACGCAGATCTGGCGGCCTGTATTCAACGTGTCCGAACCATCTCAATTGTCTTTCCTGTATATAACTTTTTGAAAGACACTTGAAATCACTTATAAATGGTTCGATGGCAGAGCGATTAGCGCGCTGGGATAGTAATCCAGTGATCGCGAGTTCGAATCCTGCCTCGACCGATTTCTTTCACCTATAACACAAGCGTTTATGCTTATTTGAGGGAACGTAGGAAGATGTATATGTACTTGCTTACCAAGGACATATTAATTTTTATATAAAAAAAATAAAGCGTAAAATAACAAGCATTGTATCATTATGTTGTTACATATCTTATAGTTTATTGATATTTTTTTTTCTACATTAAAATTTTAAAAAATATATTCACTACACTAATACACTTTTTTTCGTATATATAATATTACTTACAAACTATTATATTTAAATTACATTATCCAACTGTCGATTCGTTCATGAGAATTCAATTCTCTTAATGAATCGACATTATTAAGCCAAGATGCGTGTACGATGGAAAATTTTGTATGTGTATGGTGTAGTGGACTTTTTGCATGCTAATAACACCAACTAGAGGCCTCGCAGCATATATGTTCCCATACATGGATTTACTCAGAATTCGGAGTAGAACATTTTATGTGAGTTTTGTGTGTGTGTGTCTGTGTGTGTGTGGGTGTGTCCCCCCATTATAACTTTTGATCCACTCAATTAACAGAACCCAAATTTTCAGAATATATAAGCAGTTATAGGCCTACAAAACTTTTATATTCAGAATTGTGAATTTTTGCTTCAGTCAGGGGTTATCAACTTTTGAAATTTCGATTTATTTTTCCATATATCTCAGAAACTGTAAAAGCTAGAACGCTGAAAATTGGTATAAACATAGACAAATACAAAATCTCAAAATATTTTTTTTTTAATTCCAGGGTTTCTCAAACATTTTTTATTAAGAAAAATATTTTTTTTATGATAAATTTATGAGTTTAACTGCCTATATTTCCATTTTTTTTAAATATCAAAAAAACCGAAACACACCCCAACTAGATAATTTAATTTTATATAAAAAATATAAACATTGTATCACATCTCAAATTTTTTTTCAACAATTTTTATAAAAATTGAATATAGTGACGACATCTCTTCATACCATTTGTATGGTAGTCGCCTATACACAATATGTAAGAAGACTTAATCGTTTGATACTTAAATCTACAAACATACATACATACCATCATACTGTTTTCATATTCTGTGTATGAAAAACAGACTGACCACCATACTATCCTATCCTGACAAACATACCTACATGTTTTATGTAGAAAATAAAATATCTTCGAATAATTTATTAAATTGTGTTGTTTATAGTTTGGTACGTATTCTTTGATTATGCATACTATCGCCATCGACAGTTGGATCTCATGTGTTACATGCAACTAGTTTTCCATATATACCAGATATTATACTATTGTCATAAACTGCCTCACTAGGTAAAAACCTGATCTGGGATAGTATATAGTATATGCATATTATGTCTTCTAAGTTTGCATTTTTTATTGGTATTTATGTGTTTAATTTATGTTTTATGTAATCTCTGCCCTTTTATTTTATTAAAATTTAGATGTCTCGTTTAAATGTTTTCAAGTAACTAAGGTTGTAGGTAGTTCATTGAATAATTTGACTCCAAAATATAGGAAATTTCTTTGTCGGAATGTTGACACGTCTAGGTATTACAATATTAGCCTGTTCGGTCTGTGGTCTGTCTTGTTGGGCTGTATGGATTTATAAGTTATTTTTGCGAGTTTTAATAAATCATTTTGTTTATTTGAATCCATGCATTTGTTAAAAAATGATGAAATAAATATTCAACAAAATTGTCGGAAAAGAAATTAATTATTTTCAAAATGTTCGTTCATTACGTCGTTCTGTTTTACGAAGAACAATGACCTAATATGATACGAGACAAGTCTAATATTCTGTTTAATGTCATCTTAGCCACTTGATATATATTCATTGCTTCTTTGTGCCTTTGTCTTGTCATTACACTAATGTATAATAACATTATTTGTATAAATACGATCGACAAGCATTCAATCAGACTTAACATAAACCACTCGGTATAACAAATCAATATCAAAATGCAATTTAACACTGTGTACTTAATGGAATAAAACAGTTTCTATCGGGATAGTTTGTTTTTTTTGAACAAATGTTTTTTTCAACTGTTATAGCGTTTGGAATTCTATGTTGTCAACCTTTAAGTTGCTAAGTCTAAGCGGAAAAAATCTTCATACCGCAATCAATAAGTAGTAGGTAGGTTTACAAATTGAACGCTACTCTATTATTGTCTATGTGTAGTGTGATCTTTACGTTCCAAAGCCCGCCTTCCTTCGATGAGTTGTAAAAGGGCATATTTATCACCACGGAATATGTGGCCAAAGTATGAGACTTTGAGTCTCTTGACAGTGGTCAGCAGATCTCTGTATCTCTCTCTCTCCATCTTATTCAAAACTTTTCTCTATTTTCTATATGTGTTACTCTCATAGAGGTTTTCTCGTTGATGTTGAGTGATCTTTGGTTAAGTAAATACATTTCTGTTGCCCAATATTATAATGTGTTCATTCGCGAACATACCAGTGGCCTTACTATCGAAACTAAAAATCCAAATAAAATTTCAAAGTACCCCTAGAACTCATCTACCTGTCGCCTGCGTACATTAAAATCACTATTACGACTAAAATATACCTATATCGTTTAATTCTCCGATATAAATGTAGGTTCTTGGCGAAATTCAGATTTTAATGTCAAAAGTAAGGTGCTAGAAAAAACATAAAATACTTCATAAAATAAAAGATCTTTTAATAAAGCATTATTATGTGTCCCTTGCTGTTTTTTTTTTACTTTGCATTCTCTTTCTAATTTATGATGTTTTTTTTTGTAAAAAATGACAATAATTATGGACTGTATTATATAATGAATTAAACTATTTTATAATATTTTTAAAAAGTTTATTGTTTTCATATATATTTGTCCATATGGTACATTTAATGTATTTTTTTTTCTTTAGAGAGTATATTATATTCGTATGTACATATATAATATATTGTTAATGGTATTATGTATACCTAATGGTTTTATATATTTGTCTATCTGGTACTTTTTATGCATATATTTTATCTTTCTTTATTCGGTAGGTACGAAATTGAAACTTTTTGTATGTATAATATGTTTGCAAGTATAATTAGATGTAAAAATAATTATAATAATCTTTTTGTTTATATGATGTCCCAAGACGTTCCTGCCCTCGTGTTTTTTGCTGGCTAATACTCGGGGGAGTGTTTAGTATTCCTATGGGAACGTCGTGGCATCTTTCAGCAACTATTCCCCTCTCAAGCCCTCCGCCGTGGTCCCGTTCACACTCTTTGCTCTGCAACTTTACCTACATTTGTGTTATTCCTTCTTCTTACTGT
Organism: Molanna angustata; assembly: GCA_963576475.1. Taxonomy (NCBI): domain Eukaryota; kingdom Metazoa; phylum Arthropoda; class Insecta; order Trichoptera; family Molannidae; genus Molanna; species Molanna angustata. The sequence continues at coordinate 11,265,214 of OY754966.1, read as the reverse complement.
CTCACTCGGGACAGATTGATACAACTTTCATCGATACACACGCGTACATACATAAATATATGTATACCTACACCACGGGAATGCACTACAATATTTGTATACGATTTAATATTGTAAGTCCTGTTGATTATATCATTTATAGATTGTCGTGCCGAGAAAACTGTTTTATAAATTATTTTTTTTAAATAATGATTTTAAATTTGATAAACAGCTTCTATTACAAATTTAATGAGTTTTAAAATAAAAATATAATTGAAATAAATAAAACAGTTTATACATCTATAGTCTTGGTAGTGTTGGTATAGTTAGAGGCGTAGCTGTGTGGCTTCAGTGCAGGTTCGATTCTCAGCAGAGGAGAAAATTATTTTTAAATCATTTCTCATGCTGCTTCTCCTGACTGGCAAGGGGAGTTCATTTTCAAGGATGTGTTAATTATTAATGTTTTCTGATATTGACAAAGTATGTACTTATTATTTAAACAAATCGTTGTATTTTTTTTAATTTATAGTGAAATTCTACTCTATACCAAATAATTCAATAGTTTTAAATTTAACGTATCAACAGGAAAATAAATATTTGCCAGTAGTTTTCAATCTGTCGATTGATACGGCTTCCAAAATGTAGAATTCCATTATAATTATGATAAATATGAACACATATATATTCCACAACGAATTTATTTGATTTCCGACGACGCTTGCAAGGCCATAATCAACTGGTGTTGAGTATACAGTTTTCATTAGTTTTATACGAAATATACAATAGGTACGTTGTGAAATATATATGTGTTGCACTGCAATAAGTGGCCTGATTCTTATTTTGCGTAGTTTCAATTAATATTGTGTTAAATATCAAATATCCAATGATATGCCCACGTCAGTTTCATATAAAAACTTTCGATGTTATCTGTAATCTGTAATATTGATCACTTAGAATTTAAAATAATATATTTTTTTTATTGTCAGGGTTACTTAATAATGTACTATGTATTATTATACCAGTATTTAGGCGTTTATTTCAGAAAAAAAAACTATCAAACTTTGAAATACTACAAATATGTACTTACCTATAGTAATGCATTATGATTTTATATTTGTACAATTGTAAATTATCTGTCCATACGATCAACTCCTTTCAACTCTAAATCGGTAAGTAGATATTCATTTGCCTAAGAGTTTTTTGTTAGCTTATATTATGAACCCTTTCCTTTGACTCGATCTTCTCGAGGTCAGAATTCTTACTGACAGGATAGTAGTAAAGTTCATTGTTTATTAACATCAGCATTGTTTTAGATTTTCCTATACGAAACGCTTATAGGAGATCCGTATAAAGATTTTCAAATGTTTGTCCTTCCCAGAGGGAATACCTTTTTCTGTAATGATGTAGGTACATAATTCACAAGGTATGTTTCTGACAATATATTGAATGAGTAATGGACCGAAAAAATATCACGAGATGAAATGGTTCACTCAAATGCTTTTTGATACAGATTTTACTTCAAATTATGCTATTTGTGATCACGCGAATTCTACTGATCTTTATTGATTATTATGTACTCGCAATAATGTGTAAAATTAATCCAAGAAAATAAACATCTTATGGTCAGTTTTATTATCAGTCTTGGTCATAAAAAAAGTGTATCAGATTACAAGATACTTTTTTACTGTTATCTATCGTTATATAAATAAAAGCTTTGTTAAAACCACATGTCTACAAAATTATTTAAAATACAAAGCACATTGTTTGCTTGTGTGTTTAACATGTCACATTTTAACATTTTATTTTATTTATTTTTTCATTTATTTTGGATATTCAACAGAACAGTAGAATATATTAACATAGTATGATATTAAGAACAATGAAAAAAACAGTAAATGATAGACTAGAGTACATAATAACAGGACATCATATGAAGTGATTTATAAACAAATGAGAAAAACAAAATAATTGGATCATACCTGAAACATACACGGAACAGTACAAAGAAGATTAGGTATATTCTAGAATCTTAACATGGGATTCTAACGTACTTAAGGATTAACGAAAAAGGTGTTGCAACCATTATCGTGACAAATACATTATTTGCATGTGTTTAATAAGTGGGTATACAGTTATTAATTATGTTTCAGTCTGGATCTGTGAGACGATTAATATCGTATGTCTCCAGAATGTTGTAACTTGTTATTGGATGCGTGCGAAATTAATATTTGACAAAGCACCAGTTTGTTGCCACATTCGAAATGAATCTTTTTATATAATGATGTAATAAAAATCTTATTTGTTATCTAAATCTTATTATTATCTATGCAATTGTTATTGTCATTAATTTGATATCTAATTTTTTAGATGTTAACCTTTGGTTTTAATTTCCTATGAACTAACTCATTATTGATTGCTTATTTGCAAATTATCATCAATGTCGTCACTTGTCACTCCAAATAATCAAAAATTAAATTAGTAGACGGATCGGTGTCAAAATGGTTAGCCTGGATGTTCTATTTGATGTTGGTACCATATATAAGAATTCCAAAGATGGTTAGCAAAATTTATTTCGGATTTTGTTGTATCAAGGACTTATTTAGGTAATATACAAATAAATTTGTATATTCGATGCAAACCGAAGAAATCTGACAATGTAGCGAGGCTGTGTTTCATTAATATGATTTTTTCCGTGTGTAATGCTTCCTATTCCATTCAATACACTTATGTGGATTAATTTGATAATTATTTAACTACGTTACTATTAAATAATGATCGATACCAAAGCAATATGGTAATATCATATGCTGAGGTAGAATATTATAAATATTCATTTTGTATTGTATATTAAAATAGGTGTATGTCAGTGCTGCAATTTATAAAGAAGTATTGAATCAAATATGTTAATCTCAATGTAGAACAGTTTAAAGAAATGAATTTATTTAGTCAGGAATTATATCATTGTAATATTTCACTAAGTTGCCTCTACCGATTTCCACAACTAGCATTTCTTTGTTTATTTTCTTAAAAATGTGGTGATTGTTGTCAACCATATAAAATTATCTACATTCAATAACTCCTATGTGGGGATTTCTTTGACGAAATCTTTCAAAGGGCACAAGCCAAACAGATTATATAAATTTTCAAAGTGGCCGTTATTCATCCCAACTCTTTGAACATAGGTAATTATTACTTTGATAAGCAATTTATTTAAGAAAATGACTTATGTTTGCTAACATTAGTCTCCTAAATATGAAAAGGCATTTTTACAGGTCACAACAAATTTGTTCTGGCGAAAAGGAATTCCATATGCTGTACATTGCAAATTTCCGCTGACTATAATTTAAAATTGGAATAACATTAATTATCTACATATCTAACACAATTTAAATTATCGTTGACTATAATTTAAAATTGAAATAACAATAATTTATTATCTATCAAACCCAGTTTATATCAATGTTGACTATAATTTAAAATTGGAATAACAATAATCATCTATCTAACACAGTTTATACTAACGTTGACTATAATTTAAAATAGGAATAACAATAATTATCTATCTAACACAGTTCATATTAACGGTGAATTTAATTTAAAATTGTAATAACATTGACTATCGATCTATCACAGTTTACATAAATGTATATATTTTGATTGAAAACCTTATCTTTATTTAATTATTAATTTTACATAAATGAAATAAGTATTACAATAAAATTACATGCTAGAAATAATGTGTGTGTGCGTGTTACTGGTGTGTAATTGCGATAGTACATTGAACACCTCACAAGGAAGCCTGTGTCGAGGTGTTCATTTTATCAATTGCGAGGCATAAATAGTTCATTCTTATTTGCTTAAATGTATATTCTTCATAGATTAAATTATATAGCAATTTGTTATTGTAATAAATGTAGGAATTAATTATTTTAGATTTTGTGTTATAATGTTATTTATGTGTTCCGAACCGATGTTATATATACATGATGTTATGTGTTTTTTGTAGTTCTGTGACGTGGTATTTTGTGATAGCGGTTATTAGTGATTTGATGGCATAATATTTGAAAATTCTATGGCCGTGTGTGGTTTGAAACTTGGGGATATTAATTGTAAAATTAAATAAAATAAAATGTCTTAGTTTCTAACCACGTTTTGTATTTTTATACCGACAAATAAAAATACTTAAGGGGGGGGGGACTGCTGCCAACGTACCTATTTTTTCAATTTGAATTTGCGTCATTACTACAAAACGAATCATTTTGAAAAAAATAACCTAGTTAGTTTGGATATTAAAAAATAAAAATATACCTTATTTTTTTTAATTTTATTCTGTATATATTCTTGTAGGAAAATAATAAACATACCCCAATTTTTGATATTTATCTTAAATTTCTAAAAAATTATAAGGTATAGAGCAATATTTTTTTATAAATTAAAGAAGATCAAAATATCTGGAAAAATACGATGTAACGTTGCCTTAATGCATCAGGTTATGTTAATAAACCAAAAAAACTTATATTTCGCAATGGCGCTGAATGGAAAATAAATGTTTTTTAGGTTTATTTTTTAAACCTGAAGCATTAATGCAACGTTACATCGTATTTTTCTAGATATTTTTGTCTTCTTTAATTTAAAAAAAAATATGTTGAACTACGCCTTATATTTTATTAAAAATATAAGATAAACGTTGAAAATCGGGGTATGCCATTATTTTTCTACAAGAATTTATACAGAACATCATCAAAATGTAAAGATACATTTTTATTTATGATTATCTAAATAATTTTTTTCAAAACGATTTGATAAGAAATAATGGTGGTATATCAAATTGAAAAATAGGTACGTTGGCAGCAGTCCCCCCCTTAACGTGGTTAGAAACTAAGATATTTCATTTAATTATATTAGTTAAAATGTGCCACAAAGAATTAGCAGCAAAGTATGAAGACATTAATTGTAAGTATTGGTTTTTGTCGTTCTTGGAGGCTGTGTACTGTGTAAAGTATTATCATAATAATACTTACTTACTTTAGTTAATTGTTGTGTTTATAAGGTAGGTACGTTTATATCCATTAAATACTATCGTTTGTTCGTGGTTTAAGAAAAGATTTTTTATTCTGTAATTAAACGATTTAATTTATCAAGGTCGTATATCAGACCCCTTGCAGTCGCAATAGTATTTGTTTCAAAGTTGTATGTATGTAGGTAGATATGTCTATTAGTGAGTGTGTGTTGAACCACTCCAAGACTAAGAGAGTACCTAAATCCCCCGCCTCCCCCAGCCTCCTAATTTGTACTCTCCCCATACAAATCGCCCTCTCGTATCGCGCGGGTAAGATGAGGCCGTGGTATGGGGTATAGGAGGGCAATACTCCACCGTTTCTCTCTTGTGAAAAAACAAACTCCGCAATCGTGTAATGGGGATTTGTTGTCCATACTTGAAGGAACGTGACAACTTAGTTATGGATGCATATGATGCTCACAATATAAAATACTATGGGAATATTATGTACATTAAATGTTATATTTAATTGAAAAAAAAAACGCATGAAGTAGAATGGGTCGGTGGCAGAGCGGTTAGCGCACTGGGTTTGTAATCCAGTGGTCGCGAGTTCGAATCCTGCCTCGACCGATTTCGTTCACCTATAGCACAAGCATTTATTTGCTTATTTTAGGGAACGCAGGAAGATGTATATGTACTTGTTTAACAAGGACATATTCATTTAAAAAAAAAAAAAAAAATGCTGTAGAAATGAGATCACTAAGAAGAGTATGTATTAGAACGATAAATAAAATTAAAAATGAGGACATAAGGAGAGAATGCATACTAAAAAGAAAAATGAAAGTGAGTGTCTTGATGTGGTTTAAATATAAACATAAAAATGAATGATAAACGATTGACTAAAAAATATACATGAGCGTAAGAGATGGGGCGAATAGCCGAGGTCGCCCCAGAAAGGGATGGCATGACCATGTGAAGATATTTTAAAAGAAGGAAAGATAAAAAATTAACAATCGATGATCATGTACTAGACGATGCAATGATGTAAAGGAAGCCAAGAGTATGTGCAAAAATAGGGGAGTATGGCGCTCGGTTTTCTCTGCTTACCGCGCAAGGGTCTAGGCGTGATGGTAATTAATTTTGTAGAACTTCATAATTATATTGACCCTTAAATAAAACTGGATTCCCATTAAAAAGTGATTTGAGTTTTCAATTATAATAATTATGTACTTGTTGAATTATATAAATTATGTAAATGTTTAACAATATAATGCAAAATAATATAATTTTAATAAACGGAGGACTTTTTATATCTTAGGCAATGTTTATAGATTCTATAAACATTGGATTAGTAATCTAATGTGTTAAAATGTATTCATTGTTGAAAAAAATGTAGATTAATATTTCTTTTGTGCGAAGATTTTATACTTTTGGGAGTTATGTGAAGAAGGTATATTTTGTATGAACGTAAGTATATCATTGAGATTATAACTTCTGAAAGATATTTTTTTTTATATTTTATTCAATATGATACGCTAATAGATTCGCCAATAATTATTGTACTTTAATTATTCGATGTATAACGTATTATTTTACGATTCCTTTTCGTTTTTAATCCATACTACTTATTTTTAAAAATGTACAAAAGATAACACATTTTTATATTGATATAGAATCATAGTCACCCCACAAAAGTCAGCGGCGATAATACCCCTTGTAGTCTATTAGATACAGAAGGGGTTTAAAATATTTATTACTATGCTGTTGTGCATTTTATGATAATAATAGGAATTTATTTGTTTTATTAAACACCATCAAGAGTTTAGATCAACACATATATTAAAAATATGTATATTATGTAAGTAGTAACAGTTGCAACCTGTGAAATATTCACAAATTCTATAATGCATTTATTAAAACAATAAACATGACTTAAAATGAACAACTTATTCTGACTATATATATATATATATATTGTTTATACATTTATTGAGGAGAAGTAATTAATAAATCAATACATTCGATTATCATTAACATCAAATATTCATTCTCACTGTTTTAGTTTTACGCTTTTATTCCATTTGTATTCGGATTATGTACGCATCCGGATTTATTTTGAATATTATATTATTATTTCATTAACGTTACACGCTATGTTAAATAAATAGGTACCTAAGTAAAGTATATGAAATATTATCCATTTTGATAAAATTACTATGAAAGTGATTCGTAGGTACTCAACTCAACATACATATTGCAAATGCAATTCCTAATTAACTCATTCATCTACAAATTAGGTAGTTTAGTTTAAAGAATTTGAGAAGAAGTATTTTTTTAATACAAAGAATTTCAGAGTATTCAACAATGCATTTACTTATGTATATCTTGATAAAGAATAATGTTTTTCGTTCATAAATAATACCTATATATTGAAACCGATTCCTACATTTTCTAAAAAGAAAGAATATATCATTGTAACAAGTACATATACATCCTCATACATTCCATAAATTATACACAAATGCTTGCGCTATAGGCGACAAAATTCAGTCGTGGCGTGGTTTATAATCTGACAATCACCAATTTTCGTCGTTAGTTTTAATCATCTGTGGGGCATGTCCGGTCAATCGGCGAAATTAAAACCCTCATGATTACCCATATAATGGATATAATTATCATATGAAGTTCTATGACATCTAAAGATATTATAGAACTCCGTATAATAATTAGGTATATCCATGATATGGGTTCAGACTTGCCCCCATCTATATCTATTTTTATTTATTAGTTTAGCGACTATGTATTTTTTTAAGGAATATGTCCTCGAAACGAGTGTACATATTATGTTATATATTTTCTTACATTATATAAACTATAATTTTTTATTGTAAAAGGCTTCTAGCCGTATATACAAATAAATAAATAAATGAATAATCATAAATGTTTATTATCATTTTAATTAGGATTTTATTTACAAAAGTAAATAAGAATAAAATAATTTGTTTGATAATCTTCGCTATTTTCTGAGTATTTTCTACACACGAAATACGCAGAATCAATTAAAATGTTTTACTCATTTTGATTTATAATAAATTTCTACCAAAGTATACACGTAATAGAATTTAAAGATGTCAAATTCCATAAGGCATTTTTGCCATGTCGATTGACATACAAAAGGAAAATATCTTCACTATGTGTGTCTGGCATATGAGCTAATTAATTTTTGACCTTCATTTTGAAAATTTTCAACCTTTTTTTTATTTAAATAATTCATTGTTTGTGTTTTTTTGTTACAGGGATACGACTCAGATTTAGTATTTGAAAATGACGGACCGAGAAGGATAGACGATGTAGAAAATATACCATCTGAAGAAGAGGATTTAGGTATTGGAGGAAGAATACAAAAGTTTCCGAGCCAACTATTAGGAATTTTAGTAGATTGTAAGTAATATTTTATAGATTGTAACTTATGTATGTATTTAAAGAACAAAATAAAAAAAAAATATTTGTATGTAAAACAAAATCTTCCAACAAACTAATGAAGTCAATTTAAAGAGACAAAATATAAAAGTATTGAAAATATTCTATTCTGTTAGGAATCGAACAAAGGACACCGGATCGGGATATGCCGTGATGGTATGAATGAAAGAATTTTGACAATCTCTGAATGTTTTTAGTGAGGCCATTAGTTTTAATACATTCTTAGAACAAAAAATATAAGCATATTTTACGATCGTCAAAAGTTGTTTGAAAAATCCAATAGATGAAATCATAGGTTATTTATTTATTCGATTGTGATTCAAATAAAAAGACTTAAACAAAGCTTAACGTAATAAATATTTATTTAATTTAGTCACAGTCAATTCTGAAAATATTAGTTTTAGGATTTTTCAAACGATGTGTTTTTCATAGATTTTTTGTAATACACGTAACATTTTATATATAATATATGTAAAATCGCATTTACATTTCTCGTTTTACGTGAACTGATTACAATGAAAGTCAAAAATGAAATTATTGTAATGGGGTTTGTTAGAATGAAATGCTTTTGTCATAACAAGAAAATATGTGAAATAAATGTGTTTATACCCTGTAAGAGATAACACTTTGTATACATAATAATATGTAGGTAGACTATACTGAGACTTCATGAACTGAATAGAAATGGGATAATATCGAACATTGGGGTCAATATTCCTTCAGATTTAGTGGATTCTATTGGTAACTAGTTATGTCTCCCTTCATTGACAAACATTAGGTACACATTTGTACTAGACGTGGTTTTACTGGTATAATATCAACCTTAAAATATTATTCAGCTCATACCACAGACCAATCATCCAAAGACATGACAATAGCAAATTTTCTTGGTACACAACACCACCACAATTTAGTGGCAGTCAATATGACGTACTTGAATATTTTCCGAATGGTTCGGAATGAAAACTGAAACAATACACCGAAAAAAAATATTAGGACAACCGAACTGGCTACCTGCGTTTTAGCCAAACTTTTCTTATCAAAAGGGTTTATCTATTTATTTATGTAATGTTTGGGTGTGTGTACAAAACATTTGGTTGGACAAAACCAAATTTTTTGTTCTCACTATAGTTTGGTTAATTTTAACATGAAATTTTGTTACTATTAAGAAAAAAAAATCAGTGTTCTCAACAATAATGTCAAAAAGCATACTTACCAATACATGTTTTTATAAGTAGTGCGTTTTCTCCAATAACTCTTTTTTTACTCCTCACTAACCCAAGGGGGAGTTATGATAACGCAATTTTAAATTCTTCGAATTTTTCGTGAGAAACTTTGTAGAAGTTCATTTTAAATAAAAATAAAATAAAACAAATAACTCTGTTTACTTCTACTACTGTAAACACCTTTAATTTAAGAAAGGGGTTATAACGTTTTCGAGCGTGTGCTCATCCTCAGTAACCACTTATTACATCCACTTATTACAACCACTTATTACATTACTCAGTAACCACGTAATAAGTGGTTACTGAGGATGAGCACACGCTCGAAAACGTTATAACCCCTTTCTTAAATTAAAGGTGTTTACAGTAGTAGAAGTAAACAAAGCAATTTTAAAGACTATTTTTTATTACAGATTATCAACGAGTATTATGCTGAGATTATATTCTGAAAGTTTCATAAAAATGTATATGTGTGTGTGTGTGTGTGCTATGTACGGCGTATTTACTTTACTTTATCGATAATAGACTAAAGTACTTATTCGATTCTTTTCAAATTTTGAAAATTTGTATATCTGATACTCACTTAGACCCCATTAGATTTGAAGGATATCTGAATAGTGCTTCTCAATTTTATTAACTATCAAATATTTTAAAATGACCCCAAGCTCAGGAGACAAAGTTTGAAATTGTTATTTTAAAATTGGTAAAAAGGCACATCACTTACATAAAATGGCGTTGAAGAATACTCAAGTTTTCATAATAAAATATTTTATTAAAAAAATAATTTAACAAACTCATTTCTTGAAAATGCTGAATATTTTCCATACAAAATTTGAATACTTTATATAATGACTTGTTAGTGAGGAGTTTAGCGTTGGACACAACCCACTGGTTTTTTGTGTTGGTAATTCTGTAGTATTCGTCACAAAGTAAGAACAATTAATGTTGTTTTTTGACATACCTCCAAAACAATACAGAGTTTAAAATTAATCCAACAGTCGATTCGTTCAAGAGAATATAATTGTCTTGAAGGGAGAGGCAGTTTAAAGCCAAGATTAGAGTATGAAGGAACATTTTATATGGCGTAGTGGACTTTTTGCATGCTAAGAACACCAACTTAGAGGCTTCGCAGCATATATGTTCCCATACATTGATTTAGTTTTGTGTGTTTGTCCCCCCCCCCCCCCTTATAACTTTTGATCCGCTAGATTCACAAAACCTAAAATTTCAGAATATATAAATAGTTATAGGCCTACAAAACTTTTATACTCAGAATTGTGAATTTTTGTTTCAGTCAGGGGTTATCAACTTTTGAATTTTCGGTTTATTTTTCCATATATCTCAGAAACCATAAAAGCTAGAACGCTGAAAATTGGTATAACAATAGACAAAAACAAAATCTCAAATGAATTTTTTCAAAAAAATGACAGGGTTTCTCAAACATTATATTTCCAAATTTTTAAAAATATAAAAAAAGCCGAAACACCCCAGCTAGATAATTTACTTTTCTATAAAAAATATTAATATTGTAGAAGTACATCTCAATTTTTATCTTGACAATTTTTATAAAAATTGAATTGAGTGACGACATCGCTTCATACAATTTGTACGGCAGTCGCCTATACACAATATGTAAGAAGACTTAATAGTTTGATACTTAATCTCCAAACATACATACAGAACCATCATGCTGTTTCCATATTCCGGGTAGAAAAAGAGGACTGACCTCCATACTGTCCTATCTTGACATACATACCAAAATGTGTTAAAATTTTCAATAATTTGGATTTATGGGTTTATACTTTGATTCTTATTCTTCAACTATACATACTATCGCTATCGACAGTTGGATATCATGTTTTACATGCAACTAGTTTATAAATGCAAAGTACGTATGAGACAGTGTATTAATGTTGATGAGGCGATGTACATATATGTGTCAAGATAGAAGAATGCGGTGTTCGGTTCTCACTGCCTACTTCTTGAGGAAGATAGAAGTGGAGAGTAAAAAATACACTTGTCTATAGAGACACATACAATATCAATATGAAGTTGATCACTAAATTTTCCCTTACAGAAGCTATTTTACTTCTGTTATATACATTTTCCAAAAAATATGAATTTATGTCACATTGATATGGGAAACCATAGATTTTTTTCTTTAAATTTTGACAATTATTGAATGCATTTTTAATGAGTGTATTTTTGTTGTATCGAAATTTCAAACTGTATACAAATACTCGATTTTCCAGACCGTGAGAGCATTTTGAAAATTTGGACAGATGAAAAAATCATTGAGAAGAAATTAAAAGTTGTCTATAGTTTGGGCTGTAGTATGCCGAACGCCGTACGCCATATGCCATACGCCGTACGCCATACATACAAACACATCACGATGAAACTCACAGTGTGCACTCTACATGATAGCGGTTGAGAAATTGATGTAAAAAATACGCTTAAAATTGTGAAATCATGACTTTCCACTATTCCATAGTGTGGAGAGTAAAAAAGTAGATTACTGCTGCCCAACTAGGAAATCCTGTTCTAGCGCTAGCAGTTTACAATTTTTATTGACAATTATATGCAGTTATGAACCAGGGGGGGCAAGTCTGGTCCAATCGGCGAAATCAAAACCCTCACGATTACCCATATCATGGATATAATTATTTGATGGAGTAAGATGTCATAGAAATCCATATGATAATTAGGTATATCCATGATATGGGTAATCACTAGGGTTTTGATTTCGCCGGTCGGACCAGGGGGGCAAGTCTGGTTCGACCGGCGAAACCTAAACCCCAGTGATTACCCATATCATGGATATAATTTTTTTATGGAGTTCTACAATACCTTTAGATGCCATAGAACTCCATACGATAATTATATCCATGATATGGGTAATCACTGGGGTTTTGATTTCGCTGATTGAACCAGACCTGGCCCCCCAGACTTGCCCCCCAGGTGATTGTTTCCGTTCCACAATATATAGATACACAATCTCAACTTTCTGCACTCACTATCACTACCTCAACAAACATATGGGCTCACACAAAATATATTAACCAGGTCCTAATGTCTGCTAAAGTACCTACCTGTCATAAATCCAATCTCTGACGCGATTTTTATTTGTTCATTTCACAACATACTTGTAAAATATTTTGATATAAATAATAATATTTATCATTGTTGTTTTTCTTTTCAGTAAATAATATTTTCTCTTCAACATCAGAGCCCACGCCCACAGCGCAAGGCGAAAAAAACCTAGAAGATGACTTCAGAGAAGGAGAGGTAAGATCACAGCATTTTTATAAATAAACTATCAAGTACAAGGTGTCTCAAAAGAAAGTTTATATTTATATTCAGAGCGTTATGTGGAGATGTTAGACGACTTCTTGGTGCCTGAACTGCAAAACTTTCCTGGCTATAACTAAAGAACATGGTTTCAGCTGGACGGAGCAACGTCACACACGTCCAATACATTTCTGCCACGATTTCGCGGAATTTTCCCAGGCAAATTGATCTTGAATTGAGGTGACATAAATTGGCCTCCACGCAGTCCTGATTTAACCCCTATGGACTTTTTCCTATGGGGTTATCTTAAATCTAAAGTTTACGCCAATAAACCGACTTCCCTGACGCATTTGAAAGAAAATATCCGTCACGAAATGGTAGCCATCACTGAGTCCACCTGCCGAGCCGTCATAAGTAATTTTACTATTCGATTAAATGAGTGCTGCGAACGCGAGGGTCTACATTTGGACGATATTATTTTTAAGAAATAAATTCCCAAATTGTGTACTTTAATAATTAATGAACATTTTTTCGATACACGGCTTACTTTTTTAATCGATCCACTAAATATAAACTTTATTTTGAGATACCCTGTATATAGAAAAGGAAAATTAAACGTAAATATAAACACTGAGTGGGGTAATCATCGACAGGTGTGTGGGCGTGTATTGCCTTATATAAGAAAGCACGACGCGAGCGTGTATCTCTACACTAGTCTCGACAAACCTTAAAAATGCACTATATTCTGAATAACCTCATTGCTGAACTATGTGTGATTTTACTATGCCTAATGTATTTTCGACTACCTAACTCTTACGGGACTTATGTAGTATTTTTAAAGTGGAGTGGAAGCTGTATATTTAGTTGGTACTTACTTCTTCTTTAATGACTCTACAGCGCATATAGCGTCTTCGCTTCCAGAAACTTCCTCCTCCAACGCTGTGATCCTCCAGTTTGGCTTATTCAGTAGCTGGGACGTTTCCCTCACAATAACATAGTCTTCCTATCGCAGCCTCGGTCACCCGACCTTTCTTTTGCCACCTGGGTGCCCCTCTAAGACTCTTTTTTTAGTACCCTCGATGATGGCATTCTCTGAAAATGCCCGGCCCGTCTAAGCCCGCTTAGTCTTATGTAATCAGACTTTGGGAGCTTTATGTATAAATTTACACACGAGTGCTTGTACTCTGTAAAAACTCTGTTATTGTTGTCTCGCCAAATATCTTGAACTTTTAGCCGGGAAGGAGGGCGATTTGTACGTAAACCAACGAATCAAAAAGACACAAATTTTGCGTTTTGCGCAACCGGAAGCTCGTTCAAGACGTTTGGCGAAATTTATATGCTCTCTAAAGGGTTATATGCTTTTTTATTGTGTATCTTTTCTGTATTTTTTAATTAAATAAATAAATAAAAAAAAAATGTTATACAACTCGTTGATACCTACATCATTATTTTATTGGGAGTATTTTCAATTAGTTAAATATTACCAATTCGCATAATATAATCTAAAATTAAGATTACCTATTTTTATTATAAATTGTAAAAAAACACTTATAAATAGAAACACAGATTCCACAATGAGTATTTTTATTTGCCTAAGCGCTTTCGCTAGTCACAGCTGGCATCCTCAGAGGCACACTATATACTAATATAGTGTTCCTCAGTATATAGTGTGCCTCTGAGGATGCCAGCTGTGACTGGCGAAAGCGCTTAGGTAAATAAAAATACTCTTTGTGGAATCTAACTGTGTTTCTATTTATAAGTGGTTTTTTTACAATTTATAATTATGAACTTCCACTGTGTCAACGAAAAAACCTTCATTCATTCATACCATCAGGCATATCCCAATGTGGGGTAACCAGCGAAAGGTGTGCGGGTGTGCATTGCCTTATAAAAGGTAGAACAACACATCTATGTATACCCACACACCAGTCTCGCTTTACCAAAAAAGGCACTACATTCAGAATGGGTGGTGAACCTCATTGCTGAACTATGTGAGATGTTATTGTTGCCTGTTGTATTTTCGATTACCCGGCTCTTACGGGACAATCGAAAACAATGATTTAAAAGAATGGAAGCACTATTCTAAGCCGGTGCCTCACAGCTAAGTTATTAGTATTTTTATTACTTTTTTGATTCATAGGTACATTTTATTTTTACTTAATCATATTTTTAATAATATTTTATAAATAATTCCTTTTAAACAAACTGTAATATTGATACAATTAAATAAATTCATTGTTTATTTTCAGAATGACATCATTTCCGTTCATCACTCAAGATTTCGAAGGTGAGGCATTAAAACTTAGTATTCAATAACTTTCTATTCTTAAATGTACGTATAATTAAATATATTGACGACACTAACTTTTTGAGAAGTATCGTATAACTACTCATTTACAATGATCGATGCTCATGTAAATGTTCTTACTATGGACATACATAATATGTCCATATCTTATTATAATAATATTATGGACATAATATGTCCATAATATTATTATATTATGTCCATAATATTATTATATTAAGTTCCTTAAGGTGTCCGCGGCCCTCAAAATATTATTATCTTTCCTAAAACGTATATACTAATTTATAGTAGATCTATCTACACATATTTTATTAGAAGCCATTATCATTTTTTTGCGAAATAGTTAATCAATCAGAGAGAGGCAACCACTTACCTACTGCCTCAAATACGCTCGGTCATGATATGAAACCTTAGATTTTTTCTTCGTTTCAAATATATGATGGTATTACGTGTCTATTCCAGACTTTTAATTCAACTGTTTAAACATAGTCGTTCATTTTCCATTCAAAAATACTCCCAAACTACCTCAAATCATTTATCTTTATCTTGTATCTTTCCATAATATCTGAAGACATTCTTCTAAGAGATCTGATATCTATTTTTCTGCTTTTTGCCACACTTAAATTTCAATTGATTATGCCAATCATATAATTAATGTTCTTTTCACAAAATGTTCTTCCTTCATTATCTAAAGTTCTTGTGGTAGTTGATGTTTGTGACTACAACACATGTCTAATAGATCCAAAGGAGTTCCCTCAAACACCGTTGTAGATTTCTTGTCGGAATGCTGACAATAATGAAATATACACAAACTAAGTATTGAAAAAATATTGATCAAACGTTGATATTTTTAAACTATTAAATTCATATTATTATACAATACCAAGCTAAATAGAAACAAAGTAATTTCCAAAAGTCATAAACACAGTTCCTTTTTGCGAGTTCCTTTTGAGATGTATGCTTTCAATTATTTTGGAAAAAAAATATGTCAAAGACACCACAAATGTCTAATTTGTTTATTGATCGGAAAACTATTTAGAAACTAGTGGGTTGTAGCCAACACTAAACTCTCCACAACATAGCAAGTGTACATTTTCTTCTTCTTGAAAGGTTGACAATCTCTAAATGGATTTCTATTAGATTCTTAAACAAAAGATTCCCAGAAGACAAAAGTTTTCACAATACACCATAACTACATACAAAACATTGACATGAAATTCATAGTAGGTATGCACTTTCTACATGATACCTGTTGAGACATTTATGTAAAAATAATCATAACTAGCAATATAGACATGTATGAGACAGTGCATCAATGTTGATGAGGCGATGAATATGTGACTAGAAGAATGCGGTGTTCAGTTCTCACTGCCTACCCCTTGAGGAAGATAGAAGTGTAGTAAAAAATACACTTGTTTATAGAGACACATACAATATCAATATGAAGTTGATCACTCAATTTTCCCTTACAGAAGCTATTTTACTTCTGTTGTACCTATCTGTACATTTTAAATACAAATATGAAATTTATTTCACATTGATATAGCAACCATAGATTTTTTCGTCAATCCTTGAATGCAATATTGAAGAGTGCATTTTTATTGTAACAAAGGTGAAATCATAACTAATCCATAGTGTGGAGAGTAGGTATATAAAAAAGATATGTAGGTATATAAAAAGATGTAAATGAGCTGATGGCTTCCCAAATAAATAAATAAATAAATACTCAATAGCGGAATTGCTTATACAAGCTGAAAATCTTGGCTTGCCTATGAATATTATGTTTACAAATACAAGACCTAATTGACTGTTTTATTGAAACCATACTTCAAGATTAAAAATCGAACTCTATGTAGATACGATGTTTGACAGGGCCACTAATGTATATATTATTTTGGTGTAATTTTAAAATACTTTCATGGCCACTCAAATGAACAACGATGCAAAAAAACATTAAATTTTCGTTCAGAGTTTGCCTAGTCGAAGGTTCTAGGTTTGCCCCTGCAGTCATGCTCAAGACATTCAAGTTTTTTTTTTGTTATTACTGTGTTTTTACTTCAAAAAACCATCAAACGGCAGTGCAGGTTTGATGGTTTTCAGATTTTTTTTAGATCTGGTTAGAAAAATGTTTGATGGATATTTTATTATTTACAGAAAGATATTTTGTTGACGTGTTAAATTCTCATTTCTAATAATACTTATGCGTATTATCTTATTACATAGCTAGGAAGTCGTGAAAAGCCCGTAAATAAATTAATGCTTTCAGTCAAAGTGTGTTTAAATGTTGTCGATGCATTTAAAATTCCCTATGCAAGATTGATGTTGATTGAAGAGAGCTAATAATAGATCGAAAAAATGTAGATTTCTATCGAATAGGCTTGGTTTCAGTTTCGCATCATTAATATATAAAAATAAATCGGGTTCGATTCATACAAATATCGAATGTCTCCAGAATTGGCAACTTGTTATTGGGTCCGTGCTAAATATATCAATTAAATATAATATGACATATTTCGGAGGAGAGGGTTTACGTCAAACGAAAAAACAAATTTGCGGTCTGCGCAGCACTCGTGATCTATCGAGGTGTTTTTCGATTATAAAATAAAATTATTGCTGTCTCTTGTTGAGTCTTCCCATTAATGTCCCCTCTAACAATAATACCATAATATAAATAGATGAATAAATAAATGCATAAATAAATAAATAAAAAAAACTTAAATAAATAAATTACTAAATTAACTACTTAATTTGTAGTAAATATTTTAAAATTCCATTTTTTGTATAATGTTTTCGCACTATTACAGAGCCCCTTTTAATTTTCGACGCTGGTTTCTTTTTTTAGTTTAATTGCGCCTGCCACAAATTTTCATTTGTCCCCTGTATGATGTTTTTCTTGTTTTTAATTTTGAGTACCATATGTACCTGCTATTTTTAGCTGTAAGTTATTGTTAACACTGTGCATTAAGATACATTTTATTTTTAATATCCGCAATCTAAAACTGTTTATAATT
Source organism: Molanna angustata (assembly GCA_963576475.1). Classification (NCBI taxonomy): domain Eukaryota; kingdom Metazoa; phylum Arthropoda; class Insecta; order Trichoptera; family Molannidae; genus Molanna; species Molanna angustata. The sequence continues at coordinate 11,246,923 of OY754966.1, read as the reverse complement.
ATATCGTTAATATTGTAATATTTGTTTATACGTTTACTGTATGTTTGTTTGTTTAAACATTGATCATGAAATAATAAAAAGTGTAATTGTTAAATATTTCAGAGCGGTGGGTGACGACGAAGATGACGACGGTCCATCTGGGTATAGCCATTCAGGGGACGAAATTATTCAAATCACACCAGGAAAAGAATGTAAGTAACAGTCATTCTTCTTGTTGTTCCGCACCTAACGAATGTTGGCGACAATCGCAATCTTGCGCCAACCTCATGAGTGACGCCGCATCCGGAATTCCGAACTGCAACCCAAGATTTTTTTAAGGCACATTGTTGTTTTACGCCTCAAACTCCGACTTACCTCTATTTTTGCCTCAACTATGAATTATTTTTTTTCAAAGACGTATCTTTTGAGCATATTGGGGAAAATATTTTCAAATTTACTATTTAGCCTACTACAGACTCTCAACCAAAAACATCACTCAACATCAGTAAAAAAAGCACGACGAGATAAAAAAAAAGAAAATAGGAAAAAGTTTTGAATATGATGGAGAAAGAGAGAAAGCTGCTGACCACTGTCAATAAACGTTTTAGCAACACATGCTTTAGCAACACATTCCGTGGTGATAAATATGTCCGTCTACAAAAATAGAGGGTTAATAGTAAGTAAAAAGTTAGTATTAAGTAAGTAAAAGTAGTGAAGTAACCCCCGGTCTTCTCTTTATTTTTCCCTCTACTGTGAGTTGTAAAAGGGCATCTTTATCACCATGGAATATGTGGCCAAAGCATGAGGCTTTGCGTCTCGACAGTGGTCAGCAACTTTCTCTTTTTCCATAATAGGTATTCAAAACTCTTTCGTTAAAGACTCAATCGACCAATGAGATAGGTATCCATTAATCACTTAACATTACACTCAAGCAGAAATTCTCTGTGCAGCCACATCTCTTTAGCCTAAATTTGATTTATCGTTGAGATTTTGATAGTCTACATATCTTTCCATTCCATAATGTAACAATAGTTAGTACTGGCAGCACATACACATATTCAAGTATTTTTCCCGAGAGAACGACCAATTCTTGAGATTTGAAATTGCACTATAGATATTTTAATTCGTTTGAAGACAACAAAATATGCAAGTATCTATATGAGTGTACATAAAACCTGTTGCTTTTCGAGAGAAATATATCTTTTAATTCAGCTTTTATAATTCTGTTATCAATTATAAATTTTGATGTGTAAAAACACGTAGATAAAATAATATGTAGTTACGCATACTTGTATAATTTTCCTGCAGGAGGCGAGTTTGTATTCTAGCAAAGATGCAAACCAAAATTCCGATATCGAATATCCACACCATAAAACGTACAATAAAGCAGTCAAAGATTATTTTTTCTGCTCATAGATGCTGCCGCAACAGGAATTTATAAAAACCATATTATGGCACCTTAATTTTTATAGTGACACTAAAACATAACTAAACAAAAAAAATTATTTTTTCACTATCAGGGTTTCGGATTTTTTTATTTAATTTGAAAAAATACAAATTGCAATAATGCCAATTGGTGGTAAATATTTGAACTAGAGATCTGGTGTTTCTGTTTTCAATAGATGGCGCTCATCTAAAACACAGATTATAATATGGTAGTAGTAATAAAAATTAAAAATTTAATATTTACAATTTTGTATAGTGTCACTATGAAAATAAAGGTGCGATATTGTTTTAAAATATTAAAATATTATTTTATATGTTTTCTTTTTTTTAAATAACTTTTATTGTATTGCAGTAACCATGAGAGTGACTTTCGTAGTGAGTGAACCGTACCAAGAAGAATTCTCAAATCGTGATTCAATCCCCTTCCAGAATCTATCAAGAAATTTAGCTGATGGAGTACATGAAATTCTCGATAGGTTACAAGGAGAGTACAGAGCTAGATTAGTAAGAATACAGTAAGTTCAAATAACATATTTTACTATATAAAATAATATTCAGCATATTATTTTCAAATAATATACATATTTATTCAGATTTGTATTGAATTAATTATTAATTTGGGTAATTAAATTAAATTTTAAACATTTTTAAAATTAATAAAATGTTTCATATTTAAAATCAATTTCCACATAACCCATTTGAAGGGACTTGCTTTACCTGTAAAAAAATGTATATTATAAAATCTTGTTTGTATTGTAGAGTTTACTGACGATATGTCTTGCACAAAACTAATTTGATAGAAGTAAAATCAAGAACCATTTAAGTTTATTAGAATATTATGTACAATTCAAAAGATACATGTCATAGTATATTTAGGTACTTACAGGATTACAGATTAATTTATTATATGAGAGTGTAATTTTGATTTCACATATATACATACATACTTATCTACATTATTTATTTTTTTATTTCAGATCAAGACCTGATGACACCTTCACGTGCAAAGTGACACTCGAACTTCAGTCTATATATTTCTATGATTCTGCCAAAATTGAGGAAGTATTGAGAAGACACATACGAGATAATAGGAGATTGGGTACAGTCGCAGTTTCTGATGAGGACTGGCGCTTCAAGAAATTTGACGGTAACTATTGCAGATATAAAACTTTTTTCATTTAAATTATTTGAATATTGGTTTTATTACAGTTGAACTCCAATTATCTAAAATAATTAAGACCACACCTGTGGGCTTGGTCAACATGTCATTAAGTGGTGGAAAAGAAAAAGGAAATATAATTCAATAAAGACAGTAAAGTTGTCACACAACTGAGTAATATTTTCTGTTTGATCGCTAAATGGCACAATGACAAGGGTGGCTGATCCAGATGAAGAAATATTTAGACAGTTGGGTAATCATAGAACATATGTATGTATGGAGCAATATAAAAAAACTGCAAAATAATTGTACAGAATAATGTAGTACTGTAATATATTTCCTAAAGTACAATACTTACTTATATAAATATAATAATCGGTATGACACCAAATCGCCCTGATAGTATGTGAGGCGTACGGCACAGAAAAGAAAGAATTCAGGTTCACTCACCTAAGGACGGGGTCTTCTCCTCCTTGTCCAATCTTCTGGAGGGGACGTCCTCCAGACCACACCAGGTGTAGCTTTCTGGCTGCTACGAGTCGTGACGTCCTCAGTGTTGGTTCTTCCATGTAGGTACAAAGCCCCTACTTTGGTGCTGATCACCATTTACTCAATCGGATGACCCTCGTCAATGATTGTCAAAGAAATAAAATTAAACAAATGTCAATACAATAAAAAGAACTTTTGAGAGACGTGCAGCGATTGGAAAAAATTCTAAACTTCAGGGTTCCTCTGCGAAGGCCTTCAAAGTTACAATAATTTCCCTTTGTAAATTCGACATGGTTAAAACTTAGGAACGTTCTGTTCTTTTTAAATTATAAACTTTTTCTTCCACCACGAATTGGCTGTGGTTTTTGTTCGGGGTGATGTTTTTATTTTTTGACAACTCGGATCCGGATTCATACATTCTTCATTATAGATATCAATTACTTATGATTCCTGAATAATTTCGATAAGAGTTAGCTGTTTGGATATACTCAAGACGATCTGGATAGCTGGAGTTAGGATACTTGGAGTTCTACTGTAGGTACTCACTGATTTTTTTTTATTTGAAATTATTATTAATTTTTGGTTTTATTATTTTTTTCCAATATCCTGAAAAATCCCTTTCCATTAACCTTATCCCATATACCTACATAATTTCAATTCAAAATTATTAAAACAATTGTTTTATTGTTTTGCTTCGCAATTTTATTTACTTTGGCTCCCTAAATTTCAAATTCATACAAATTGTTTTCAAAACAACCCTTCCTCACCCAATTTTCTCGTCACATCAAATAGAAATAGTAGAGACACGCAAGGATTGTGCAGCAGATGAGATTCAATGTGGCAGCGGTGAATGCATCATCCCATCAAAGCGTTGTGATGGATTTACAGACTGCGAAGATGGATCTGATGAACGTGAATGTAGCCTTCCTGGTATTATTATTTTTTTTTATTCCTTTGACTACTCTTTAACTTGAAAAAAGTAAATAATTGTTTTAATGTTTGAAACTGTTACTTCATGATAGAACTCCATAATCAACTAGAATTATGAAAAAATAAAATATATACTATTCATAATTCTAGAAGTAAATAAGTTATGATATCATATCCTTAATAAGAAAAGTATGTTTCACATAAAATAAAAAAATCATCTGAATCCGATATTTATTCAAATAATATTATTTAAATGCATTCTTTCTCTAATGTCTAATTGTATATTTTCATACTGCCATCTTCGATTTCTATTTATGATGTATGATATCATATTGCATATAGTTTCCGGCAATTAAATTGAGAATTTTCTATTTGCACATAATTATAATATCATCCAAGCACATAAACACAAATCGCGCTTTATGTAGCCCACATGAAAACTCAATTTATTTGCTTGTATACAGAAGTGATATAAATAAAAACATGTACATAAAAAAAGTAATTTAAATTTTATTGATCACTACACAATTGAAAGTTTTTATTAATTAGATTTAAATTTGCTGTAATGGAATACCTTACGTATGTGTATTATTTCAAAACTTTTATTAGAATATGATGTATTCCATTTAAATTGAATGAAGAATTTTAATATTATATAATTTCTTGCCCTGAAGGAGGATAGTTTGCACACACTCATGTTCAAAGCAACCAAACAAAAAAGAAAAATTTAATTTCTGGCACCCACGTGGTTTTTCTAAATTTTATCGACAGCTATATCTATAAATATTACTGTCTGGTATCTCATTAATACTCACTTCCTATATTTCTTATTTAGATATAGGTACATATAAATTTTTGAAATAATTTTATATAAGGTAAAAAAATCCATAATTTAAAATTACTGTCTCAAAATATATAAAAGAAAAGCATTTATTTGCTTATTTTAGGGAACGTAGGAAGATGTATATGTACTTGTTTAACAAGGACATATTCATTTAAAAAAAAAATTTATGATAATTAATATTGAAAATGAACTCTATGATTAGGCTGACCATACATAAGTTCTGTTAATAGCATGATGTCCCTTTTATATTTTGATAACATTTATCATCATGTTTTTGTTTTTCAAAATATTTGAGGTTTTTCCCGTATTTTGATGATTGTAATTTATCTGAACGCTCAGCGCTATCACCACATTTGACACATTACTAATAAAAACCAATAACAAGATAGCTATAGGTTTGTGGAGATATGAGGGCGTGAAGGATGGTGGTTAGTTCGCGAATTGGTTGGGAATGATGATATGATGATGAAGGTGCGTCTCCGCGATGTGCGCGGTGGGTGCGTGCCACTGTTGGGTCCCGTGTTTTAATGTGTTTGGGACTGCTGGAACTGATGTCATCTGTCTTCTGATTGGTTGAAGGTTTCGTATGTCGGGCTTGTTTCTACCAGAGATGCGGGGATTCCAGCGGCAATCTTTGGTGTCGGCGAAAGATGTGATGACGCGATATAAGTACCTAATAATGTGTGTCACCACAGGTTATTTCTCTTGCACACATGTTTAAAAGCAAAGTATACAAAGATATTATAAAACTGATACTGAACAACTAGCTATTAAAATTTTGGTGTCAAATGTACTAGTTTTAAACAAATAAAATATTGTTTGTATAAGCCAAAAAAGGGTCCCATTTTTTTACTAAAGAATAAATTATGGTCAGTCTATCTAAGACAGAATTCATAAAATGATTATTAGGGGTTTGGGTTGTTTATTTTGTTTTTTGTTTATTTATTGCTTTTTGGGTTATTTTTGGCCAAAAAGGAAATCCTGTAGAAGAAGAGACCGATAACCTTCCACTGCCAAACATACCAGAAACTAGTACTCTTCCAGTGGTATTGGACACCACCCCATATGCCACTTCGCCAACTGAATCATCGACATATGTTATTGATGAATACACAACTCTACCTCCATCAAATCAACCAAGATGTAGAGCAGACGATCAAGTGCGATGCACAGACTCCTCTGACTACATTATTTGCGAAGCTCAATGGTGCGACGGAAACCGAGACTGTCCCAATGGTGAAGATGAGAAGGAATGTCCAACACACACAGGTGGAGATATGGAAGAACTTCTTGCATCAATGCTTGTGGAATTTCGTTCTATCTGCTAATAATTCAGTTACTAATGGCATTTCGCTGTCCTCATATTTTCTAATCATGTGTTAAGCTTGTTTTTATTTCAGGGCAATTTAATGGTTATTTATTATTACATTCTAATGTACTGATTGATGTTCATCTCCCATTATTTAATCATTTCTAATATTACAATTTCAAATAAGACTATGAAATTTCATACTTATCACAACTCGCCACTTTTACTTTGATTGCATCATCGCACAAGTTGATAATTCAAAATTATTGTACCAACTAATATTTATTCAGTGTCTATTAACAATATATTTCATCAATTCTTCTCTCAGAGAGTACTCACCCCAAGGCCACATCATCCAATCAATTATTATATATTATGTAAAGCTTGGTTATTAATGTTTTTTTGTAACAAAAATTATGATTTAAATTACTCTCTAATATTTTCATATATGAATATACCAGAAATGAGTAAATTCTTGAAAAAAAAATATGGTAAATGCTTTTAATAACAACACTTTGTTTCTTCAAAATACTAGATGTTTTCATCTGCACAAATAATAATTATTATGCTTAGGTCAATTTGGGAATGCATGAATATAACTAACTAATAAGGAATATATTTATCGCTTTATTAAAAGGGTTAATTTTTTCTTGCATTCGAGTTTTTACTAATTTTTTTGTTTATTTTATTTTTGCCAAAATCCTAAAAAAACCTTTTCCACAAACCTTACACCATATCCAAAATTTCATTTCAAAATATTTTTTCCAAAAATTTTGGCAATTTCTACTTTGATCCCAAAAATTTACCTACAAATTATTTTCAAAACAATTAATCCCTAGATCTTAATCCCAAGTCAGTCAACAAGTGTTTACCAGATAGAATTCAATGTGACAGCGGTGAATGTTTCTTCCCATCAGAGCGTTGTAATGGAGCTTATGAGTGCATTGATGGATCTGATGAGCATGGATGTACCAGAGCCGGTACATTTATTTTTGTTTTATTGTTTAACCACTTCTCCACGTTTCAAGAAATTTACCAGTAACTATTTCAGAATAAGATTACTCGCCACTACCAAGTTACACATAATACAAAATTAGATTTTCATTGAAAAGAAAATCTAGGTTGATTTACAATTTTAATGCCTCACTGAACATTTTCCATATTAAAAGAACTAACACAGTGACAATGTTTTTAAATATGAAATAAAAATTTTCAGTCACGAGTTGTTTTATATTTTAGCGATATATGGAAAAATATAAGTAATTTGGTAATTCAGTAATTTGGTCAGAACCAAGTAGTATTTATAAGTATAATTTTGAAAATCGAATAACTTGAGAGGAATGTCAGATTTCATCCAAAATTTAATTGGCACATACCTACTCATTTACAGTAAACTTATTTTTTAATTTGAAAATAATCAAATGAGTATTTTAGTCAGAAAGTAGTACTTTATTGACTCTGCTATACTACATACATTGTGATGAAACTTTCAGAAAATTCTCTCAACTTGAAACTACTTAGTTGATAATCTGCAATAAATAAGTATAAATCCCTAAAAAATTGAATTAAAAACTCCTAACTACATAACTTTGTGGTAGTGGGGAGTAATAATTTAATGTTTGTCTCCTCAAACATGCTATTTGAATACCTATATTTTTTTTTCATTTATTTTCATTGGTAGTTGGTTCCATGGCTTGTGAATAATTATGTCATTCATCCGTCATTTTAAATTTTGACTCTTGTAGGTTCAGTTTTTGTCTTATTTACATGTAATTGAGGAAGTGATTTTGTGTATAGGTACCTAGAGTAATTATATTTTAGTATTATATTATAAACTCATATTTTAATTAAATAATGGTCATTTTGTGACCCAAGTATAACACGAAAGAAAACTATTCCATTTTTTTACATTAAGTGCATCTATAATTTGTAATATTTATATTCAAAATCAGTGTCTAACAAATAAATGTATTGGCTTGTGTTTTTCTTCAGAGGAAGTAATAAAAATACATTTTCCATTCACTTCTACAGTACATACATCCATTGAGTGTGAACTCATTAGAATCATCGCGATAAGTTATATTTATGCAGTTGGTTCAGAGGGTCGGGTCTGATGATATCTTGGTATATTAATACTAATGAACTGCATGATGCATCCAATAAAATTATTTATTTATGATTGTTTGTTCCCATGGTATTATTGTTTCTCAATTTTTCAATAGAGTACCCTTTTTTATATTGTTATACCAAGTGGTTTGTTTCTATGATATAAAGTTTACCCTATTTTTCCACAGAGTGTGCTACAGGCGAATTTGCCTGCGACGTCTCCCGTTGCTTGGACTCTTCCAAAGTATGCGATGGCGAAACTGATTGCATAGATGGCGCTGATGAATTGGATTGCCGTAAGTGTTATTTTTTATTCAACAATTTTGTCTTTAAAAAAATACAATCAAATTATCCTTAAAATATCGACGTTCCTGAATTATCAATTTTGAAATGAATTTATTCAATGTTTTTATCAACTATGACGTGTATGACGCCGGTGTATTGCAAGACAAATTTTTAATATTGTTTTCGATCTCTGATATACATATTGCATATCTCAAGGAGTACACGGGTTTGGGATGTTTGTATATACGTATGGCTATTCAAATTTTAAGGACAGCATCCATCTTTATGTAATCGTAGAACGATACGTAACGTAACCGATTTTGAGAAACGGAGGAGTTTATAAATTCGACATGATTTTTTTCGTGTATGTTCAGCGATAAATTTTTATCATGTTGTCCGATCTCGATGATTTTTATTTAATATTGTTTAAGAGATAGCAACGTCAAAAAAAACATTTATATATGGCTGGTTTTTTGATATTTTATACATCAAAAAACCATATAGGTAGGAAAAAGGTAAGTATGGTACCTGGGAGAGGTTGCGTTTACCAGTAGGTACGCTTCCTCTTTCTATAGGTGATGAAAATTGCAGATTTAAATATAATTTGTATCTCTGTATGTTCTTCGTGTGCTCTTATACCATCCATCTGATTACAATGAAATTTGGTGATTTATTCAGCGCATATTTACACAGGGCCGGATAAACGTGTTTTTGCGCCCGTAGCAATATATTTGAATCCGCCCCCCCCCCTTTTTTTAATTTTAATTTACATGTAAATCATTCGATAGTTCGGTGGTGTGAAAAACGAGTTTCACAGAAATATCTATATCATACGAAAGGGACTGACAGAAGGCACTGCAGTTCCCTTCCATCCCATCAGTAACTTTCGTCCCAGACAAAGATTTTCCTGTGACTCCGCGTTCAACCCGCCACCGGATCGTCGAATGAATTCTCAGTTGATATTTTTCAATACATTTATTTTGTGAGATGTGAAATAAATAAAAAAAATAATAACTCAGAAATCTTCCCGGGTGTGCGCCGCACAAATTACCAATGTTTCATCGCAAACAGAAAGATTTTATAGGAATGTATGATTCTTGGAGTCTATCACTCGGTCTGAGCATAAACCAATGCAAAACCAAACTGATGGTGATTGATATAGCATGTAAACTTCCCCCAATAAACTCGCTAAACCATCTTGAGATAGTACCTACATGACTTCACATATCTGGGTTCCAACATATGTGACACCGGTGGTTGTGAAGCGGAAGTGAAAAGACGCATCACCATGGCAAAGGGAGCACTGGGAAAGCTCACAAGAGTGTAGAAGGACAGGACCATCACAAAAAACAAGAAGGCTAGACTCATCAGGGCTCTGATATTCTCGATGTTCACTTAGGGAGTCAGAGCGAAAGAGGATCGATGCTTTCGAAATGTGGTGCTGGAGGCGTATGTTGCGCATCCCATGGGCAGCCAGAAGAACAAATGTGTCAATTCTAGACGAGCTGAAGATCGAGGATCGTCTGTCGACGATTCGTTACAGACGAATCCTTCAATTCTTCGGACACATTGCCAGAAGGGAACCGGAGAAGCTTGTTGTAATGGGCAGCGTGGAAGGACAGAGATCTCGATGGAGCGATTTGGTTAAGTCCACAATGGGGTCTTCGGTGACTGGTGCTCTACGTTCAGCCCAAAACAGATTGGCATGGAGGCGGGCCATACGACGGACTACAGCCGCTATCCTCAGTCATGAGAAAAAGGACGAATATATAATAATATATATGATTAACATGAAAATATACAAATACTAATTAATAAATATACAAATTATATTTAGGTGATATAAAAATCTGCAATTTTCACGTGTAAAGAGGATGCTCACTGGCCAACACAATCGCTCCCTAGTACCAGACTTGCCTTATTTATATATGTATAATTTGTAAAGGTGTTTATAATCTGTTGGTACGAAAAACATGTCTTACAGATTACGATTATAAAATGGGTGAATAATTCTTTACGACGTCAACTGATTTCGATTTTTGTATTGGAGTCATTTCATCTTATTCTTCCTTACCTCGTGACTGAGGCCGCTGCCTACTGTAGGCGTAACACTATTATCCGCTTCTATGTAGGGCGGATATTTGAATTTTTATGAGGAATTTCGGTGTTTTAGTGTTAGTCTTAAAGTTATGGATATCTAACATGGAGCGTCAGAGTTTTTTTTTTTCGTCAAAATCCACACTTACGAAATTTTGCGATATTAGAAAATTGTCAAAGTCACCTACATATGTACCTAATCAGTAGTTACCACTGTAAAAAATATTATTCCTTTTTCAGTTATGTTGATGATCATCGTAAAAGTAATAAAAAAACAGCTACAATGAAAAAATTAAAACTACAAAAAATGCAAACATTAAAAATGCATTAAAATGTATCTATAAAATAATTGCCTAATTTACTTTACAAAGACCACGTTAGTTGTTACATCCTGTGGTTACATCAGACACATCACTAAAAATACGCTTAAAAATGTGAAATCATGACTCCATTATAAGGAGAGTAAAAACATCTCTTACAAACATACATTCGATCCGTCGAGTGAGATCCATAAAATATTTGTTTGGTGCCGACTTCAAAAAGTTATTTGATGTAAATAAATATGCTTTTTAGTCATATAGGTGTGTTGTGTTTGACGTAAAATTAACGTGCTCTTTAAATTAATTATGCAATCATTTAATAATTCTTATTCATTTTTTTTTTTAGTTTATAAGTACTTTTTGGTGTTGTTTTAATTTAATTTACTTTTATTTACAATATTTAATTAACAAAGTTTAATAAATTATTTTTGTTATATACATACCTAGGAAACACGACTTGCTATAAGTATTCGATATAATTTTTAACCGATTTCAAAAAAGGAGGACGTTATCAATTCGTCGTGATAATTTTATGTACATGCAGTGATATTTTTTTAATATCACGTTGCGTTGTCCGTGTAATAAACACTTCATTGCATCCACCCTATTGTTTCGACCGATTTCATTCGCCTGTAGTACAAGCATCAAGGATTTGGATATTATGCTTAATTTAGGGAATGTATGAGGAAATATATGTACTTTTCACAAGAGTATATTCATTCTTAATAATACTATTTATTTATTTTTTTAACAGATTTTTAATTATCTCAATAGAGACGAAGTTGGAATATTTATTGTAGGAGAACCGGGAAATCAAGGCACCTACAGGGCTTACGACCTGTCATCGGCTGGTTTACGTGATCACTTTATGCGCTTGCGCAACGTTCACCAATTATGCATTTTTAATGAGATCCCTATCAATTCAATTTTTGAAACTTCTATATATTGTAATACTGAAATTCTTTTCGCTTGAAAATAAGGAAGTAGTAAATGGCTGTAGTAAAAATTCCAAATATTTGATGGTAAATTATTGAAATTTTTGTTGCAAAATATCGTACTCTACGTTGTCCAGAAGTTGTTTCAATATATGATATAATTTAAGGTGTTTATTGTACTTAATATAGTGTATTTAAATTGTTGTGAGTATGTTTGTCTTCTCTTTTAAGCTTGTATAATAGTATTTTTTTTTCTAATCCAACTGTCGATTTGTTCAGGAGAACTTTGTTCTCTTAACATATCGACAATGTTTCAAGCCAGGATACGCGAGAATTGTATGCAGAGGTCTACTTTTTTCACGGCTTTTCCAACTTTGAAGTCAAAAAACACCAACTTAGAGGCTTCGCAGCATATATGTTCCATACACGGATTTACTCAGAATTCGGAGTAGAACATTTCGTGTGTCTGTGTGTGTGTGTGTGTGTGTGTGTGTGTGTGTGTGTGTCTGTGTGTGTGTGTCTGTGTGTGTGTGTGTGTCTGTGTGTGTGTGTGTGTCTGTGTGTGTGTGTGTGTGTCTGTGTGTGTGTGTGTGTGTGTGTGTGTGTGTCTGTGTGTGTGTGTGTGTGTGTGTGTGTGTGTGTGTGTGTGTGTGTGTGTGTCCCCCTTATAACTTTTGATCCGCTCAATTTACAGAGCCCAAAATTTCAGAATATATAAACAGTTATAAGCTTACAAAACTTTTATACTCAGAATTTAGAATTTTTGTTTTAGTCAGGGGTTATCAACTTTTGAATTTTTACTTTATTTTTCCATATATCTCAGAAACCATAAAAGCTAGAACGCTGAAAATTGATACAAATATAGACAAATACAAAATCTCAAACTAGTTTTTTCAAAAAAATTCCAGGGTTTCTCAAACATTTTTTATTAAGAAAAATATTTTTTTTATGATAAATTTATGAGTTTAACTGCCTATATTTCCAAATTTTTCAAAAATATCGAAAAAAGCCGAAACACCCCAACTAGATAATTTAATTTTCTATAAAAAATATTTCCATTGTATTAGCATAATTCAAACTTTTTTTAACAATTTTTATAAAAATTGAATTTAGTGACGACATTGCTTCATACAATTTGTATGTCAGTCACCTACATAATATACACAATATATAAGAAGACTTAATAGTTTAATAGGTACTTAAACTCCAAACATACATACAGAACCATCATGCTGTTTTCATATTCCGGGTAGGAAAACAGGACTGACCTCCATACTGTCCTATCTTGACATACATACCAACATGTGTTAAAATTTTCAATAATTTGGATTTATGGGTTTATAGTTTGATTCTTATTCTTCAACTATACATACTATCGCTATCGACAGTTGGATCTCATGTGTTACATGCAACTAGTTTAGTAAAAATCTCGAATTTAGTATTTGTTCGAATAGGTACTTTAAGTATAATTTTTATGATAGCTTTTTGGGCTATATCTTAATTCTTTAGTATTGTTGGCGTTGCACTTTCCCATCCAATAATTCCATATTCCATTATTGAATGACAAAGAGCATATAGTATATTATTATGATGCGTATATGTACCTATACTGTTTTATAAGGATCAGACTTGTGTATTGTTCTTTTTTTTAAGATTTTCAATATCTCTCTCTCCTTCTCCCTCTCTCTGTGGAAGAGTCTTTAATCTGGTTCAGTCAGTAGTTAAGGTTTGACATTCCCTAAGAGCCGGGGGGGGGTCTGTTGTAGGGTGTGACGGTGGGGAGGGGTTGGAGTAGTACGGACGGGATTGGGAGAGATGGAGGCACTACGGACTCCCTAATCGAGTGACAAAGCGCTCGTCTCCATACAACAGCAAACACTCCACATTTTTAAGGACGGTTAAGCCGCGATTGCTAAGCGACGATGACTCCATCTTCATATTACGCTTCGCATTATGGATGTTTTAAGAAGATGTAATCATCAAATCAAAAGGGCAATACTGTGACAACGCATCTGGCCCTATATAGTATATTCACAATCGTACCCTTTTTCGACTAGCTACTTATTGACTTCGAACCACATTTATTGAATATATTTCATATGTATTATAATAATAATTACATCGATAAAAGATTGTATTTTACTTTGTGGTATCATTTTGAAATTAATTAAATGAAATAAAACACAACTTTGTGTACACCAATACATACATAACTTTTATTCAAAATATTGAATGTTTCTTTTCTTGACTAAATACAGAATTTCGATGCTTTTAATATTTTTTTGAGACTATTTTGTAACGAATCCTGTCTCTTTAGGATTCTGAATAAATCATCAGATAAACCTACACATCAAAAGCCTCTATCTGTTACATGTCATTTTATGAGGAGTCCAGCGTGGTTGTAAATGTATTAGGTACATATGATTTACCTTACCTACTCAAAGTCATGTTTCGGATATGCAATAGATTAGGTATGAACACTGTTTTTTCTTCTACAATAATTATTTTATTCCTATCCGGGACGATTGTTTCGCCTGGTAAAGGCCTTTTCAACTGCTGAAGCACATTGTGTGGTTTTTCCTTCTATGTATAGGTACTATTACATTGATTACAAATTTGACAAAGTATAAAGGATGGGTGGTTGATAAAGTTAAAATGTAATATCTAGTCCCAATCTCTAATTCTTATCTGAACACTATTAGATTTAAATCTTGCAACTGTGGAAAAAAATAAATAATGTACTTAATACATTTTCGCACAAATACTTAAACCCAATCGTTTGATGTGCAATCGTTGCTCTGAACCTAGTTTTTCCAACCACAATATCATATATATATATATATATATATATATATATATATATATATATATATATATATATATATATATATATATATATATATATATATATATATATATATATATATATATATATATATATATATATATATATATATATATATATATATATATATATATATATATATATATATATATATATATATATATATATATATATATATATATATATATATATATATATATATATATATATATATATATATATATATATATATATATATATATATATATATATATATATATATATATATATATATATATATATATATATATATATATATATATATATATATATATATATATATATATATATATATATATATATATATATATATATATATATATATATATATATATATATATATATATATATATATATATATATATATATATATATATATATATATATATATATATATATATATATATATATATATATATATATATATATATATATATATATATATATATATATATATATATATATATATATATATATATATATATATATATATATATATATATAATGGGTGTCGGGAATTTCTATCTTAAAACACTTGATAGGAAACGAAAGTTACCTACATAGCTGATATTATTTGTAGTTGAGTACATCGACAATATGTATTTAGCTATATATATATATATATATATATATATATATATATATATATATATATATATATATATATATATATATATATATATATATATATATATATATATATATATATATATATGTTAAATCTAAGGTTTTCGCGAGTACAAAATATGTTATTATTAAGTATTTTGGGGATAACCCGCGTCAAATTATGATTCCCGAGAGAATCAGTCGTCTGCCGACGTTTCGTCTGAATCTCATCAGACATTTTCTAAAGGCGCCTTGTTAATAAATTTTCGTCTCGAGGGATAGTGCACGCACGTCCGTTCGAGTCGAAAGCTTACTACCAAGTGAAAGTTTGAAAGGAAGCCGCGTCAAGTGTTAACAAGGCGCCTTTAGAAAATGTCTGATGAGATTCAGACGAAACGTCGGCAGACGACTGATTCTCTCGGGAATCATAATTTGACGCGGGTTATCCCCAAAATACTTAATAATAACATATATATATATATATATATATATATATATATATATATATATATATATATATATATATATATATATATATATATATATATATATATATATATATATATATATATATATATATATATATATATATATATATATATATATATATATATATATATATATATATATATATATATATATATATATATATATATATATATATATATATATATATATATATATAATGGGTGTCGGGAATTTCTATCTTAAAACACTTGATAGGAAACGAAAGTTACCTACATAGCTGATATTATTTGTAGTTGAGTACATCGACAATATGTATTTAGCTGCGGTTAATATGAATATGTCAACTACACTCTAAGAAATGTTATTTATAGACATAAGTATTATACAGGATGTCTCAAAATAAAGTTTATATTTAGTGGATCGATTAAAAAAAATAAGCCGTGTATCGAAAAAAATGTTTATTTATTACCAGTGATATGTAATTACATATCACTGTTAATTACTAGCTTTTATGTCCCGCCGTTGTCCAAGAATGTAAATTAGTGAAGGAATAAGCAATCATTTTTGAATTATTAATTAGCTATAAACCACTTGTTTTTTGAGTCACTTCGCGACATGTTTCGGAAGCGCTGTCCTTCCATCGACCGGCGTGTCGAGACTAACATGTTGAATTTGTGTGAACCGCCACCCCCCTCGCTTCACAGACAGATACACACAAATTCAACATGTTAGTCTCGACACGCCGGTCGATGGAAGGACAGCGCTTCCGAAACATGTCGCGAAGTGACTCAAAAAACAAGTGGTTTATAGCTAATTAATAATTCAAAAATGGTTTATATTAACTACCGCAAAATATCCGCCGAATCATTAAATGAGAATAAGCAATCATTTATATAATATTGTCAAACAAAATATTTGCTAATTCGTAGTATGAAAAGTAGTTTGAAATTTAATTGAGTTTAAGTGATGTAAAATTTTCAAGTGATGGCCACAACTCATTTGTTTTTATATATAAGTAGGTACATACAATTTCTGCACGCATGGACTATGGTAAATGGTTTTAAAAATGACTGATTATAAAGAGACAACGTTGTAAAGAGTTTGGTTTTGACCACAACCCCTATTTTTATATATTTTCATCGAACGCAAATAATGTGTTTTAAATATTTAGTAATTTTGGATGATGGGAAATGGTTTAAAAATTGATAAAACAAAAGAAATGAAAAGATGTTGGTCATATCCCATTCGTTTTTATATTTTTCGTCAAGTGTGCATATAGTTTATTATATTTTTGCACTTTAAAACTGATAGACTTAAAACTGACACATAAGTCTACATTACAGAAGAAGAAGACTTTAAGTATGTTAAATAGTTTTTAATTTGAATATAAACGTTGTGAAGAGTCCAGTAATGGCCACAACCCCGATTTTTTATATATTGTCATCAAAATGAAATGTGTAGTAATTGAAAATTAAGCAATATATGATGATATAATAAATGGTGCAAATTTGATTGAACAAAAGTATTGAGAAGATTCTAGTGTTGGTCACATCCCATTCATTTTTATGTATTTTCATCAAGTATGCATGTTGTTTATAATATTTCTGTACAATAAATTATTAAACTTAAAACTAACCCAAAAGACTAAATAAAAAATAAGAAGAAGTATAAAACTATAAGAAATAGTTTGTAATAAAAAACTGACCCAATGGTCTACATAAAAGATGAAATAGAAGAATTACACAATAGGAAATGTATTATATAAAAAAACTGACCAAATGGTCTTCATAAAAGAAGAAGAAGATGAATTGAACTATAGGAAATATTTTATATAAAATTCCCCCAACGTCTACATAAAATAAGAAAACGAAGAATTAGACTAAAGGAAATAGTTTGCATAAAAACTAACCAAAAGGTCTACATAAAGGAAGAAGAAGACGAATTAGACTATAGGAAATAGTTTGCATAAAAACTGACCCAAAGGGCTAGGGATTTCGATTTATCGGCGTAAACCTTAGATTTCAGATAACCCCATAGGAAAAAGTCCATAGGGGTTAAATCAGGACTGCGTGGAGGCCAATTTATGTCACCTCAATTCAAGATCAATTTGCCTGGGAAAATTTCACCATCTCGTGGCAGAGTTGTATTGGACGTGTGTGACGTTGCTCCGTCCTGCTGGAACCATGTTCTTTGGTTATAGCCAGGAAAGTTTTGCAGTTCAGGCACCAAGAATTCGTCTAACATCTCCGCATAACGCCCTGAATACAAATATAAAATTTCTTTTGAGACACCTTGTATTTGGGCATAAATCATTTATTAATAATAAAAAAATGTTAGAATTATAAATTGATTATTCGGGTTCTAATTTTTATTGTTATTAATTATTGTTCGGACTACGTGGCTCAGTTGGTTAGGTATCTGACTGCTGATCTGAAGGTACCGGGTTCGATTCCCGATCCCGTTCGATTTCAATTGTGTTTTACTCTGGATCTGTGAGACAATTAATATCGCAAGTCTCCAGAATGTGGCAACTAGTTATTGGGTGCGTGTTAAATTAATATTTGACATTGTACCTACGTGTTAGTTGCCCTAGAAGTAATATAAAAAAAAATTAAGAATGTTATGAATTTATTTGTCTAAATTAATATCTATGACATTTAATATCATGTATGGCACTGCATGTTTTTAGCATTTATTCTTAACTAATGGAATATATATGTATAAAAAACTAGTTGCATGTAACACATGAGATCCAACTGTCGATAGCGATAGTATGTATAGTTGAAGAATAAGAATCAAACTATATACCCATAAATACAAATTATTGAAAATTTTAACACATGTTGGTATGTATATCAAGATAGGACAGTATGGAGGTCAGTCCTCTTTTCCTACCCGGAATATGAAAACAGCATGATGGTTCTGTATGTATGTTTGAATATTAAGTAGGTACCTATCAAACTATTAAGTCTTCTTACATATTGTGTATAAGCGACTGCCATACAAATTGTATGAAGCAATGTCGTCACTAAATTCAATTTTTATAAAAATTGTTAAAAAAAATTTGGGAAGTGCTAATACAATATTAATATTTTTTATAGAAAATTAAATTATCTAGTTGGGGTGTGTCGGCTTTTTTCGATATTTTTAAAAAAATTTGAAATATAGGCAGTTAAACTCATAAATTTATCATAAAAAAAATATTTTTCTTACTAAAAAATGTTTGAGAAACCCTGAAATTTTTTTGATAAAAATAATTTGAGATTTTGTATTTATCTATGCTTATACCAATTTTCAGCGTTCTAGCTTTTATGGTTTCTGAGATATATGGAAAAATTAACCAAAATTTCAAAAGTTGATAACCCCTGACTGAAACAAAAATTCACAATAATGAGTATAAGAGTTTTGTAAGCCTATAACTGTTTATATATTCTGAAAATTTGGGCTCTGTAAATTGAGCGGATCAAAGCGGATCAGACCGACACACAGACACACAAAACTCACATAAAATGTTCTACTCCGAATTCTGAGTAAATCCATGTATAGGAACATATATGCTGCGAGGCCTCTAGTTGGTGTTATTAGCATGCAAAAAGTCCACTACACCATACAAAATTTTCCTTGATACACGCATCTTGGCTTAATAATGTCGATTCATTCAGAGAATTGAATTCTCATGAACGAATCGACAGTTGGGCAATAAATATAAATGACAATTACAGCACTAATAATACAATTAGTTATTTACCTAAGTTCTTCAAATTTTAAGTTTCCTGAGCTTGGGGTCACTTTGAAATATTTGATAGTTAAAAAAAAATGAGAAGTAGGTACTAATCAGATATCCTTCAAAATCTAATGGAGCCTAAGCGAGTATTAGATATAAAAATTTGCAAAATTTGAAAGGAAACAAATGAGTATTTTAGTCTATAATCGATAAAGTAAAATATATACGCCGTACACATAATAGGTATACACACACAGATACATTGTGATGAAAATTTCGGAGTACAATCTCAGAATGATACTAGTTGATAATCTGCAATAAAAAAAACCTTTTAATTGCGAAATCATAACTCTCCACTACATCCCACTGGGTTAGTGAGGAATAAAAAACCATAATCGGTGAACGATGCATAATCGCATAAATAATATATTCCAAATTCGTCTCTATCGAGATATTAAAGTTGTCTTAAATTTAAAAATGCCTTAGTTCCGGCACAGGTGTTTTACCTAGTGGGGCATTGCAGCTACAAATGTTGTAAAATGTCATTTCTATATATATGTATCTATGTATACATATATAAATAAATTCATTAAAATTTATCGAAAATACATAAATTAATTGATATATAAATTAATTAATACATTAATTAATTAAAACATAAATTAATTAATACATAATATTACATAAATAATACATAATATTAAGAGGACATATAACGCTAAATCTAGTGACTGAAAGCATGATATAATAAAACCGCCTAATGCACTATGAAGTTGTGTGTTAGAAAAGGGTAACTATCGCGTGCATTAAAAAAGGTGTATACGTGATTTAAATTATCGGAAACCCAAAATTTGTTGTTTTTTTGCATTTTAAAAACAAACCTTACTTGAAATGAAAAAACTTTATCGGTCATTCACTTTGATTTTATGCACTCTTTAAGTATATAAAAGATTTATTTTCACATAGTTATGGATTAATTAAAAAAAAAAATACTATAAAAAGGATATTTTTAATGATTTCTTTAGGGGAATTAAGGCTGAATTTTAAAATTGTGTGACGAACATTCACTAGAGGAATGCTGAAAATACTCATTGTATTTTTTATAGAAACACACTGTTTAACATATTTGAGGAATTTGATTTGAAATTGGGGTGTTTAGGTTTATACGCCCCCTTAAATAGTATATGTATATTAAATCTGTATAAAGCATATATTAAATCTGATGAAAGAATTGTCGTTGGGATGAAATAGAGTAAAATAATAATATGCAATTGTAATTTTACTTCACAATTCACTTTCCTAGTCCCACTAGACGTTTATGGCTGTCTGTTTTCCAAGTCATTTTGTCAATTAAATATGATACCAACCAGACGGCAGATTTCATTTTGTTTTACTATCAATTATTATTGTCAAAGGACATTTATTGCACAACTACATAGTATCAGCCCCTCTCCGTCGCGTCGGGCAACCGACGTACCTATTTTTTATTCCCATAATGAAAAAATAAAATATCTCTTTTGTAATATCATCACGGTTTCATAACTCATAATCGTTGTTGGCGGTATAAATGGTGCATAATAAAAAATAAACATAGGTAGGTATACCAAATGATACTGTCAAGTACTGGTTAGATAATTTATTTATTGATTTGCCAAGTAAAACAGACAACCATAATATTATGATGTTATTCCAATAAATTTCACTATTTTTATTCCAATATTAGATTTAAATCATCACTGTTATTTACTGTTTCAATAAAAATATAATTGTCTAAATGAGCGCAAATTAATTACATGAAAACTCAAATGACGTTTTTGTTCTAGCTGATTTTTTTGTAAATCGAATATTTTTTAATTGCATATACGAAAACATTGGATTTTTTCCCTGTCGGTAGTCAAATGGTATTTTTACTGACAAACTTTTAACATATCAATATTATATTATATAAAACAAAATAATTTCAAGATTACAGCGATAATATATCGTAAATTTAATGCTACGTTACTATTACATGATTACAGTAAGCTGGTACAAGCAAAAATGCTCCAGGATAGATAATTAAAATAGGAACATAAAATTCTGTATTATTTTTATATTGTCTCGTTGGACGTCCACCTATGTAGGTGATCCTGTTTTAGGACGTCCGATATGTAGTTACGATTTGAAGGTATCAATAACTTAACCAATTTAATATGTTTAAAAACTTAGTAAATCAATAGAGACGAAGTTAGGATATTATAGAAGAACCAGGAACTCAAGGCACCTACAGGGCCTACGACCTGTTACGACCCCAACCTATAATAAAATATTTATATTTTTCATAATAAAATATTTAAAACAAAAATAATTTAAAAAACTCTTTTCATGAAAGTGCTGAAAATTTTACATACAAAATTTGAATACTTTAAGTGACTGCGGCAGTTAGAGTATATAGTTGGCCACAACCCACTCGTTTTTTATGGTGAGGTGTTTATAGAAAAAAATAGGGGGAGTTCTAGAGTGTAGGTATGTGTTTATATATATTTTTATGTTGACGGTTGTGGATAGACCTGGGACGAATATTAAAGAAGGAAAATATTTTATCCTGGTATAACAAATCAAATATCGGCTGTCAGCTGTTTGTCTGAGACGTATTTTGAATTATTTTTGGACGCACACATTTACTTACGTACATAATGTTTACTTTTATAGGTCATATTATGATATAACTTCTCGGGTAACTAACAGGTATTATGTCAAACATTAATATAACACGCAATCATGTTGCCACTTTCTGGATACTAGAATGTGGCAACTTTTTATTTATTTTTGGCAACTTTTATTTTTGAGAATCGAACCCGGGACCTTTGGCTCAAATATCGGATATTTATTTATTTACATACATAAAAACACATACTGATGATAAAAGTATATAGAATACAAAAAAAATAGTTATACACTTACAAAAAGAAAAAAATATGTACCTAAACAGTTAAAAATTAAATTAACGAATAAAAAAAAATAATAGATACCTATAAGCAAACATAAAAAAGATATACAAATGGACTCAAAATAAACCAAAACATTAAATAAAAGAGTATTATAAATACAAAAAATAACAGTAGAAGCAGTCGCGTAAATCTGCATATAAATAAAGTAGACCTCGTCATAAATAAACAAAAAAGATATCCAAATAAAATAAACATTTTACAATCATAAATAATATACAAATCCGCACTGAAAATATAACAAGATTTCTATATGTAATCAACTGAGTCACGAAGGCCGACAAATGGAGGCCAAAATAAAACTGAGTCGAGTTCCCGCCTAAGTAATAGTTTATATAATATAAATAAATTTCAAGAAAGATAAAAATATGTTAACTAAAAATAAAACACTTTGATAAAAATATCAACAGTCGAGTTTTTAATTTCCCGCCTAAATATCAGTTATATATTATAAACAATTAACAAGAATTTTTAATTACCTAAATATAAAATAATTTAGTATCAATATTCAACAGTCGAGTTTTTAATTTCCCGCATAAATATTTTTTATATAGTTTCAATAATTAACAAGAATGTTTAATGTGTTTTTTTTATTTAATTTTAAAATGCGTAAATATAATATCAATAGACGAATTTTCAATTTCCCGCCCGAATTTCAGTTTATATAATATAAATAAAAAAAAAAGAAATTTAAAAATGCTTTTTATTTCTAAATATTATTTTATGTTTAACACCTTCTGAATTTTAGAAAAATTAGACGATACAACTGAAGTTCTTCGATACTGAAGATTGTGGCTTTTGTCATCGGGACTTGATAAAATTTCTACAGACACTTCTGTTCGTTGGGTTTAAAAGTGTTTGCTTGTTTATTTTGAGATTAAAGTCGTTATAAAATGATCGTTGACGAATATATGAATCAGAGGGAATATCTCCAAATTTTGGATATAGATATTGTATGTAGGCATGTATGTTGATATATGTATATAAACATAGGTAGGTGTGGGTATCTGATCTCTACTGGAACCCCCGTTGAGAGTAATCGGCTGCCCTCCTATTGCCTTCACCCTTAATGTACCCACATTCTAAATGGGGGATTATCACTGCAGATAACCTTTTAATATTTAAGAGTATAATAAAAAAAAACATTTAATTTTTATTTGATCTATTACAAGCATTATTCCTCTTCTCCTTATACTGAGACAAAAATAAATTTAAACCAGGAGGGGCTACTCATAACACGTTCTTAATGCGTTCTTAGTTTGCCTTGATCTTAAAAATGTATAAATCAGCACTCGATTACAATCCAATCTTAATCTTTCTCTACATTTAATCATGAACATTTGTTAATATCAACGTGTACTATGAAATTTTCATTAATTATGGTATAAATTAATATTATTATTTAATTAATTTAGCATCAAAGATTGCTAAATTCTGAAGCTAATATTAATTTTACTGTTATCAACTTCATGAGTAGCCCTGCTGAATCCACAATACACAAAGATTTTTTGTTCATTTTTATTTGATCTATGTACATATGTTCCCCCTGACTAAGGAAACTGAAGGATCCATAGCGGCTTTTCAGAGAAGGATCTTTCGACCGATCTACGGGCCAATAAGAGAGAATAACGGTTGGCGTCGTCGATTCAACAGGGAACTATATATGAGATCTATGGAGATCCCGATGTGATTAGTTTCATCTAGAGCGCGCTTGAGATGGGCTGGTCACCTCACACTCTCTGTGCCACAAGGTCGATTGAGATAAGGAAGACCATGTACTCGATTGATGGACAGTCTCGATGCGGATGCATCCGCAGCATATATTATAAACTGGAGAACGAATGCAACGGATAGACGGGAATGGAGGAGACTCCTGGATTCAGCGAAGGCCCTCCCAGGGCTGTAGAGCTTATGATCTTTTTTAACATCTCAATAGAGACGAAGTTGGGATATTGTAGGAGAACCAGGAACTCGAGGCACCTATAGGGCTTACGTCCTGTCATCGGCTGGTTTATGTGATCACTTTATATTCGTTCACCAATTATGCCTTCTTATGGTGTTCCCTTATCAATTAAATTTTTGAAAGTTCTATATATTTGAATAATGTGTAACAATTCACCTGAAAATAAGGAACTATACTATAGCCATCTATGAAGTAACGGAAAAGCCTTTTTTGTAACTCCATCTATTGAGAAATTAGTTTATTTGTAAACAATGAAAGCAATAGTCCTTATAAATGAGGTGATGGTGTCTCGCACAGATGTCACTCCTGAACTGCGCCAGAAATATTATTTCATTTTTAGCTTGTTTACCTACTTGCATTGTTATCTATTAATATTCACAGTACAGATGTAGGTACAGCATTTACTTTAAAACTTAGTTTTAACAGTTTTTATTTAAATTGTGTATTTATTTAATAAATTAAGAAATAAAATAAATAATATATACGGACTGTAGTGACGAGCCACTGTCGTCACAAAAAGTGCGGGCCCAATCTGGCACTCGCTTTACGAATATAACCTATATTAATGTGTCATCCTTATGGCGGGAAAACGGGAAAGCTACCAACGGCACACAACGATGCGATGTGAGAAATTGAATACAGTACATAAATATGAAAGAGTTCCACAAAACAAACGATGTTTAATGAAGATTTATACAAATTTGCCTTGTTGTGTTGTAATGTCCGCACTTTTTGAGCTTTGCCGCCCGTTTGGGTTCGCGTTAATAATAAAAAAAATAATAATAATTGATACTGTCAAAAGAAAATACACCCACACGAACGAACAAAATTTTCTCCCCTTTTGTTAATGAACGACAAATAATATATAATAATTTGTTTTGTATCGTATGAATTTGCAAGCCGTAATCAACAAATCTATTAATGACCCAGTTCGTCGTGTTTTAGTACATGCTAGAAATTTGTAATCAAAATATCAATGAGAAATGAATTTATCCAACACTCATATTATTTTCCATGACTTTTTCTTTCGTGGTGTGGGTTTATTCATGTTTTTTTTGTCCTCATATTTTTTTTTATCGAATACATGAACTGATTACGATTGCATCCGCGCAGAACACTGAATAACACATAGAAAAACATAAATATCCTTGGACACTGGAAATCTTAAAAAAACGACACCTATGAAAGATGCCCAATATGATCCTAAGACAGAGGATGATAAAATGTTTTGTGTGGTCTGTATCGCTCTATGGCTGTTAGACTTGGACGCTTAATGTTAACATCATGACCATGTTGGAAGTTTTTGAGATGTAGTTGTATAGCAGAATGTTAGAAATCACGGACTGACTTGGTTACAAACTCAGATGTCTCAATTCGAGCCATAACTACCAGGTGATTAATACTGGAGGCCCTGGAGGGCAATATAGAAAGTCGCCGAGGGATTGAAAGGAGACAGGTGTCCTGGCTGCACAATATTTGGGAATAGACGGGCTTCAGAAATAGGAAGCAGATATTCCGGGCAGCACAGGAGAGAGAGGTATTGTATTCTCCAAAGTTATCGCTAACGTCGGAGGTTCCTGATAGGGCACCAGAAGAAGTATGAAAGAACTGCTGAGTGAGCTATATTTTATTGATACCGTTCTTCCCCCATCACCACCCGTTTTGCATATGGGGACTAATAACGGCCCCTTGCAAAAATCTGAAAGAACACATAAAGAACATACGAAGAGTCCGGAGAACTCTAAAACCTTGCAGACACTGCACTTAATGTGCCAAAGAGAGCTAATCATGTGGAAACAACTGGCTCACTGCTCAGTGATAGTGAAGATAAGAGTGCACCGAATTTAAGACAGAAAGTATTGATAGCCCTAAAGTTGCTCTTTGTGGCTACAAGGTCCGCATGTTCAATGAGTCCAAAGAAATTCCCTCGAACATCATCGTAGAGCTCTCGTCGGAAAGTTGACACGGAGAAGTTAGTGCATTCCCATAGGATATGTTCAGAAGTCTTTTCCGGGTTATCACAAAGCTGACATGAGGACGAATCGGATAAGTGAAAACGAAAGAGATAACATTTGAAACTGCCGTGTCCAGTAAGGAATTGCGTGGTCCAATAATCGGGAACAATCCACGAGAAAGAAATTTTATTGATACCTTGTACAAATAAAATAAATAAATACATTTTACGTCGAAGTACGTAAAATAATAAAAATAAGCCGGTTTTTACAAAGTTCATCGTAAACACAGTGTACCATGAATGTAAAAAAATTCTTCAAGGCGAAATTCTAAACTTACTATTTGAGATCACAAGGTCAGCATGTTTGAAGTTTGAAGGACCTGAATACTATCCAGACTATGTAGATGGGGATTTAAAAATATTATTATTCTTTTTCGGCAGAAAAACTACATTGTATCTTGTCCTGGACACACTGCATCCATCTATCTATATGTACCTTCGGTATATTTTTTTATATCATCGGACAACTTTGCCTGGGGTCTGCCGTAGCGAGGCTTCTGCGGCATGATCTCGGTTGTCATTCTAAGATTTTTTTATTTGAAACATAACACGTTATTATTGCAAAATAACATTAAGTTTCTTAATTTACACTAAAAGAAATCCTCAGCGAACAATTTGACAATGCGATACAGTAAATGTTATATAGTCGTCATCCAAAGAGTTGGCTTAAAAAGGTAACAACAGATAATGTTTTCATGATGTAACACGACCAAGTTTTTGAGACAAGAAGAACACATTCCTATAAGTTCAAATTACTCGGTTTAAGACTTGTAATGTGATATTTTGAAAACGCTTTGAATAGTCGAAATGTCGAGGGCTCTCTCTCAAACAAACGACACTTGAAATTGAAGGATTTAGCAGTGAGTCTCGTTGTTGTTGATTACAGCTATTGTGAATATGTAATCATTACTCTTTTTAAAAATTTGTTCTTACTATTATTATTGGCCATGTTTGATCCACTGCTATAATAAAGGTGTCATCTAAACTGTTTCATTTTGTTTTGTTTTGAGCCTTTACTTTACTCGATTGTATGAACTTAGTTTTTGATTTCCCAGTATGTATGTAGGTTCGAACTAGTCGAAACTACATTATTATACAAATACACTTTGTTGACTATTATCAAATCTAATTAATAAATCTAATTATTATAAATCTTTGTTGACTATTATCAAAGCTATTTTTATTTCATTCATTCAGATATTAAATTAATCAAATGATGATTAGAGGTTAGATTTCCAGGCAATAAAGAAATGAAGGTTAGATTTCCAGGCTAGATTTTAGAGGTTAGATTTCCAGGCAATAAAGAAATGAAAGATATTACGAAATTCCTCTCAATATCTTCAGAGTAGTCAGTCAACATTCATGTATCGTCTCATACATTTTCATATATTGTTCACGCTTTTTCCACTCCGTCTTTCAGAAGTTTGCGTAATGGCACGATTGTCATCCTTTGATATGTTGCGAATATTCATAACTGATCTAAATGCTCCAGTCACTCTGTTATCTGCCATAACTCGTTTTTCGATATCCTTATCAGGCCGTCCATTCCGTTGAAACATGCTACCCTGGTAGATATACTCGTCAAATTGTTCGATACATTCTTTCTCTATATACTTTTATTTGACACGATGTCATTTATGCTTATACATACATATATAATATTATGTAGATACATAGAATTAGGGTTGTATATTTAAACAATAATAATATTAGAGTTAAGTAATTGATGTACTACATTCATTTGCGGAAATATACACGGTGTAAAATACAATGATTTCAGTTGGGCTATTAAGTGCTAACTCAAAATCGATAAACCCAGATAAATTTAACTAACGTTCATTTTGTTATGAATTTCTTGAAAGTGTAACTAGAATATATCCTTTGAACACATACTATCACTATAATTTCAGATATTATTTTGAGAATACTCACATCGTAAAATATGTAGGTAAATTGTTGCATTAAATATACATTTGCAATGCGTAAAAAATTTATAAGAGAAACTGTCTAACCTAGAACAGAATAGATAGATGTACCACTGGCCAAGGATTTATATATGAAATGTTTAAATGCTTTAGACGTGATTCAAATGATTGGAAACTCAATTTTTTTGCATTTAAAAAACAATCCTGGGTGGACAAATTCTTTGATGCGGCGGAACGAAAACCCTCAATTTAGTTATTCGGTTTTTAATATTTTCTATTATAGAATAATCTTTCTATATAGGTTTATAACGTGGGTTAACACGACCATATGGATTGCCATAGAACGAGACTTGCCCTGCTGACATGAAATGAAAAATTTCTACATATCGGTCATTAGCTTTGATTTTAGGCACTCTTTAAGCACATACAAGGTTTATTTCCCTACGACATATTTATTATTTATATTTAGGAAACAAACAACTTAATACAGTACAAGGTAATAATAATGAAATATTAACAATTATGTAAAAATATGAGTGATTTAAAAATGCTGTAAAATAGGATGTTATTGGGGCAATTTTTGCTCAATTTTAAAATTATGCATCGTTTATTCACTACATAGAGAAATGTTGAAAATACTTCTGGTACAGTTTAAAAAACATTGTTTAACATATTTTATAAGTATGATTCAAAATGCGGTGTTTATATTTATACATCCTCTTAAAATAATACTATAGTTTGTTGGTTATATTAGTAATCCATTTTTTTTATCTTTTCAATGTAGCGATTATGCGAATGTATTTTTCTTTTTAATTATATCTAGGGACAACATTATGGCGATTTTCTCTCCTAAAAATAAATTTTGTGACGGTAATGATTCTTTTAAGATATACCGAGCAATCTCTGGGATGTTCTTGTACATTAAAGAATGCTGTTATATATATATATATAAAATGTATATCATATTGTGAAAAAAGTTACGCGACATTTAACATTAGAAACTCCTAAAAACCACCCCTCAACCAACCGCCTTGGCTATGTATGAATATTCAATAAGGAGACGAAGAGAGCACAGAGCCTTAAGAAGGATTCACACTAAGCACAAAGCAAAAGCGATCAAATTATTATTATTTAATTTAAAAATTATGTTTGGATAAAAATAAAAAGTTTTAATATTTTTTTTCGCAAACGCGACTCACGTTCATCGGTATCGTTTTAGACGAGTATCGTCAGAATATGTCAAAAAATCATTTTTATTTGTTCCAGTCGGTACCTTATTTTTAATAAGTAATTGAGTAATTATTTATTTATTCAGGTATATATTTTGCAAAATGTATATCTATATAAATAGATAAATAAGTAAATAAATAAAAAAAAATAAGTAAACAAATAAATATATAATTAAATAAATAAATAAGTACTTATCAAATTATTAATAATAATAATAATTTATTTAATTACCATAAGAAAAGAAAACTTACTGAAACAATAAACCGCAGAGACCACTCAGTATTTATATTAAAACAAACAAAAAAATATACAAAGCAAACAACATGATAAACAAAAAAAATAATAAAAAAACCATGGGTGCTCCCTAATTGGCTTCATTCCATCACTTTACCTATGTCTATCTAACTACGAATAATTCCTGTTTTAAGACAGACAATTTCAATGTATTTTCACTACGCTTTTACATCATGCGATGGAAATTTCAATCGATTGAATTAATATATAAATAATTAATTAATTAATTAAATAAATTAATTAATGATTAAATAAATAGATATATAAATTAATAATTAAATAAATAGATATATAAATTAATGATTAAATAAATAGATAAATAAATTAATTATTAAATAAAATAAATAAATAAATTGTTCTATTATAATTTATATATTAACAAAGGCAAGTTAATAAGGGCCTAATCATCCGAAACGGTCGTTATTTTCTATTTAAAAAAAAATCTATAAAAATTTCTATTCGTATAGAAAATAAAATTTCAATTCGTATTTTTGTAAAAAAAAATATTTCCTTATGATTTCGTACGATGCGCATTTTCAATTATATATAGGTATATAAATTAAAAATAACCATATACATATTTTGTTGACATTATTAATCTTTATACTAAAATACACTTTATGCACTCGTTACGAGAACGATGTTTTTATTCTTTTGATCACTAATACAAACACTCTTATATATAAACTCGTTATTTTTTACTCAAGCATTAATAAATAAAATATCGTTTTTGGATAGCGCGCCGTTAGCAACAAAAAGATAAAAGGAAATCTCTTAGTAAACGTCTACTAAGTAAGTACCTACATAGGTTATGTTAAAACTCATTTGTTCCATTTTAATTTATCTTAGTCTATTACTCTGTCATGGATGACATTAAGTCATACCTAATAATTTCTTTGTGGTTTCAAAGTTATTTGATTATTATCTTTCGTCAGTATGTTTATAAAGTAGGTACTCAGTTTGTCTGTGTTTTGTATTGTATAAAAAAATTTACCAAGTATTTTGCAAACATTAATAATAATACGGAATAATAATAAAAGATACAATATATAAGAATATATGTTTAATCCAAGAAGAATGTACTATTTATGCCACGCAACTGATCAAATGAACACCTCGGCACAGGCTTCCTTGTGAGGTGTTCAATGTACCATCGCAATTTCACACTTACCAGTAACACGCACACACACAATATTTCTAGCATGTAATTGTATTGTAATACTTATTTCATTTATGTAAAATTAATGAATAATAAAAAGAATAAAAAAATAATATTTTTGAAAAAAAAATATACGGGTCGATGGCAGAGTGGTTGGCGCGCTGGTTTTGTAATCCAGTGGTCGCGAGTTAGAATCCTGCTTCGACCGATTTCGTTCACACCTATAGCACAAGCATTTATGCTTAATTTAGGGAATGTAGGAAGATGTATATGAATACTTGTTAAGCAAGGATATATTAATTTTTATTAAAAAAAATCATAATATAATTTTATATTTGGTTACAAAAAATATAAATCTACTGTAGGTAGATACCTACATAATATTTTTTTTTGACATTTTACAATAGTACTTCAGCGAAAGTTACGTAATTCAATAATTGCTAATTGTACTGATATATTCGTTGGTGACGAATCCTTCTTCCGTTAGCTGTTTGAGTTATTTTATTTATTTATGTTGCTAAAGGTCAAAACTCGATAAGTATATACCGCATAATACATAACGAATTTTATGCACTTCAATCATAAAAAAAATCACTTTTGATTACGAAAACACATGTCCATCACTCTACTGCATATAAATTACTTTATAGAGATGTGATGTTAACATAATTATACACATAAACGACAGTTGATACAATGCGTCTATTATGACACACGTACCAAACCGTTTATGGACAATATATTTTAATGTCTTCAAGGAATTTTCATTTGCTAAGCGTATAGAAGAATCTTCATAATATTATCTTAACAAAACCACATCCATATTGCACCCAAGTAAACGACTTCAAAGTTTTCCTAGATAAATTTTATTATATAAGTTCATAGAATAATAATGTTTACAATACTCTTTAGCCTGCAGTAAATACGACTGCTTTATGTTGACTAATTTGGTCCACATTTTGCTACGAGCATTCAGTAATCATTTGGCCGTCTGCGTGATACGTTCTCCAAATAGGGATTTTTTTAACTGCTTGCAAAATTATTTACGCAGTCATAACGAGTAGTACTATACGAACAATGTCTACCAGCAGAGTCATACATACATATATTGACACGAGCCTGCCAATAAAACGGCTTCACTTTTTCAGCGAGATATTGTATGGGAATGAGTATTCTATTGTATAGGTTACAATTAAAAACATTATTTATTTTAGATAAGTACTATTTTTATATTCATTTTTAATCAGACGGCAGTTAATAATTTTTAACGATCAAGGAATTTATTGTATTGTATTGTTGGGTATTTACTTAAATACATAAAATAAAAATATGTAATTAATAAAATAAGGATTATTTATCAAGTTTGATTTATCCCTAATTGTACAGTTAGTTGTGGTCGCGAGATAGAATCCTGCCTCGACTGATTTCGTTCAAGCATTCATGCTTAATTTAGGGAATGTAGGAAGATGTATGTATACTAGTTCAACAAGGATATACCTATTAATTTTTATTAAAAAATGTACATAATTAAGTTTATATTTGGTTACTCATATATATTTTTTTTAATTTTCCAATACCTTAAACTTGTCAATTAAAATTATAGTTAAGGCTTTTTAGGCTAAACTATAATTCCGAGCACTTCACTACTAGTCTACACCACTCCAGAATACAGCAGCCGCAACGGCATTGTCATTGACCATCTTCAGGTCTTCTGAATCTCACCTCACTGCCATATCTCGACAGATGAGGAGATGATATTTGTTACCCTCTGATAATGTGATCTTAGAAATACTGATAATCTGTCGAGTAATATTCCACTAGTAACTTGAAGGTTAATTCGTTGACACAGTGGAAGTTCATAATTATAAATTGTAAAAAAAACTTATAAATTGTAGTTGCTTGCTATTCATTGTATTTATATTGTAACCATTGTTAATAAGGGTTTCCCATACTACCTATTAGTTGTTATCTAAGTAATAATGTCTGTATATGTCTGATAGGGTTTTTCTCTTCCCCTCCCCTGCATACCTGTACTTACCCCATTTGACCATTCCATGTTTAATTTTAAGTCAGTATATAGTGTGCCTCTGAGGATGCCAGTTGTGACTGGCGAATACGCTTAGGAAAATAAAAATACTCAGTGTGGAATATAACTGTGTTTCAATTTATAAGTTTTTTTACAATTAATAATATTAACTACATACATAATATAATGAGTTTAATAAGATCAATCAACAAATTATTTTTAAATATATTATGTCATAGTGTATTATTTATCTGAGCGTGACCTCAATGTATGTGATATTTAATTTTATTTAACCTCATTACAGGAAGAATTGTGTATTACCACAAACCATAAACATGATGTACAATGTACAAGCTTGATTGATAGTACAGAAGGGTTCAATAACAACATACAAGTCATGATGGTATGATTGTAGTTATTTTATCCCTTTTATAGGTACAAAATTTCTCTTATTTAGTTATTGTTTTTATTTAAATATGTTTTTAAAATATTTTATTTTCTATGCAAGACATGCAGGTATGTTTGTCGGGATATGATATTATGGAGGTCAGTCCTTTTTTCCTACCCAGAATATGAAAACAGCTTGATGGAATGTATGTTTGGAGATAAGGTATCAAACTATTGAGAGTTTCCGTAGATATTGTATAGTGTATATCTACTGCTATTGTATGAAACGATGTAGTCAACAAAATTTGTATATTTTTTAAAGAAAATTAAATTATCTTGTTGGGGTGTTCCGAAGTTTTTGATATTTTTTAAAAAATCGGAAATATAGGCAGTAAAACACATAAATTTATAATAAAAAATATTTTTCTTAAAAATGTTTTAGAGACACTATGTAAATATTCTACTCCGAATTCTAAGAATTGAACATATAAATGCTGCGAAGCATTTAAGTTGGTGTTTTTTTGGCTTTAAAAAATTAAAAAAATTAAAAATATTGACCTGGCCATACAATTCCCTCACACGGCACTAAGATTAATACTGTCGATTCATTAAGAGAAATAAATTCTCTTGAACGGATCGACAGTTGGATAAGCTTTCCGAGTGTTTGACTTGCCTACGTAAATTATTTTTAATTATTTCGGACAGCCGAAAGATGATCATAATTTGAACTAACCTCGTTTCTTATTTTCTTTTCGATATGAAAATATATCCTCTCTTCAATCTTACAATGTACAGGTATGTATGTATGTGTGTATAGTTAAGATGGGTAGATTAGCGAGTAGATAATGTTTTGTTCGTAGACTAGACCAGATATCGATTTTGCAACGCCAAAACAAGTTTCTACGTCAATTAAAGTTTAAGATTTAATTTCCTATAACTTTATGCATATTATTCCGCTTGATAAATACCTTAAATCGTCCCCCGTACTTACGAAGGTAGGTATATTATTTAATTCGAACTCATTTAAATCCTTTATATCTTGACTTGATGCATTGAGTTCTTCGTTAAATATATTTTTTTTCATTACTTCTCGGGCAACTAACAGGTACTATGTCAAATATTAATTCAAAACGCATCCCTTTAACAAGAAGCCACATTTTGGAGACTTGCGATATTAATTGTCTCACAGATCCAGACTGAATACACAATTAAAAACTATGTCTCCACCGGGAATCGAACACGGGACCTTTTGATCTGCAGTCAGATACCTGACCAACTATGCCACGAAGGCCGACATTTATTTTTAAAATATGTATTTGTGTTAACATGGCTACGTATGGTACACCATTATACTTTTCCGAAGAAGCGCACTACGTAGCGTTGGGGAGGGTTTGCCATCTGCTCAGGAAAATATGAATTCGGATCTAAAAAAAACCCGGATTGTATGAAGGTGGAAACAGAATTCGGAAGATCGATCCACAGCCGGGCTGCGCATCTTTTTACTATTCGCTAAAATGCTACAGAAATTTTGCAATATTTAAGCGTATGTATTTTTTTCGTCAATTTCTCAAGGATCATTAAGTAATTAATGCATTTCTACTACATATGTAGGTATGTATATCGTCGTGATAATACACTGTGCTTTGTATGGCATACTAGACAATTTAGTCTTATGTCGTCTTCTGTGTCATCCTGCGATCATATCTTGGGCCTGCCTCTGTCCTCTGGATTGGTATTAAGAACCTTTTTGGGGATTCGATCATCATCCATCTGGCTGACATGTCCCACAACAACTGCAGCCTACGTACATTTATAACTTGTACAATGTTGATTTCGTCATAATATAATTAATGCCTGTAGTTCGTGATTATATCGCATCCTCCAAAGTCCATTATCATTTACTGGGCCAAAAATCTTACTCAGGATTTTCCTTTCAAATATCAAGAGGCTACTTTCGTCTCTTTTTGTTAAGACCCAGCATACAGCTCCATACACTGCGACGGGTCTGAGAAGAATTTTACATATCAGGATTTTTGTTTTGCATTTTGGACCTTATGTGCTTTATTATACCATAATAGCACCTATTGCCAGCTGTCAGTCTTGCCTTAATTTCGGTGCTGCAATTATTTTCATGAGTAACGATACCGCCTAGATAGCAAAACGAGTCAACCGATTCCACTGTATGTGTTTCCACATCAATAGGACGCTGGTTATCATTATGTGGTGTTTTTTTTACTAAGTATCAAATATTTGGTTTTTATTGTGTTAATTTTAATTCTTTCAATTTGACTTCATGTTAATATCATATACATAGTAATACGTGTAAAATACAAAAGAAAATTTTGAAATGAAGATCTCATTATATCTTGTAGTGTGTTAGCTTGTTAGAAATATGCTCTATTTTCTATACTTATTATTTCTTTCTATGGAATGTGTTTCTTTCTATTAAAACTCCTAAACCTGTTACGGAAGCGAGTAAAGTCTACAACTGGTTTGCAATACAATCAGTTTGAACTTCCTTGGGGTATACAGCGATCTATACAACGCAGTCCAAGTTCACAATTTCACCTTTGCTTACATCGTGACTACGTATTTCATTACCAATATACATACAGGGTGTCTCAACGAACGTATACGTCTATACTACGAGTTGGTGAAGTTTTTCTCGGAAATTGCACTCCAGGTGAGGAGACATATTGGCCCTCACCCCGTCCTGATATGGATTTTTTTATGAATCTATGAGGATATCTCAAATTAATAGTGTTAAGTCAAATTTTATCCATACTGTAGCGACTTCTTTGGCGCAGTTGAGTGAAGTTATCCGTCATGAAATGATGTTCATCATAGAGTCTATATGCCGATCTGTCATTAGAATTTTAGGTGTTTATGAGTGACATTTTTTTAAGAAGTGAATATCTAAAATATATATTTTGATGATTGATAGACGTCACCCTTTTTTATATCGATGGAAAACTGTGTTTTGAGACACCTTGTATTAGATATTTGTATACAATATTCCTATCTGGGAAACCTTTAAGGTAGGTACATACCTCGCTCCTGCAACAACAGCATAGCTTTAATGTTTATAGAAGCAACGGGAATCAACACTTAATATTTTAGTGATATCATGTTTTAGACTGACGATTATATTACTACATACATTGGAGAATCGTGACAGTGAAGGTATAATATTATACATTTTATGCTTATTGGTCTACTCAAATATTAGTCACTACTTTTATACAAATTCCAAGAAATATAATATATTATTATATACGAACTAGTCTCTCAATATATAGCGTTAGAAAAACGTTTCTTTGCCACTTCAATAAATGGCGATGGTGTTTTTCTGCTTATTTTCAAATGAAGAAATGCATATTATATTATAGAACTTTTAAAAACTTAATTGATCAGGGAACTGAATACTTACTTACTTTCCGTGTCAGAAACACCATCAAATTAGAAAACTCCAGTGCTCGGCCACCCGTATGCCGCTTTCCTTTGCTGTCACGGTGTCTTCATGTGTACATGTAACTCACTCCAATCAAGGGGCATGAGGGAAGGTGCGAGTTGTCCAGCACAGTGCCACTCTCACAAGTATCTTCCTTTCAGTAGCTCCATTTTTTAGCAAGAAAGGAGCCTCCTCGAAGATTGTACATAGAAACACAAAGAAAGATTCGACAAAGAAAGATAATTAGTACAGATTTTCGTCGCCTATATAGGTGCTGAATATATTATTAAAATATATATCGTTATTCTTATATTGTGTGTTCCTTGTTTATCTCTTGCTTCTCTTTCTCGCAAAATATTATTAATGATGATAATATTTTTACAATCAATTTTCGTTTAAAATAAAAAAAATGATTCTTCTATTCTTCATAGTCGCCATTGTCTGTTTGAAGTGTATAAAGATCTCATAAAAAATGTCTAGCGTAATTGTGGAGATTCCTAAAATAGCCCACAAGAGCGGCGGTCTTGTAAAAATGTTCACATAGTCAGTTTGTGACCAAAATGTGGCGAGTCTCCGGCTAAATTTCCCAGCACAATGTATTGAAAGAGCCAATTCATGCATCACTCAATAATAAGATCAAAACGTAGTCAGTTACCATTCGACTGGTTTCGTTCGTTTTTTCCATTTTCCATCTCCTGTTCAGTGCTCGATGCGGAATATTTTACGAACCGAAATCATTGGCACACAAACCGAAAACGTGTATATGTATATCTTTTTTTATTGTTATTTATTTAGATAAGTATATAAAATTACACAATATTTCTAATTTAAACAGTATACAACTAAACAACATTGTAGGGACTCTCTCGATAGACTTAAAAACGAAATATTTATTTCCACAATATAAGTATGTATTGTAGGATAAAAAACATCTGCTTACAAGTGGCCTTTCTCATGACACTCAATAATAAATCAGAAATATACCCGGGTATGCGCTGAACAAATCACCAATGTTTCATCGCAAACATAAGAATTGTATTGGAACGTATAAATAATAAAAAAACATAGGTACAAGTACCTACAAATTATATTGAAATGATATAAAAATATGTACTTTTCACACATAAAGAGAATGCATATATTACAAAACCAAACAGCTCCCAGTTGTCAGACTTACTTTTTCAGACTTTTATTCAAAAAGAATTTTAAAATTTAAAAAAAAAGTCACAGATAGATGATTAATCGAAAAGTTGCTATCTTACGTACTTGTAGGTATGCTTTAATCGTAATAGTAGATAACGACGTATAGGTTCTATGTGTGATTTGAATTGTATTTGGATTTACAATTTGGATTGCGCTTGTCGCCATTTAACTTTGAGCCCTGTTTCTGATGCACAGGCCACTAGGTACTATAATATGGCCTAGGTCGATTTATAAATAGTATTAATAGTGAGTGACGTTAAGTGAAATGCTTTATTTCCATACAACGATTCGTTTGGTTAATGTGTTTATGTCTATTGGGCGTTAATTAAAATTCAATATAATAATATATTGGGCCTATTCATAGATGTGTGGTTTCTAGTACTAATTTTATACAAACCTACATATTATTATTATATTCAGTCCGGCTATTTTTGTTTCAAGCATAAAACTATAGGTATTCACTTTCGCGAGTATTTTATTATCTATTTTGAAAGGAGTACTTTCAATCACAACGTATTAAGAAAACAAAAACTACAGCTTTAATATTGTGGATAAATTATAATGTGAAGAAGTTTGATGATTTTGGAATTATAACTAGTCAAAAATGTATTTAACATCTATTTCAACGAAATTTTGTAAACGTGTATGGTTACTTCCAACTTCAAATGTAGGATAGCTTTGGGCCCGATAGTTAGCGCTGTTATCAAAATCTAAAAAATATATAAATATTTTTCAACAATAATTTAAAAAAAATAATTCACCTTTTTCGTTTGAAAGTACATAAAACCACAAATCTTAACTTTCCTACACCCCCAAAGATTTTTTTATAGGAAAAAAGGATTTGTAATTAGTTTTTATGTTATGTACCTAAGCTTTCAAAATATGGAGATGTGAATACCTATATTAGATATATTATCGCTCATAAGTATTGAAATTTTGTATTTGTATTAAAAAAATTTAAAATAATACATCAATCCGGTTTTTTTATTTTAGTTTCTGTTATTTAATATTGGACATAAGTTAATTGATTATATGAAAGAGAGAATCTGCTCTGCCAAAAAACTGCTTTGCAGTTTGGCGGGAAAATGAAATTGTATCATTTTTTTATTAAAAATATAAATTTCTTCAAAAAAAAACATTCTCCAAAATATAAATTACAACAAAACTTCATCATAAACAAAGAACCTAAATCAAAACACTTATTTAGATTTTAGAAAATAAAATTAAGATCCTTATTTTTAACTTTGTCGTTCGTCCTAAAAAAGAAATGGTCTATTCGAATTATCTTGGTAAAAATTAAGTGAATATTGTAAAGGACAGCCTGTTGTGAAGATCTTTTGGGTTTTCTTAAACCTACTAATAAGCAATTTATCTATGTTCAATGTTTAGGAATCCATGTATTTGTTAATTTTTATCTTAGTTTCCACCGCAGACGAGATAACTCACACCATACACTGAAATAAACATGTACATATGTAGGTATTCAACATCATTCCTGTGTAGATTTGTCATTTATTTTTATCGAATACACGGTATGGTATAGTTAGGAGGAATGTGCATTATTTGATCCTTTGTGTGTGAGACTTGGGTGCGAGTTGGTGTTTTGATTTCCCTCACATGATGTGTACTGTGTACCTATGTATGTACAATAGATATACACAAATATGTATGAATGCGGTTCAAACGTGCACTTCTAAGATTGTTATGGTTTGGTCTTACTTTAAAGTTTGTAAGTATTATAATGTAACGCTGTTCAATAACAAAACACACGTATTGTAGGTAGGTACCATTATGTACATATTTACACTCACCGCGTTTTTATCACACTGACGATTATAATTCATAATTTGTAGGCACTAAACAAGTCGGTACATTATTTTACTCTCCACTTTTATGGAATAGTGGAAAGTCATGATTCACAATTTAGTTTTCCCTCCACATTGAATGGAAGAGTAAAATTTGTTTTCAAAATTTTAACGACTGTATTTTTACGTCAATTTCTCAAAATGTGTTATTGTACTTTCTATGTGCCAGTACGTTATTTTTTGTGAATGGTGTATGTATAACAGCCCTGTGCAAACTGAATCCCACGTTTTTCAGTACGGCCCGCGCACACTATTCCTCAAAAATAAAAATATTTTTTTTTTAAAAATGCCTCATTTTGGTCATGCACGTATTTCAATCGAAAAAAAAGACTTTGATTACATTTTCATTTTTATTTTTTTAGACATTATTTCATTAAGTGGAATATACCAAAATTTCCACCACCTATTATTTAGTATGCTTATTTTTTCTTGCAAGTTTGATTATTCCTGATTCACTTTTATAAGAAGCTCATTTCCATTTATAATTTTATAAATCATTTAAGATAGAAAATATTTAATCAGCTTTAAATTTAAACTTTTGATGTTGATATTAATTTGACATACTTACCGACATATTATAATTATGAGATGGATTTTTTTAAATGAAAATTCGCCATGTATATTAAATGTTGTCTATTTAATAATGTACCTATTCCAAAAAAAAAAAACAATATCGTGAATGTATAAAAATGTGTATTGAATGACAAAAGATCGAATTTTTTGTCTGTCAGTACAAATATAATTAAACGAAATTTACAGATGAATTGAATCTTAATATGAATCTTCGGTATGCGTATAGTGATGTTTTTACGCACGTGAGCGATACAGTTTCATAAATAATATGCTGGTTAAGTGGTTAGCATAATATATCGCCCACTAACTCTTGACTTCGTTATTCAATTGCTATATAGGTAGATATATTGAATTTGTATATATTATAAACATACATACGTCTTGACTCGCTCAAGGAACAATACATTCAAGAGCACTACTAATTTTTTTACATAGACCGCTCAATGTGTCCTGGTAAATGTAATATTCTTTCAATGGTGTGGCTCCAAACGAAACGAATAATTATTATCTTCATTTCAATGTTTATATTTTCATTTACTACTGTATTGTCTTTAGCTCTCCTCGTCGTGTGATAATCATAA
The DNA here is from genome assembly GCA_963576475.1 of Molanna angustata. Classification (NCBI taxonomy): domain Eukaryota; kingdom Metazoa; phylum Arthropoda; class Insecta; order Trichoptera; family Molannidae; genus Molanna; species Molanna angustata. Next base: position 11,205,684 of record OY754966.1, on the reverse strand, counting down.
TGTTATTTGATCGAGGTAGGTATGCAGGTGATGATGTAATCGTTTACTTCCAACGGAGGTCAGGGACCTTTATCTAATCATGAATAAATTATAACATTTCAGTGTGATCTTATTTTAAAAAAATCTTTAAGTTCTTTATATAGATCTTTTGAATTAGTGAATAGCCTTAAATTATCATTATATTACCTTTTCTTTATCACAATCCTAATATTGATATGCACCGAGCACTCATTCCCTCCACTCATCCATATCACTCGCTAATCTCTTCTAAAAATGTGTTTGTGAATACGAACTACGTTTCAATATTATTTCGTAATTCTGGTTATTAAATCAGCATTTACATTTATCTCTCAGTACCTATAGAATATGCCCGATAGCAGCATAGCTAAATTAATATTAGAAAAAGTTTACATACTACGGTATGTGTTTAAACTCGAGAAGTTCGATCATATTATATTCGATAGTAGGTGACGATTGAGCTGGTCCAAGATCCGGAATCCGAGGTATTCCTTTTGTAATAACCCTCTTACATATTCGAATTCCCTTCATCTATCGCTGTCCTCACAACATGATTTTAATTTCGCACTAACAATAGGTACAAACGCATTGCACATCCATCTAATCTAAAGTATGAGTCGTTCACAATAATTTAATTACGAAATTGTTTTATTAATTTATTACGAAGGAAAATTCCATAAAAATATATTTAAAATTTTTCATTAAAAACACTTTTACTATAAATGCTTTAAAATTTAAATATGGACATTAATTCACTCTGTTTATATCAAGATAATTTATTATATCTACCCACAGAGTAATCACAAAGTAGATTATATGTAGGTACGTATTTTCATTGTATAATATATTTTACAAAATTACTAACGTAAAAAATATATAATTCATTCCAGATTCCTCTATTTTTTGTCATAAATTAAGTGATTTTCCCATAGAACTATATCAAAAATAGTCTATTTAAAAATAAACAGTTTAATTCAATAGATTATTTAAGGTTTCTAAAATTGAAATGTAATGAACAAATTACCTTCTAAAATTGTACGGGACATTATCAAATTAAAACGTGACTCGTTTCACTAGAAATAGGTATATATCTACCCAAATGAAGACCAACTTTCACAATAAATCGTATTTTGTTTTGAAAAACAAAAGTAAACTTTAATGTGAATCGTGGATCATTGTTAATATTATTCCTTCATTAATCCGTAGGTATACAAATTCATATTTTTTAGAGTTTTCTGCGACAAATAAATTTAAATACCCAATGGCATTTTTCACTACAATTGTTGGTCTTTTTGAACAAATACTTTTATTGGAGGAATAGCAAAGGCGAATTTCGAAGTAGGTACTCGCAGGTTTTGTTTTGTTTGAATGATTCGAGCATGAAAGCTCAAGTACTTCTAGGTTCAATTCTCAGTCTTTACCTCTTTCCAGTTTAGCTGATGGAGTCAGCCCTTCTGATACGCATGTCATAAGTTTTCTTCATAGTCAGTTGGTAATAAATTGATAAATGACAAGATTATTGTCAAAAAATTATTCCTTATTTGTTATTGTTTTTCGTTTTTTGGAGTGAAAATACATTTTGTTGTGCAATGTTTCATAGTATTTGTGATTTCGTTTTTGTATCTTTTAGTTTTTATACATTTTTTTTTATTTAATTGTTTGTTCCTATTTCTTTTTTATTCCTCACTAACCCAAGGGGATATTGTAGGGAGTTATGATTTTATATGTATTTTTTTTATTGCAGATTATGAACTAGTATCATGCTGAGATTGTATTCTGAAAGTTTCATCACAATGTATATGTGTGTGCGTGTGCTATGTGATGTGTGCTATGTACGGCGTGTTTATTTTACTTTATCGATTATTGACTAAAGTACTCATTCGATTATTTTCAAATTTTGCAAATATGTATATCTAATACTTACTAGCTTAGACCCCATTAGATTTTGAAGGATATCTGAATAGTGCTTTTCAATTTTTTTAACTGTTAAAATTTCAAAGTGACCCCAAGCTCAGGAAACTTAAAATTTGAAATTTTTATTTTATTATTAAAAAGGCACATCACTTTCATAAAATGGCATTGAAGAGTTATCAAGTTTTGATTATAAAATATTTAAATAAAAACTAATTTAACAAACTCATTTCATGAAAATGCTGTATATTTTCCATAAAAAATTTGAATACTTTATAAAATGAATTGTTAGTGAGGAGTTTAGCGTTGGCCACAACCCACTCATTTCTTCTTGTTTTTGTTTGAATTTATCACGTTTCAATATTGTTTTACTTTGTATGTTAAAATCTAATAAACTGAAAATTATGATAAATAAATAAATAAAAAGAGAAGTACATTTTCTCAATATATAAAAATTTCGTGTCATGATGTTCAGTACACGCTAAACCACCTCCGAAACCACCCAACTGATTTCAATGAAATTTTTTCACTTTGTATGGATGGTTTCGGATTGAAACATACGATAGTTTTGGACTTACATAATACGTGGCGCCGTTATCGAGATATATTTTTATTTTTTTCAACGAATTTTTATTTTTAATTTCTCATCCAAAAATGTATAATCCACAAATTTTGAATTCCCTACGCGCCCTTAATAATTTTCATTGGAATTTTTCATCTCAATAGATCGCGGTGTGAACGTATTGACATCTGTATTACGTATCTAGAGAATATACTACACTCAAATGCATTTTTTTTTCTTAAAATACACAAAACGAGGTCAATAAACTGCGGCCAACATAGTGGTCTGTGGCAGGACAACGTTTGCCAGGGCCCATTCGTTTAAAATAAAATTTTCAACGGAACATTGTTTACTATGTAATTTTGTGATGATATTCTGTTTGATTCATCTTACGGAGACGATGTTATTTCTAGAAGTTTCATGTTCAATGGTAGGTAATATACCTGGTTTAATAATAATTATTTTTAGAAATATTATTATGCATTGCGTCTCGGCAAACGAATGAAAGGTGAATTATTTGAAATAGATGCATAATACAAATTATTTATCGTTAATAATTAAGTAGGCCGCGTATTTAAATGTTGTACATATTATGAATAAAAATATATCTGTCCCGTTGTCCTAAATGTAAATATAAAATATAGGTACCGTCACGCGATTCGTGTCCAAAGATTCTACCGAAACGATGACACAAAACAAATGAATCGTGGAAGTTGTACAAACGCGAATAACCGAGTTATTCCAGACATTAAATTCTTAGCAAACAAGGATGCACGACATTATATTATCTATATATTATTTCTCTTTCTCTCTCTCTCTAAATACATACAATCACTAATAGGTATGTACACAACTACTGTCTACTGTCTCCCTCACTGTCCTCACATCGTAACATGGCGCAAGCATTTGGTGCCCACGCGTATTATTTATTTCATTCCTACGAAATTATTTTACACGATTGATCTGTATCAAAAATAGTTATACTTTTTAATTTTGTCAATAGGTACTGACGGTGTTGAATATGTAGAATTCCATAATAATGGGTATTTTAAATCAAACAAATGATAACGGCCTAATAAGCTGAAACGGTCGTCTTGGATTCAGGAAATAATATATATGTAGACCAAATCATTTGTTTGATTTAAAATACCCATTATTATAGTTACACTTATTTATATGTAACTTTCTGGACATAATAATTTGTACACTGACGAGTTTATTGCCAAATGGCAATTTTTTTCCAAATAACCAGTGTTTGTTGTTGTTATTATTATTACTGTAATTAGAGGAATGGCGGAAAGTTCTATAAGACGCCACGCTAATGATGGGCTGCAGCACCATTTTTGATGAATAGAAGTGCCCTTGGAATGATCTTATTTTGTTTTATTACTTATTTTATCTTTTTATCATAAAACGACCCTACATGTATTTGAATTATTATAATTTAATTGCCTAACGTAAAAACAATATTATTAATGAAGAAATGAACTGTAGTGTGGTAGTTCTCGAAATGTGTCAAAATTGTATTTAATTGGAAATAAAAAAAATGTGTTTTCAGTTAGGTACTTAAAAATTAACTTTTTCCTACTATAATATTAATATGTACCTACCCACTGTAATATTAATTTATTTACCCACTAAACTGTATTTCAAATCAAACAAACAAGTTTAGTTATACATAGGTACATACATACCTACCTACAATGGCACGCCAACGAACATTATTTAAAACCTATCTCTGTGACACGTACTTTTCAAAAATCACCATTATTCCCAATAATTGCATTTTCAGACGCATTTTCACGTCCAGTTAGATTTTACTTTGATTCGTTCTGCCAGCACATCAAGGTGCCTACATCCTGCATACATCGTGTTTAAAGTTTAACGAGATATATTAAAGTTCCTCGAAATTTCCGTATTGAATCATTCGTATGAAATTGATGTTTTATTCGTGAACTCTATTTCGCTGACCGCTGTCAGCGAAATAGAGTTCACGAAAATTCGAAATCAAGTTTCTCAAATATTTTTAACAATGTGTTTCTTACAAAAATACCATATGTTTTTTCAACATTTGTAAGACGCGTGCCTTGAATTGAACACGTATTAGCAGAAACAGTTTGCATTGCTAAACCGTGTGCATTTGGAGGACACCTGCCTTGAATTCAACACGACTTTTTAAGTGTATTAGCGCAACAAACTAGTGCCTAATTCGAGGCAGTACTTGCCTCCTAATCAACACGGTAAGGTAAATACATTGCCAGGCCCTCTAGACAACGTGTCACTTAGCTCAAGAAAAGATAACTCATTGTATGGAAGTGACAGTTGCAAGTCACGTGACAATTGTCACTTCCATACATTGAGTTATCTTTTTTTAAGCTAAATGACACGTTGTCTAGGGGGGCAGGTTAGTCAGACGCAGTGTAAAGTCACGACGACTTCTCTTCGGGTAGGTGTGATCTTCAAAATTATAAAGAACATTTTATTTGCAAATATCGCGGTAAGAGTCCATTTTTTTATTAATATATATATAAATTAACACGTTCCATAGTGTGGAGAGTAAAAATTCATATTTAAGATTTAGGTTATATTAAAATAATTAATTCTACAAATAATATTATATAAAAATTTGGTTTAGTCGCCTTAAAGCAAGGTGACAAACTAAATGCCAGAGCCAGGACTTTGAGAGTGACGAGACTTAGAATGGGGAGTAAGAAGCCGGATAAAGTTTATAAGGCTGCGTTGCCAATTATTAAAGTTTTTCTCCTGCAAATTGGTGCAAGTGAATTCAATTCAGAATACTCTTGTGGCTTAGGGCTCAACTCACTTACATACTATTCATGTAGCTACTTAAAATAAATTTTCCATACTCTACTATTGTATTAAATTTATTTAATCGATGACATATATATGTACCATAATCATATATTTTATCCATTACGTTTTGAGTCTTCAATAATAGTGTATATCGAACGAAATCGGTCGAGGCAGGATTCGAACTCGCGACCACTGGATTACTAGCCCAGCGCGCTAACCGATCTGCCATCGACCCATCTATTTCTAGATTTTTTAAAGATTGATAATCTTGAATCGATTTAATGAAGAACCTACATTTCCATCCAATATATTCTTGAAATAAAAATTAAATAGACTATTTTCCAGCACGACATAATTTTTTAAAAGTTTGTAAGATGAAACCATAATAGAGAATAGACGAACGATTGTCTATGGAAATTTAAGCGTCTCTAAATTAATGAACTTTAGGTACACATTACAGTGTTATATTAATATGAATTTCCAGAAAAATTGGCTGTAACAAAGTAAATAAAAAAATATTGGGGACACCATTTTCAAAGTTTTCTTCACATATTTGATATTTGTAATAGATTTTTAACTAGCATGCATAACATCACTCAATTAATAAATTTTCTTTTGATTCAAAAATAGGTCCTTCACACGCCTCATTCCGGTGCATTCTCGAATGTTTCATAGCCAGGATAGCTGCTTCCTATTGACACATCTACGTCCCTCGATCTTCCCTTCAGCTAAAGAATTTCTCATTCCAAGATATTCTTCATTCTACATTAAATCCACATTTCGAATGCTTCCAGGCGGTTTGTGGTACCAGCCATGAGGATCCATGATCCAACGCCGTAGAGTAGGACCGACCATACGTAGCATTAGCATTTGATAATCCAATGAGATAGTAATAACAATGTTCTATTGTCGACCTTCGTGACTCAGTTGATTATATATCTAACTGTTGATCCAAAGGTCTCGGGTTCGGTTCCCGGTAGATACACAGTTTTTAATTATGTTTTCGATTAATATCGTAAGTCTCCAGAATGATGCAACTTGTTATAGGGCGCGTGTTAAATTAATATTTGACATAGAACCTGCTGTCCGAGAAGTGGTATAAAATAAAATATGAAATGAATAAAGCTGGAAACATTTTCCATGCTTTGTCATCGGGAATTCACAAAATCTGATTGTTTCAACGCGGTAACTGGTTGGGAAATTAGATTAAAATCGATTGCAAAATTTCAGTACAGATAGTCATTCTGGCAATTATTTTTGAAGAAAATTGGGTATAAAAATGGCTTAACGTAATAGCATTGTCTGAAATAATTTATTCGAGAATCCATTCCTCTGTCTGAAACAATTATCTACTGTCTGTCTGAATGTTGATCACATATTTTTGAATATTCATTGATTGTTTTGAATGAAAGAAAAGTGTTTTTTTTTAATTTGAAAAATGAAAAAAAAAACAGATTTTTTTAAACTTTTATTAACTCATTTACCTGTATTAATATTTAAACAATGATTGTTTATTTTTTATTCACAAACATAATTAAGCTTTGTGTGAAAAGTTTCTTTGCAAAATGGCTTTGATTGAAGTTGTTCGTTCCTTTAAGAAAGAAAAATTGCATAGGTTTCTGTTTGTTATAGAATGCAGGTGTTTATTTGAATAAAAAAAAGAAAAACTACTTCAAATTGATTTACATTGTATACTTCGTGTTAAAATAATGTATTTTTAGAAAATATTTATATGGGCCAAGTACCTAAAGTAAAAAGTATGAATTGATGGATTCAATATGTATTTGTTTTTTTTATAATACCTATATTAATTTGAGAGAGTATATAACGTTAGATCTACATCATAAGTGACTGAACACATGATATATTAAAACCCCCAAATACACTGTTATAAAGTTCCGTGTTAGTAAGGGTAACAATCGCTTGCTCATGAAAACAGTTTATACCAGGGGCCTTATTCCCATTCACGTATAATATTTTTCGATATGTTCCGTTAATCTTTAAAATCACAGAATGTAAAGTGAATGTTACGTATCAGGAGCTGTCGTCATTCATAACTATAATTTGTGAAACGAACGAATGTGTGTACACGTCGCTTTATGTCTTTACAAAAATATTAACACCTTGATATGCCGCATGAAGCATTGCGAATTGATTCACCTGTCGATTGTCAAACGTATTTCGCTCCTATCGGAATACCGCGTTGCGAACGGCGAACGAAGGTTTTCTAGACATAATGCGCGGAAATTTACGCGGGCTAGTGTCCGCGGAAAACAGAATAACTATCTGCTACAAGAAACTATGGGGTGGAGGAGCCCCCCGTGATGACTGGTTGGCACGACCCGTTCGGCGGTACCCGAGTTGATGATGAGACAGGTGCAGCTGACGCTGCGCCTGGTGTGGAAATCGAAGAACTGAAAGTACTACAGGCGTGGCGAAGGCTCCCTGTGGCAGTCTGTTGTTCGTGGAGCTGTCGGGAGGGTAACCCTCGCCATGATTTACGGGCCTTCACGAGTGTGGTTTGACTCTTAGTGGCAGTGGTATGAAATATGCATGGTGGTAGTTCTTGTTTCGTCCGACGAGCAGCCGCTCCGGAGATGAACAGAACACTTAGTTCTACAACGTTCCCTATGGAGTGGGGTAGGTGACTGCGACTTTTCCTCTGCTACAAGAAACACATGTAGCGTAAAAACTTGTGTATATTGCCGCGATAAAAGAATCAGAATAGGCCCGCTGGTTCAAATGATAGGAAACCCAAAATTTGTTAATTCTCAGCATTTTCAGAACAAACCATTTATGCATAATTTATGTAATTTAGGTCGGTATATAATATAATTGTAAGATAGACATTTTCTCTCTTAAAAAAAGGTTCTGTATATTTTGTTTTAAATATTATTATATTTGTGAATTTAGAATTCGTAGTTGAAATTGTATGTATGTATGACTGTGTGTCCCTTTCCTTCAATCTTTTGATTCACTTAATGCACTGCATAGAGCCCAACATAGAAAATTGAAGCCTACATTTTTTTCTCCGAACATTTGATTTTTTATAATATATTTCAACAAATCGTAATAACCATGAAAGAAAGCAGACTGATAAATACAATATCATAAATTGTTTTTTATGAAAAATATCAGGGTTTCTCAAACTATTTATATTAAGAAAAATATATTTTATATGACTTTTATGTGATTAACTGCCTATATTTCCAAAATATCGAAAATCGCCGACACACCCCGACTAGATATGTAATTAAGTTTTTTATAAAAAATATACACATTGTAGCATTAAATATCAAACTTTTACTAGCTATTTTTGTAAAAAATGTATCTAATGACGACATCGTATCATACAACTTGTATGGCAAAAAACCCTACCATCAAGCTGTGTACCTATTCGGGGTGGAAAAAAAATGGAAATCCACGCTATGCTATCCTGACATACATGTTATGTATAGGAATGCAAAAAAACGTTCGAATATTCAATTATTTGATTATTGGGTTTCATAGGTAGGTATTCAATAATTACACATACTATGCTGACCACCGTGGCACAGTTGGTAAGCCGATCGGAATCTGTGCGGGCGTCCTGGGTTCGATTCCCAGCAGAGGAGAAATTTATTTAAATTTATTTCTCACGCAAATATTGCTTCTCTGGGCTGGAAACATTGGTTAGTTGGAAGAAATTGACATACGGCAATTAACTCGCCACTTGCGCATGGTGTAAGGAAGTGTTCATTATTATTATTATCACCATCGACGGTTGAATCTCATGTGTTATTTTATTATTATTTTAGTTTTTGGAAGCCTAACAGCTATACATATATAACAGTGTTACATCTTATATAATAATGTAACAGCCAATTAAGTAGAAATCTCCACTGATACATGGGTTATATGCAACTAGTTTTACATATTTTACATTTCATTATTTGTTTGAAAGCAATGCTTAAACCAAATTTAGATTGAAAACATTTTGTTAACGATTATTTCGATGGTGATAAAAAGTATTTTACCCCACAGAAGTAATAAATAATAAATGCATACAATAATATCGTTCACGAACGTTAAATACCTGTATGTACCTTCCCGCTTATGTATATATATTATAATCGTGTTGTGATATTGGTACGTATTATATCAGTTTTCGTGCGGTTGCATTTTGATAGTATATTTATGTGTATGTATATGTCAATGTCCGTATGTATATATGTGTTTGTGTGTGTATGCGTCTGTCACTTTTTATGTATGAATGTGTATTTACAAGTAAGTTAGCAGTGTATCGTTAGCGTGCTCATTTGCATGTTTTATCTTTACAATCAAATTATTATTTACTATTTTTATTGTATATCTGCATGTACGTTTATACAATAATATATCTTAGACTAGGGGTTGCAACGATCAACATCCATCGTACGTGATATATAATTTATCGTGTGATAATAATATGTGTTCGCATTTTTTTAATCCAGCTTGTATGATAATTTAAAATTGGAACCGAAAAAAACTTTTTATTCGAATTTTTGACTTTGTCGCTCTATCATTAATAAATTAAATAAAAAAAAATAACGCTAGGTCATTGTGTTTAAAACATACATGGTTTTGTTGTAAAAGAAATTGAAACTGACAAAACGATTTTAATTATTTTAAAAAAAAATACAATTATTGGTGTTTTAAATAGTAGAGTCGTATTACGGGAGTTATTTATGATAAATGTGAGAAAAAGTTGAGGTTTAACAAGCAGTATACGAGAACTCTACGACGATGTCCGAGGGAATTTCTTTGGACCCATTGGACATGCGGACCTTGTAGCCACGAAGAGCAACTTTAGGGCTTTCAAGACTTTCTGTCTTAAATTCGGTGCACTATTATCTTCACTATCACCGAGCAGTAAGCCAGTTGTTTCAACATGATTAGCTCTCTTTGGCACATTAAGTGCAGTGTCTGCAAGGTTTTAGAGTTTTCCGGACTCTTCGTATGTTCTTTATGTGTTCTTTTAGAGTTTTGCAAGGGGCCGTTATTAGTCCCCATAAGCAGAACTGGTGGTGGTGGGGGAAGAAAAAAAAAGCAGTATTCTCGTAGTACGGGACCTAACCTTTTTCTTATTTTTTTTCAAATAACTCTTGTTATACGACCCTTAAAATTAAGTAAGTGGTCGAGTGACCAAAATTAAGACAGATACAAAACACTTTATTTAACAAAAGTATAATTCATTGGCAGGTAATAATTATCTATAAATATATGTTCATCTTCCATTATGTTATAAGATCAACTCTTATTGTTCTCCTTCGTGACTCTACATATTATCGAGTTGTAACCCTTTACAACTTCCCCATTGCATTTTGATCTATTTAATTACGTTCCTGGTCGCTCCCGCGACCCAACCCCGAAGTATACATATAACTAAATACATAATTTCATAAAATATTAAATTTTCGAAAACTTTATGATATATCGAAACGATATATCATAATGTGCATATTGTGACATATCTCACACATCGAAAGCAATGTTGACAGTATTCAAAATGCAAATATTAAAAATTCATTATAATCGATAACTTTGCACCTACTTTAACTTTTTTTTCAAAAAATATTTTGTCGGCGGAAATTAATAGGTATAGGTAAAATTAATTCACTGGCAATTCATTAATAATACCCCCTATTCAGTAACTATTGTAATTAGCTGTGAGGCACCGGCTTAGAATAGTGCTTCCACTCTTTTCTATTATTGTTTTCGAGTGTCCCGTAAGAGCCGGGTAATCGAAAATACAACAGGCAACAATAAAATATCCCATAGTTCACCAATGAGGTTCACCACCCATTCTGAATGTAGTGCCTTTTGAGGTGAGACGAGACTGGTGTGTGGGTATACACAGATATGTTGTGCTCCCTTTTATAAGGCAATGCACATCCGCACACCTTTCGCTGGTTACCCCACATTATGGGATATGCCGTGATGGTAAGAATGAATGAATGAATTGTAACTAAAATAGGAACGTTCTTAAAATTTTGATTTTATATTTACGGTCTTATTTTAGCGTTATAAAATATCAACTTGGACTAAATAGAATAGGAAAGTAGGTACCTATTTTGGCCGGAAAGTTCTTAAAAAGTTACTGAATTAGACGTATTTTCAATAATTATGAAAATTATGAAATTTTCATCATTTTCATAATTTTTATTCAAAATACGTCTAATTCAGTAACTTTTTAAGAACGTTCCGGCCAAAATAGGTACGTTCCTATTCCATTTAGTTCAAGTTGATATTTATAACGCTAAAATAAGACCGTAAATCTAAACGTTCCTATTTTAGTTACAATAGGCCCCTGAGTCAAATCGAAAACGCTTAACGATATCGCCAAACGCTATTTTTTTTGTATGGGATTTGACGTTTATTTTAGAATTTTTTTCTACAATAGCAAACAACAAACGTCAAATCCCATATAAAAAAATAGCGTTTGGCGATATCATGAAGCGTTTTCAACTTGACTCAGGCCCTAGTTACTGAATAGGGGGTAATATTGCGTAAAGTGATTATAATATGACCTACATTATTATGATTGTGATTCGTCTATTTATCAGTCTGTATTTTAGTAAATGAGAAATGTCAAAAAGTTGACTGCATTTATACGGGACTGATTACGTCACACCGCGCCGTTAAAATCCTTTTATCCACGGTCGACCGTTGATTTAAACGTTTCCGTACTCAGATAGGACATACTATAGATATTATTATTTAAAGTGTATATTGGTACTTTTTTGACTTTTTCATTTTTCTGGCTATGCATCTCATTTAAGGACTTGTCGTGATAGTATATATGTTTATTTATATTGAATTTTATTAAACCCTAAATAAATTTAATTAATACAATATGATGATAACAAATGATCTGATAAAATATATAACAAATGCGGTTAACGTGCTAAAAATACATGCATTAGTACCTAGTGAGATATCTCTAATAAAGCTTCAGGAGTGAATGAATGGTTTAAACTTCATAGCTCATGAAAAAGATTTGAGATATCGTTGGCTTATGTTTGGCGTTCACACTGAATATATTATACTTAAGTTTCTTTTTTGTAACATGATGAAAGCATGCTGAGTTTGCACCCGGCGTGATTAAAGACTTGAGCGGCTATATTCCTTGATAAAATTTGTATAAACATGCATACAATGGTTTGACTACAATATTGTTTATTCACTAACAATTAATTGTTGTATTCGCTATCCCACCACCACCCGCTTTGCATATGTGAACGCTGAACGCTGAGTGAGCGACAAAAAACTTGCATATAGGTGAAAGTATATCATGGAGCCCTCTAGATTGGCAATCTCGGCACCACGGTGCAAAAAGAACAATCGACGAATGTGAAAAGAAGATTCACATTCGTGGACAGTCATTTTATTTATTTATTTATTTTATTTATAAAAATCTTACAATTTATTGAGTACAATTATAATGAAATAATGTATTTAACCTCACTAGAATAAACCTGTATCGAGGTTAAATAAATTCACATTTTTGACATTAATGACACAAAAATAATACTAATGTCGCCAATTGGGTACTTATAAACCACTTGCAACAATATTTTTTAACAATAACAAAAAATATAATATGTAGGGTATTGTAAATAAAATCAAAAAGAAAAAAAACACATAGGTATTTCAACTTAGGAAGGTTAACGATGAAAGAATACTTCATTGTAATTGACTTCAGATAACGGGAATCAATCGATAGTAAGGCACCATGACTAATACAGAAATTTTTTGAGTTTTTAAAATTGTTCTTCGATATCACAAAATTCGCATGACCAATGGGGCCTTGAAGAGGCTCACGGACAGCAACGAGGAGCTCCGATCTATAAGAGGACACTATTGGGTGGCAAAAATCCCACTGGGTATGTTCTGAAGTGTGGTCCGAGTATTGACAGAACTGACACGAGGCAGAAGAGAATGAGAGAATGTATTATTAATTGTCCCAAGTTATACTAAGCACTTATTGATCTGATAATTCATTATTTTAATCATAATTTATTAATGTTAAAGTTGAAGCCACAATTTTTTAAGGATGATATGCATGGCTCTCATTTGTCTTCGTATAATCCAATATTATCATGACTTGAGTGAGAACATGTAAGAATGTACAAACATTTTGTTATGAATAATGAATACATTTATAAAGCTTTGTTATTAAATTGTGGTTTTGATATAATGTAGGTACATATGTAGGTATGCAAGTGGTTTATCTCGATACCTCAAATGAATACGTAATAGTTATCTATCTATTATATTTACATATATATTACATCTTAATGTTTAACCTGCATTGGTGTCGATTTAATAATCAATGACATAATGTTTCATAGTTTCTATAAATGCTTTGTGCGTAATATGATAAATATGGTATTGATTAATCTTGCTAAGTTTTTCATTCGAATATTATACTATGAAAAGGTAATTATTTATTGTCGAATACAAAGACGAAAACCAAACTTTGTATAGAAGTTGGTATGGTTTTGGCCACACGCGAAGAGTAGAAAAAGACAGGAATTGAACAACTAACAAGAGGAATGACTGGAACAAAAAATGATATCGTATGGAAGCTATTCTACAAGAGCGGATGAATCGACCTTCAAACATAAATAACAAAACGTGTATAAAAGCTCAATGATGACAGCATGATTAAAAGCAGAATGACGTAAAATAATTCATTTTAAAATTAAATAGACTCGATCGCTTAATACAAATTAAAATTATTTTTATTTATTTATTTACCTTACATCACACCATATTTATAGTGACAACAATAAGTAGATTATTGCTGCCCAACTAGGAAATCCTGTTCTAGGGCTAGCAGTTTACAATTTTTATTGACAATTATATGCAATTATGAACCAGGTGATTGTTTCCGTTCCAAACTAAATATGTACACAATCTCAAATTTCTGCACTCACAATCATTACCTCAACAAAAATATGGGTTCACACAAAACAGATCAACCAGGTCCCAATGTCCGCCATAATACCTGTCATAAATCCAATCTCTTACGCGATTTTTATTTCAGAGCCATAGAAAGAGATAACATTGAATACATGAAACGTTAACTACATTATAGGTATTTAAAAATTGAATACATAAAAAAACGAGTGGGTTGTGGCCAACGGTACTCCTCCTCAGATTAATGCCACTCCACAAATTATTTAAATGTTGTATGGAAATTTTTTAGCATTAAATTATTTTTGATTTGAATATTTTATTATGAAAACTTGATAATTCTTCAATGCCATTTAATTAATTTAACACGCACCCAATAACAAGTTGCTACAATCTGGAGACATACGATTTTAATCGTCTCACAGATCCATACTGAAAACATAATCAAAAACTGTGTCTCCACCGGGAATCGAACCCGGGACCTTTGGATCAGCAGTCAGATATATAACCAACTGAGCCACGAAGGCCGACAAAAAAAATACCCTAAAAAATTTACTAAATCATAACTCCCTCTATGTTGTATATCCTCTTGGGCTAGTGAGGAGTAAAAATAATACGGAATACGTATGTACTTATATAGGACTAGACAGGTAGGTTCTGATAACAATATAGAGATGGTGTTATTAGCATCGTCCCCTGTGTTCCATGCGTGCACCAACAGAGACGGTGCAATGGGTGTATAGGTACAACATGATAATATTGACAATGAAATAGCAGGAAGCCATCGAGGATAATCGCGGAAGATGGCAAGATAAGTCGGGTGTCCGGCCCTCACCGAAGCTGAAAAATATGGACAAAAACGGAGGGAAATATTCTTCTTTGCTGCAACGGATGTCCCACCCCCGCCCCCTCCCCTCCCCTCCCCCCCCGCTCCAGACCCCTGTCTTCCTCATCCCGATCACCACCTTGGTATTCCACCCTCGCCCACGGCCTGTTGCAGTGTCGTCGCCGCCGTACCGCGTCGTACGCGACCCATCTATCGATCTGCGCCGAATTAATTAGCGATCTCTTTAGACCACTCTGATTGTCATTTACCTCTAGAGTTGTTTAAGTACCTATACGCGACAAAAAAAATTGGACAAATATTTGTACTCCTCACTAACCCTAGGGGATATAGTTTATTGTATTTTATCCCCCTAGGTTATTTACAGAACACTTGGGTTCATCGTTACATGGTTCACAATATTATGTTCACAATAATTGATATAATACATTGAAATAACATGATTTAACAGAGTACAGACATAGCATATTAAAGAGTAAATAAAAAAATAAAGAATATAGAGAAAAAAAGAAAAGAAAAATTAAGTGCTAGAAGAATGTAAAGGGTCCTACTAGCACCATGTCCAATAAACAGTTATTTAGGATAAAAGTAAGGTACATAGCATTGAAAAAGCAGAAAGATTACAAGAACAAAGTCAAGGACGACAAAGCAAACAAATACACATATAGTGGGGAGTTATGATTTGGCAATTTTTAAGGCTATTTTTTTATTGCAGATTATCAACTAGGTCATGCTGAGATTGTATACTGAACGTTTCATCACAAAGTTTCTGTGTATGTGTGCTATGTACGGCGTGTTTATTTTACTTTATCGATTATAGACTAAAGTACATCCTAATTCGATTCTTTTCAAATTTTGCAAATATGTATATCTAATACTCGCTAAGACCCCATTAGATTTTGAAGGATATCTGAATAGTGCATCTCAACTTTTTTAACTGTCAAATATTTCAAAGTGATCCCAAGCTCAGGAAACGTAAAATTTTAAATTTTTATTTTATTATTAAAAAGGCACATCACTTTCATAAAATGACATTGAAGAGTTATCAAGTTTTGATTATAAAATATTTAAATAAAAAATAATTTAACAAACTCATTTCATGAAAATGCTGTATATTTTCCATGAAAAATTTGAATACTTTATAGAATGAATTGTTAGTGAGGAGTTTAGCGTTGGCCACAACCCACTCATTTCTTCTTGTTTTTGTTTGAATTTATCACGTTTCAATATTGATTTTCTTTGTATGTATAAAAGGCTAAATTTCAAAGTGACCCCAAGCTCAGGAAAATTAAAATTTGAAATATTTATTTTCAAATTGGTAAAAATGCACATCACTTTTATAAAATAGTATTGAAGAGTTATCAAGTTTTCGTAATAAAATTTTAAATAAAAATAATTATTAACAAACTCATTTCGTGAAAATGCTGAATATTTTCTATAGGTACACAATTTGATAATACAACGATACAATGACTTGTTAGTGAGTAGTATAGTGTTGGCCACAACCCACACGTTTTATATATTATTATATCACGTATGTATACAAGATTATGTATATGGATGATATATTGATATATGTATCAATACGTACCATTAAATTAATATATTTATTTTAATAATAATAGTTCGTACAAATACTTTGCTAAATACCACTTTAGCATAGCATTTGCACCATCTTTATTGTCATCATGAACTACCACGAAGTTACCGTCAAATCCATCAATGTAATATATTTATTTATTTAGATCATAATATTATTAAGAAAATATATTAAAGATATCTGCTTCACTAGACAGTCTGTTCCGAAGCAACGATCAGTATAGTTTACATAGTTGTTACGTTTTATTGTTATAAAATATATACAACATACACACACACACATATTGTGAAGAAAAAAATACTATCAAATAACAATCGTAACAATAAAAAAATTCACAGTAAAAATAACCACCAAAAATACAATATGGAGTAGAAAGACATTACTAAAATTATTATTGCTGAAATATCATCGTGACATTTACCTATACATAATATTTAATGTCTGCTGATCGTTGTAAATTTTAAATGGATCTGTGCTCGACCAGCAGATGGGCCCGAGCTCGAATCCTGTCTCGGATTATATCATTCGTCGAAAAGAATGAGTACGACTATGTTATTTTTCCATTATTTAAGACAAGAAAAAGAAAAAACGTGACGAAATTGTAAGTACTAATTGTCACGCATTTGTAAAAAAGTGTTTTTTTTTTCGAAATCCTTTCTAAATGATCCTTTTTTAAACATATGGATGGTGGCAGAGCGGTTAGCGCATTGGGTTAGTAATCCAGTGGTCGCGAGATCGAATCCTGCCTCGACCGATTTCGTTCACCTATAGCACATTTAACAAGGACATACTCATTTAAAAAAAAATGTTGATTGACTTGATATCTTGACTATTATTTTGATTTATAAATATTTCCTTACAAAATTTGAAGCTCGTCAAACACATGCATTGCAGATTACACTACAAAAGCTCTTCGGTCATTTTCTTGTTAGAGAATAATACGTTGGTAGGTAAGTACCTACTTTAGTAAGTACGTATAATTACAGTGCAGTGGATGTTACATGGAGAATTACCACTAGGTATTTATTACAAAGATTTGACTGTTTGATGCTTGGAGGAATGATTTGGTTCGGTTAACCGTAACGGCATATTATTATTTCCTTGCTTCGTAATAATAATATTACTTCCAGAAACTATCGCCTATCGTATTACATACACACACAAAACCGTCGACTTAACATTTTCAAGAAAACGCATATGATTTTATGAAGGCACCTATGTACCTATCAACTTATAATAATGCTCTTCATTATATAACCCAGGAACATCCCAAGCATATTGGAGAATAAATTCCCCGTCGAATTACTGTTAAATGGTGGATTTACTATAACGTATGTATTAAAAATATTTTATAAAACAAAAATTTAAATCTCTGTTGCGTTGAGAAAACGATGAAGCTACATATCGTGACTATCTAAAAATGGGCATAAAGAAATAACACACTTACAACAAATCATTAAAACAATACTTTTGAATTATAATTGGTTTTTTTATACGATGTATAAATTTAATACTTTCATAAATTACATCAATTACATACAGAGTAGTGAAGTATGCACAGAACATCGGCATCCATAACTGGCGTAGTGTACCTATTACAAGACCAAAGACCTTATATACATTATTATAAGGTCTTTATACAAGACCGACAGTCATGGAAACGGGCTCTGGGCTGTGTTCAGATACAACGCTCGACGTCGCGACGTCCGAGGTACATCCGACGCGTCACGCGTCGGGCGTCGGATGTACCTGAAGTTGCAGATTATGGCGTTTTTCACACCAATCTCACTGAACGCTTTCGAGCGGCGTTTCTATCTGAACGCCACAACTGGCGTTTTAAATGTCATTTATCATACATGTCTCTTTTTAGGTTATATTTTCATCGAAAGACAACAATTGGGCAGTGGTGTAAATAATGGTCTCTGACCTTTTAATGGAAATTTTTGAATAATATTTTTATAAATTAACCATTTTGTGAATGCATATTGTAATCATAAATAATATATCAGGCGAAACGTCGGAAGACAAATGGTCTTAATCAAGACCTACTGACACGGGAAAACCGAGATAAAAATATTATAACATATTTCACCCGTGAAAACATCAAATATAACATATATATATATATATATATATATATATATATATATATATATATATATATATATATATATATATATATATATATATATATATATATATATAT
The DNA here is from genome assembly GCA_963576475.1 of Molanna angustata. Taxonomy (NCBI): domain Eukaryota; kingdom Metazoa; phylum Arthropoda; class Insecta; order Trichoptera; family Molannidae; genus Molanna; species Molanna angustata. The sequence goes on along the minus strand of OY754966.1, from coordinate 11,186,789 downwards.
ATATATATATATATATATATATATATATATATATATATATATATATATATATATATATATATATATATATATATATATATATATATATATATATATATATATATATATATATATATATGTTAACTTTTAGGTTTTCACGGGTATAAGATGAAAAAGAATTTTCTGGGTTAACCCGTGTCAGATAGTCCTGAGAAGGACTGTTTAAGACCTGACGTTTCGCCCGAATATCATCGGGCATTGTCGAAGGAACGCAACGAAAACCGAGCGAGAACGAACGCGCGCGAAACACGACCGCACACACCTAAGGCTTTCCGTCAAGTGAGAAGCGCCAGTCTATGCATAGAGTAGAGGGGGGAGGGGAACCTACCCGCTCGCTACCTCTGCGCTCATGCATAGACTGGCGCTTCTCACTTGACGGAAAGCCTTAGGTGTGTGCGGTCGTGTTTCGCGCGCGTTCGTTCTCGCTCGGTTTTCGTTGCGTTCCTTCGACAATGCCCGATGATATTCGGGCGAAACGTCAGGTCTTAAACAGTCCTTCTCAGGACTATCTGACACGGGTTAACCCAGAAAATTCTTTTTCATATATATATATATATATACATATGTTATATTTGATATATATATATATATATATATATATATATATATATATATATATATATATATATATATATATATATATATATATATATATATATATATATATATATATATATATATATATATATATATATATATATATATATATATATATACAAAGAACAAAAATCAGATGTGATGATTGTTTTGATTGACATTTTTATTTTATTTTTATGTTACATTTTAAAAAATTAATTCATATACAGATTTTTATATTCTTAAGCAAAGTGTAAGAGCATTTAACAATCTGATTGGCTCAAGTTCGACCTCCATCTCTAAAGATTTCGTTTACATATTATTCATTCATTCATACCATCACGGCATATCCCACAATGTGGGGTAACCAGCGAAAGGTGTGCGGGTGTGCATTGCCTTATAACAGGGAGAAAACACATCTATGTATACCCACACACCAGTCTCGTTTCACCAAAAAAGGCACTACATTCAGAATGGGTGGTGAACCTCATTGCTGAACTATGTAAGATGTTATTGTTGCCTGTTGTATTTTCGATTACCCGGCTCTTACGGGACACTCGAAAACAATGATTTAAAAGAATGGAAGCACTATTCTAAGCCGGTGCCTCGCAGCTTCAGTGGCTGTATATAAAAATTGTTAATAAGCACGAAGACGCTTATGATATATTACTTAGCCACTTCAAAACTAACAAAGCAACATACAGTATTTCCTAGTGAGGTGATCATTATACCATCATAAGTACGGCTGTATCTGTATACTGTACATTGGCATGAATTGTAATATTCAATAGATAAAATACACGTAAAACGAGTCGAGTAAATTATAATAGAAGGTACCTAAAAGTTAAATAAGAAATAACAGACATGGTACCTACACCAAAAACAAATCTTTCAAAAATTATTTCATACCTTAGTTTAGTTTCATTGGGTTTTTTCTTATTTATTTATTTATTTATTTCGGAAAACAAACAAGATACAATGATAAAATAATATACAACAGTTATAATAAATATGGATGATACATTGCAACTCAATTAAATGTTTTCACGTATAGTAATGTATATTTAATCATATTTTTACAGAAAAAAATTATTAAGAATGAAAAAAATTATAATAAATTGTTACAGAGAAATAATAATAAATTAAAATTACAGGGTGAAAGTGTAAGTATATTTTGTAAGCGAGACAAATTATGATGAAAGTAGGTAATAAATTTAGGTATAGGTACTATTTTATTAAATAATTGTAAAATGTATGATTTGATATCTGCTTGTGATTTATGTATTATATCTAATTGTGTAAAGTATGTATGTATTGTATATGTATTTGAAGACAGATTGCATTATAATAAGACACAGCGAAAACAAATTGAACCAAAGCTCACAAATTGGTTGAGTTTTGAAAACCTCTCTATTACCTAATTATTCCATATATCACAGTAACTTATGCTATGAAATAAATATTTCATAATAATTATGACTATCATTTATTTTTAGATCAATTCAGATGTAACATTATTAATAAACATTCTTCAAGTATTCTATATATATAGGACCTGTACAATAAAATAATGTATGCTCCTACGATGTTAAATTGACGTACAATGCGTTTCAATTGAAATATATATTTGTAGCCTTGACAAAATTAATTTGTATATATTTATCAAATTTAACTTTTTGTCATCTATGCCGTTTTCATTAACTATCGGCATAGTAATTTGAAAGTGCAAGGCACGATCGCTTATATTAATGTACATGATTTCGTTTCTTCCGCGAATTAATTTGTGATATCATAATAGTAAAGAATCATTATCATTCATTAGGTAAGTATACTGTTCTTAATTGGAAGATTTATACCAAGATGTCATAAGTTACATGTCATCCTATTATATATAAATAAATCATTAATAGAGCATATAAGGTTAAATCTAATGACTGATAACATTAAATATTAAAAATGTCTAATACAGTATGATGTCGCGTACTAAGGAAAAACTATCGCGTGCGATTGAAGGGTTTATAAATTTGTTGATTTTTTGCATTGAAATGAAAAAACTTTATCGGTCATTCACTTTGATTTTTGCACTCTATGCACACAAGACATAAAAGATTTATTTCTCTACGAGCCTACGACATATAGTTATGGAGTAATTATAAAAAGATGCTGTAAAAAAATATTTTAAATTTATGCTAAAATTTAAAATTGTGTGATGAGCATTCACTACAGAAATTTAAAAAAATACTTAAAATACACATTGTTCAACATATTTGACAAATTTGATTAGAAAATACGATATTTAGGTTTATATGACCCCTTAACAAATAGCTAAAGCTAAACACGTTATGGAAGCATGTTCTAACATCATTTGAAGACATTTATGTAAAAAAAAATATTCCTCAGGTTTTGGAGTTTGAGAGAAAATTTTTGAGGCTCTTATATTAAAAAGTCATCCTCCGATTCCCTTAAAATACCTACACAAAAAAAATTATCTTATATTGATATTAATGTATTCAGTATATTATACCAACTATTTTTACTAATACTTATGTGATTTATTTACGTCAATAAGTACTGCCGTCAAGGAAGGAAGACCTTTAACCTTTTTTTTCTATTTGCGTATCTCACAAAGAACAAAAATCGATGATATAGATATACAGTTGAATAGCCACATACAAGGCGAAACGATCGTCTTAATGATAGGAAAAAAATAGTGGAACTAAGAATCTTTTTTTATTTTTACTTATATATTCTTTTACGTCCAAATATAATATAAGTTTTTTTAAGAATGATTGTTCTATATAATGTGAAGTTTAAAAATATTTATCAAAGAAACCTAACCCATTGGTATCAATAAATACCAACGTATGTATGCTTCAATAGGTACTTCCGTAATATTTAAGTAATAAGTTTAAGTACCTACCCGTATGATCAAATTTATTGATAATGTCCAGAGGTGTGAGGCCTGTCAAATAATGATATTAGTTTCGCTAGTTCCAAAACAGTATAACTGCTGTATAGAATGTTGTACTATGTTGTAGTATGTATGTTGTACCACCGCAAAAATTCTTAAGAAAAAAAATACCTACGTGTATCTTAAACCTATGATCGTCATTTGAAATTGTTCAAGACATTAGATTCGTTTATTGACTACCAAGGCCACAAGATGTTCTATGTTAAAAATATACCTATATAATATACTAGTAAAACCCGGCAGACGTTGTCATGACTGTTACCTCCAAATATATATAACGGTTGATCGATATGTTTCCTTTTTTATTATT
>OY754966.1:10565393-10577893 GCA_963576475.1 Molanna angustata | reverse complement strand
CGATGTATCAAGGAGAGAAATTGAAAGCCTCGAGAGGATAGCAATCAATGCTGGGGGAACGATCCAGTAAGAAGATCTTGAGGAGAACACCAATGAGATGGATCGACCATGTCAAGGAAGCTGCCGACTCCACAATTAGATTTGAGACATATCTTGCTGGAGGCAGAGAGGCCTGGAGGAGATTGTGCATCTACATCTGTTGGGGATCACGACTTGATATGTACAATAACTCAATATTTTGTATAATATATATTAAATCTTTTTCTGCAAAGGGATTATTGATACTAAATGCAAGATAATTGATACTATACCGTTGTGTATAATATAATAGTATGTATTCAGCACCTAACCTACGAAAGGTGACAAGACTTGTGGATTCTATTATGTTTGGTGGCAAACTATTATAATATTTTGAGATCTTCATGGTATAAGCTATTTTGTGTACTTGTTTATCTTATTTTTGGGAGTCGAAAATCCTGACATCCTCTCGTAGGGTAAGTGTGAACATTGACATTTAATAATATATTTTTCTGCATGTATATTGGAAGCATATTATTTTTTAGTTTGTTAATCAAAGTTAATGTGTTGTATATAATGTATTGCTTTGCTGTCATTAATTTTAGTTTATTTACCATATTTATGTGTGATAATCTAAGAGCTATTTTTCATGTTACAGCAAAATTGAGGGTCGAAAAAGTGTTGACAGAAAGTTAATGTCCTGGGTCGCAATATTTGAGACTGATGGAGCTGTTGAGGTGCTGTTTCGAGCTGGCCAGCGATCTTGACATTCAAATGCAATCCCAATTTCGAAGTTTTGGTAAGAACCTGCCTCTGTATTGGGGACTAAGGTGGAAAGTATGTGTGTGTTTTAACTGTACATAATAGTAATTTAAATGTACGCAGGCGACAGGAACTGAAGTTTTAATTTGGAGAGTAAAGCTGCAGAACAGAAATGCTTGTCTTGGTGGTAGTCAACTTTAAAGTGATCTTGAAACGATAGATTGTTAACATAAGTAGCACGTGCTTATATGTAATTTCGTATGACAATCGATTAAAACATTCAAAGTATGTACGTAGGTATCTATGTATAATACACGAAGACAAGATCTATATTTATCAACAAGATCTATATATACCTACGTATCAATACTCATAGTTTTGATAGTACGAGAATTAAATTAGACGCCAAGCCAACGTACATACATAGGAATATAAGATAGCTTGCAGTTTCATACAAATTAATATTTGAATACTACGGCAAGCATCATATTATTATAATGAATGATTCGAATAAACGATATCGTGTCCCACTCAAAATAACAAAGTAACGAACATGAAAATGTCTTAAATATTAATAATATTATTTTGTAACAAAAACTTGAACTTTTAAAGCTTTTGAACGTGGATATTATTATATTTGTCTTTGAATATGGTACAGATTTACAAGCTTCTTCTTTATTAATTTGTATTTACTCGACAGAATTCTATTATTTTATAAATTACTTAAATTTCAAATTCGGGGAATGCCTTGAAAAAAAATATTTACTTTCACCACAATTTACATATGCCTTTGTGCTAGTGAAGTGGAAACATTCGTACGACGACATTAACTCTTTTTATGAAGGTCGATTAAAATATTATTTTCAATCTTAATTTAATTTTCGATTAGTGAAACAAATAAAAAAATGAATTTAATAAAATGCGCACGTACATTGTCAGAAATGATCATGTTAACCAGCCTATGAGATTAGTTCTGATAGTTTTTTATTTCTCAGCTTGGAAACTATAATATGCCTGCTTAGCCTTTGTTGAGATGTAAGCAATCAATTTTGTGACGGTTACCTTAGACGCACTTCCAAAAATGTAACCAGAAACATGTGCATAGGTATCTTATTTATGTATTTTTAAATCAATATTTTAACAACCTTATTCGTGAGATGTTTGCTGGCCTGAAACAAATTGATGTTGATCGGTCATCGTCAGATTATAATTTATCAAAATTAAAAAATATATATATTATAAGCGTTGTTGATCGATTAATGTGATTGACGTATTAATAGACTCAATCCTTCGAAAAAGTATGAAGAAAAGAGAACACAGAAACCTGCGAACGTTCTTCGCGAGAAAATATTTACTAATATTACTGATATATGATTACACTATGCTTTGGTATTATTTTTTTTTTCCAAAAAACTAAATTAAGACTATGAAAAAATTTAATATTTAATTTTACGTTCTACTTAAATTTTTTCGCAAACGCGACTCCCATTCACCGGTATCGCTCTATGATGAGCATCGTCAGAATGGTGAACAATAATGATGAAGACCATCTATATATAGATTCACAAAGAGGATAATAACAATAGATATGACAAACTTGAAATATTAGAGATAAATAGAGTAAAATGTAACAGCAACGTTCCTTTGATTAACGCACAAATAGATTTTAATACTTCTCCATTATTATTACCATTAGAATAGTTAATGTCGGGTTTTTCTGTTGGCCATTATTCAATATAATTGCTGTCCTTTTAATACAATATTTGTATATTCATTCCTTCACTTCAATTTTATTTTTATTATACCTGCATACATATTTACCTTAATGTCTTTCGGGTATTTAATTTTTTTTAGAATTGCCCCCTTCCATATCTATTGTTGTTATCCTCTTTGTGAATCTATATATAGATGGTCTTCATCATTATTGTTCACCATTCTGACGATGCTCATCATAGAGCGATACCGGTGAATGGGAGTCGCGTTTGCGAAAAAAATTAAGTAGAACGTAAAATTAAATATAATTTTTTTTTTTCATAGTTTTAATTAATTATGGAGTTCTACCACGAAGTGACAGTGTCCAATATTGAAAAAAAAAAAAAAACTAAATTAAGACTTTTCGAACTTTTCATTAACACATCAGCACGACTGTGGAACGATCATCCAAATTCTACGTTTCCCCTTCAAGGTCCGAAATAACATTTTCTTCTTCTTTCAATAGCGTTACAGCCCATGGCCTCCTTTAATTTCAGCCTCCACTGCCCTTTATCTTCCACCCGATGAATCAGAATCAGGAATGACCTGGAGAAGATGTCTTGCGTCATTCGACATCTTTCTCCAATCTCAGCCAGGGGTCTACTTGCTAACCTTGCATCCCCCCCCCCCCCCCCGGATGTCCTGCAAATGAGCAAATGAGTACCTTTAATGGTACTCATTTGCTTGGCATTCTGTGCACGTGCCCGACCCAAATTAGTCTTAAACATAAACATTTTCTTCTGCTGATTGCAAACTATACCCAACAGTACGTAGTGAGCCTACTTCAGGATAGTGCAATGGACCCGAATCCTAAAAATCTAGTATTCCCCTATGTAGCCACGTTAAAAAGTATATAGTGTGTGAACTTACTACCAGAAAAATCTCTATAGGTATAAATCACCAGAAAGGGCAAGGAAAGATCTTTATCAAGCACAATACAGTGGAAATCAGGTCAATCTGTCGGAAATATTGAGACTAACTACCCTACCTGACATGGATGACATTTGATAGAATACGCGTCGGCGTCACCAGGTGCAAAGAGAACTTGCTCGGGTGGGGTTTAAGGTTGGAAGAGGATGTCTCCTGCAATTGCGACGAGATACAGACTGACGAACACCTCCTTTTCTGTCAAGATATGCCAGTAAAGTGCGATGCAGAAGACCTGATGATGGCTAATGACAATGCCGTTGCGACTGCTGTATTCTGGATTGGGATGGACTAGTAGTGAAGTCCTCGGACTCGTTAAGTAAGTAAGTATAGGTATATGCCATATAGCTTTCTATTGTATCCACAACACCAACCATCAGTATCTTTCACAGAAACGAAAACTGCTCTGAGGATCCCTCTAGAGCAGAGGTTCCCAACCCAGCGCCCGCGGAACGATTCGTATGTGCCCGCCACTATTCGACAGAGACAGAATTTTTTCATGAACATTGATTAAAAATGTGAATTATTTTTATTTGTTTGTTAGAGTTTTGATTTTTTTGAGTTATTTTCTTTGTATTTGTGTTTAATGTTTACTTTGTTTGCGTATTGTAAATACATTTCTCTGTGTGCATGCAATAGTAATTTTATTATTTTTAAACATTTTTGTTTATTATTTATTAATAAATTATGAATATAAAACTTGAATTATGGGAAAATGAGAAGTTATCGAAGGAGTTTGTCGATTAAAAATAGGCGGTGCCACGCAACCGATATTTTAGAATGTGCTCTAGAGTTCAAAAAGGTTGGGAACCCCTGCTCTAGAGCCTTAGTTAATACCCAGGTTTCAGAAGCATACGTCAATACTGTCTAAATAAAATAAAATAATTGTAAATCCTTCTGACACACTTTTATTTTAACTGCTTCTGAAGATCATAGAAACAACGATTTCCAGCCATTATCCTCCTTTTGATTGCATCCCTTATGTCGTTGTTACTGTGACTGTAGAGCCAAGATAGTTGAACTATTTGATCACTTCAAAACTGTGATTTCCAGCAGTGAAAGTTTGGGGAGGTATACCTAACACATGTACAAGATGCAATCATCAATTTCGTTTTGTCTTCATTACAATTTCAATAATATCTGTTGGTAATAATTTTTGGTAGTGTTAAAATATTTTTATTTATACTTTTTAGTGTCCGACCGAAACAGGATTTTCTACCGAAACCGAACCCGAATCTTCAGTATCTCTCTCAGTTACGGCCGAAACCGAAACCGAAACTTTTTAGACTGAAATTTGGCTTATTGACAGTTAACACGTGTTCAATAAAATAAGAAACAGTACTTGAAGTATGTGGAAAAATATTTTTTATTTCTGCTAATAAAAAAAACGAAATGTTATTAATAAATTAATAGATTAGTTTTGTAATCGTAATTAAAAAGCCCAATATTGTTTTTCTACAGTTTTTCTACATTTTTACCAAGCAGGTTGCTCCGACGATCTTCGTATATTTGTCTAGCAGCATTAAAAAGCTGCTCGCTTGGAACACTAGTGGGCGGAGCCGAAAGATACTTTAAGACCGCTTTTCTTAGGATAAGATATGGACTGCTGTTCCAATAACAATATATGTCGGCATTACGTTGCAATAATGGCTCCGCTAGGTAAGACTGAAATTTTCCTTTCAAAACTTTTTTTTGATCTTCAGATCCAGTTCTCTCCATATTATTAAAAGCTTTATTGCCATCGTGTGTATCCCAAAGAATAATTCACGAACGCAGAGTTTCGTTGCGGCCGAAGGTTCGGCAAATTTTCTGCCGAAACTAGATTTTATTGCCAAAACTTGTCGAAACCGAAACCGAACCTTCGGTCGGTCACTGATATTTTTACATTTGTGCCTATACATGACGTTTTTACTTTACTTTGACGACCCGTCACTGGGTGAAATATATACCTAATTTGTGTTTTTACCCTTATCTTTTATCCAACAGCATCAATTTCCATATAACAAATTTAAAGCATATCAACACGCGCTTTCCGAGAGTGCAGAATCTCACACCAACCGGTGCTGGTATTGTGACTTCGCATCTCATTTTCTACTGACAATGACATTGTATTTCCTTATTGATTTGTCAAACTAAATACCAACTGGTTAATCTTTGACAATGAGCCCGTTAAATAATGTATCAAACATTTTATCTGCCAAAAGTCTAGTACAAAAATAAACATAGTGATTTTCTCATTAGCAATGAATTACTCTCAATGACCGATTGTATAAATTAACCGTGGTTATAGCAAAATGAAAAATCTAATCGAATTGCACGTTTCATTAATTTTTGCACATTTTGAACGAATAGTTTCATTCAATAAAAATAACTAGGCCATCCACATTAAGAACTTCATCTCTGGGATTATGTTTTTACGCCGCTGAGTGTGCAGCACCTGTATAGTTTTCTTCACCACCTGAAAAACACGAATATGTAGCACTAAATGAAACAGAGCGTGCTTTTGCTGCTTTCTGCCTACCAGAGTAAGTGAAATATAATAGGTATTGCCCCTCCAAATATCAGAAGAAAGTTAGTTGCAGACTATGAAAAAAAAAACAAGAAACGGACCCAAGACATCCTCTGCTTGGTCACATGCCCTCCGATGGCGAGATTAAAATCAAAAGAAGTTTCCAGGCCACGACATTCCCAAGGCAACTGATTGAACAGTATAGTGGAGGTCGAAACAAGCTGTCGGAGACTTTAGGACCGGAACATCATCTACCCAACCGCACATGGAAGACACTGAAAAGACTCCCTGTAGGTGTCACAAGGTGTAATAAGAACTTGTACAGGATGAGAAGAAGATGTCCAAGATGATAAGCATCTTGATGTCTTCCGAAGCATGGTACAGGGATGGAACGAGGAAGACTTGATTGTGGCAAAAGCCGTGACAATTCCTGCTGCAAATGTGGAGTGAAAATGCTTAATATGCAGGTCTGGGCACGGAAAGTCAGTAACGGTGTCATAAGGTAATACAAAAACAGACTATAAATTTGGCTAGTTGCATGTTACACATGAGATCCAACAGTCGATGGCGATAGTATGTATAGTTGAAGAATACATACATACCAAATTATAAACCCTTAAATACAAATAATTGAATATTTTCTAAAATTTTGAGCTCTGTGCTATATTTTACTGATCAAAAAATACAACCAAAGACAAACTAATCCGAATTCTTAGTTCATCTATATGTAAATACAACATACATACTGCGAGGCCTCTAAGTTGGTGTTTTTTGACTTCAAAGTTGGAAAAACCACGCAAAAACTCCACTACTGCATACAATTCGTTCAGACGGGACTAGAATTAATACTGTTTATTCATTAAGAGAAATACATTCTTTTGAATGCATCGACAGTTGGATAATTTAATGTTGATAATCTAGATGGATGAATTATTCCCAATTGATTTTGTTTTAATCACGAATGAGATATACCTATATGTATTTTAAACAACAGGTTGCAAATTGACTGTCTCTATTTGCAGGTAATTGTAATAAAATGTACCATAAATGTCTCCTCTTCCTCTATTTTTCGGCTCCTTGGCCTGTTGTCGTGCGACTTGGATTGTTAGATGTTTATTCCATATCTTGGGAGGAACGACGTCCTGGATTTCTGATTTGGCTGCTTTAACGGTGTTTTAAGTAATATCACGACAATCGACGACGTTGATTGTAAATTTTGCACTATTGTGCCGAGACTACGAGTCTAGAGGAGCTTTTTGAGCTACTCTTCGTGCCATGAATTCTTTGTCTTTCTTACTAGCGTTTAGCGAAAGGGCCGTTTTCAGTCATATGCGGAGCGGGTGGAGGTAGGCGTAGCTAACGGTTCTTGAATCTGACATTCTCGACACGTATTTGTTCCAGAACCTTCATGAATTCTTCTTTATCTGATAATTTATTTCTGAAAATTTAAATATTGGATCATCTCAATCGAAACTTTTATCATTTTCTTTGTTGCATTTGATTGTGTACATTTTAATAATTTTTCAATTTACGTATTGATTTGCTTTATCAAAGAAACTATAAGTGGGCGAATAGCTGTCAAAAACAAAAAGAATGGATTTTCACAAAAACCTTAAGCTTTCAAATAAATAAATGATAATCATTTCCTTGCACTCTGCGCAAGTGGTAAGATTATTTACATTTGACAAAAACATCCAACAAACCTGTATTTCGAGCCTAATGAAGCAATAATAGCTTGAGAGATAATTTTAAACAAATTTTCCATCTGCTGGAGATCGAATCTAAGACACCCAATAAGAAGCTAAACGACTAACCTATCAAAAACTTTTAACACGGCGCGCCAAATTCATGTACCTAGTAGACTTTTCTCTTCTTCAAAATATGACAATCCCCGAATGCATTTTTATGACCTTTTATTGATTTATTTAGGACACCGTATGACGTTTTATTGATTTATTTAGGACACCGTATGACATTTTATTGATTTATTTAGGACACTATGACGTTTTATTGATTTATTTAGGACACCGTATGACGTTTTATTGATTTATTTAGGACACCGTATGACGTTTTATTGATTTATTTAGGACACCGTATGACGTTTTATTTATTTATTTAGGACACCGTATGACATTTTAGTGATTTATTTAGGACACCTTATAACGTTTTATTGATTTATTTAGGACACCGTATGACATTTTATTGATTTATTTAGGAAACCTTATGACGTTTTATTGATTTATTTAGGACACCGTATGACGTTTTATTGATTTATTTAGGACACCGTATGACGTTTTATTGATTTATTTAGGACACCGTATGACGTTTTATTGATTTATTTAGGACACCGTATGACGTTTTATTAATTTATTTAGAACTCCATTGACAGGCGTTTGTCACATAGTTAGTCATCATCATCATCAGCCTGTGTTTGCCCACTGCAGGACATAGGCCTTCCCTCTCCTTCTCCACTCATCCCGTTCCTGCGCGACTCCCATCCACTGTGGTCCAACAAATCATTAATGTCGTCCATCCATCATTTAGGTGGTCGCCCTTGTGGTCTCTTGTCGCCTATCGGTCTCCACTTCACCAGTCTTTTCGTCCATCTATTGTCGGTCACTCTTGATATGTGTCCTGCCCATCTCCACTTCTGCATGGCTATTCTCTCAACCACATCGGACAGTATGGTCTGACTGAGTATCCTCTTCCTGTCTTCTAGTTATATGGTCAACATAGTAAGTACTAAATTTTAATTTATATAAATACAATCATCGCTTAAAACATGATAAGTATTTGCAGTAAGAGTTATTGATTACATAAATAAAGTCTACATAAAAATTAAAGATCATTTACCGAGTGCAAAATAATAATGTTGCCATCACTGCACAGAACGAGCGCACTAAGATATTTAATGTAGGTACATGGCAACGTAGCTCTTTTCATCATAAAACGCACACACATACATACATTATATACCTAGTTCCTGTTATTTTTTTTGTAAGCATACATTCCAACAGACGTATATATTTAAGGGGACGACTGCTGCCAACGTATCTATTTTTTCAATTTGATATTGCCTAATTATTACAAAACGAATCATTTTGAAAAAAATATCTCAGTAATTTTGGATTGTAGAAAAATAATAATCATACCCTTATTCTAAAAAAACTATAAAGTATATAGCAATATATATTTTTTTTATTTAAAGAAGAACTTTTATTTAGCAATGGCGTTGAATGGGAAATAATGTTTTAAGTTTATTTACTAAACCGGAAGCATTAATGCAACGTCACGACATATTATTCCAGATATTTTAGTGATCTTTAATTAAAAAAAAATACTCTACGCCTTATTGTTTACTAGTTTTTTATACCCGACGTTGTTCGAGAATGTAAATGTGAAGTAATATGCCAACGTATCAAGAAAACGTAATTTTGAACTGTTTATTTGATATGATAAATTCATGGATGGTAAATCAAATTAAAAGAATAGGTACGTTGGCAGCAGTCGCCCCCCTTAACGACAGTTTATCGAAGTATCACGCATTTCAAATCAATTTCAATACTTTCCATATTTTCAACAACAGATTTGACCAAATGTCACGTACTCAATAATTGAATATCATACAGTCAATTGCTAAAACTATGTCTGTTGTAAACTAGATGTTACGGACAGAGATTTGACCGCGATAGTGCGAGATAGATATACCTACTTCAATTCTTTACATTTTCTTCTTCTCCTCCATCCGTCGTCCCTTCGCTGCTGTATGTAGGCCTCTTCCATACACTTACACTCGTCTCTTTTCTGTCCCCTCCTCATCATGGTTTTATCGACCACTTGTACAATGTCATTAGACATTCTTTAAGGGGATCTTCCAACACTCATATTATAACTTGTCCAAGGTCTCCACTGTAATATTCTGGGTATCCATCAAATATCCCCTTTTCTGGTCAAGTGTCCAGCACATTGCTACTTTAATCCTTTATGAAAAATATGTATATTGACTGCGACATTCATATATTTGTACTTGCCAAGTATTGTTGCTGTCGACTGCGGTTATAATATTTGGTAGGACCGCTCGCTGTCGTCGGTCTGCTGTTTTGTACCTATTTACCTACCTATTGATTTATGTGTATTTATGTTTTTATATCTAAGTTATTTTCTTTATCTTCTTTATAATTTTTTTACTTTGCTATATTTTCATTTTATATCTTTATCTGATGTTTTTAAAGTGATCACGTAAACCAGCCGATGACAGGTCGTAAGCCCTGTAGGTGCCTCGAGATGTTGAAAAAATGTTTGTCAATAAAAATAATTTTGTCTTTATTTTAATAGGTAGGTATACCCACAGACAGGCTTTGCCTTCGGTTTCTTTATTTTGATATTATGTAAATGTGTAATAGATATTAACCATGTACCAAATCTAAAAATAAATAAATCCAGCAACTCGATCCATTATATCGGCAACCTTTGTACGGCGCCTAATCTCTTCGTTTCGTATTTCGTTAGAAGAAATTGCCATACGTCAATAAACTCGCCACTTTCGCAAGGTTCAGGAAGTGTTTATTATTATTTTTATGTCGCGGATACTCATGCCAAGCATCTGCTTTCACATCGATAGCTGTGCAATGTGCAACATTCAACTTGTGTTCACTTTAAGCTATAAGGATCGTCGTTTCTAAGCTAATAGGTCAGTGGATTCCAACTTATTGCAGTACAGTGATTTTATCATCGACTCAATGGGAGACAGGTAGACGCCATCTATACAGACTTCCACAAGGCTTTTGACAAGATTAACCATAGCATTTTAATACACAAACTGGAACAATATGGCATTCATTGTGATTTGTTGAGGTGGTTGTCCTCGTATGTGAGGAATAGATCACAAACGGTAGTTATAAATAATATCCACTCAAAATTAAGATCCTGCACATCAGGGGTACCACAGGGCTCACATCTTGGTCTAATTCTTTCCAATTCTTGGTCCAATTATGTTACTGTTTCTTTCTCAATTCATGTTTTTTAATCAGTAATATTAATCAAACATTTTTGGCATATTTGTTGTATAACTGTCTGCTTGTCCTATGTACTAAATTGGCTGTATGTTTGTTTTCAATAAATAAATAAATACATATTATTAAGGGCAAAACATAAGAATAATACATTTTTGTTTATAGACACAGAGGAACTTCCTTCTTTTCAAAAAAATGCCTCAATTCATCAAAGGTAGCCCAACCCAGATTTATTCTTTTATGTAATTCTGCCGTTTGGTTTTCATTTCCGAGCTTAATCTTGTAACCAATGTAAACATAGTCGTCAACATTAAATTAAATTGGATTCTGTTATTATTTATCATAAGACTATGGTTTCTGGATGTTCATTTCTGGTCCAACTCTTTTAGATGCTTCATATAGTTATTTAATTTCGAGTAGTACTATTATAATGTAATTTTTTTTTGAAAATGAAATAATCTAGTTGGGGTGTTTCGGCGTTTTTCTACATTGAAAAAAAAATGGAAATACCTATAAGCAATTAAACACATAAATTTACCATAAAAAATGTCTTTCTTAATAAATAATGTTTGGCAATTTCTGGATTTTTTTTTAATTTATTTAAATACATAAATGAAAATACGAGTCTGTTTTTGCCTTTTTTAAAACTTATTTTCAGCGTTGTAATTTTGATGGTCTTTGAGATATTATTTGGAAAAATGAAGCAAAAATTCAAAAGTTAATAACCCCAGACTGAAACAACAAAATCTATCATTTGACTCCCGACAGGACAAAAATCCAATGTTTGCGTATATGCAATTAAAATAATATTCGATTCACATACACATTGGTTAAAGTAGGTAAACAAGCCAAAAATGAAATTATATTTCTTGCGCAGTTCAGGGGTGACATCTGTGCGATAACACCGTCACCTCTTATTAGGACGTTGCAATCATTGTTTTTAAAAAACTTATCTTCAATAGATGGCGTTACAAAAAGGTTTCTTCGTTACTTCATAGATGGCAATAGTAATAATGTACTATTTTCAGGTGATTAGTTACTCATTATTCAAATATATAGAACTTTCAAAAATTTGCATTGATAAGGCACTCAATAAGAAGGCGTAATTGGTGAACGTTGTGCGAGAGCATAAAGTGAACACGTAAACCATCCGATGACAAGTCCTAAGTCCTGTACGCATCTTGAGATCCTGCTTCTTCTTTACTATTCCAACTCTTTCACTATTGAGATGTTGAAAAGTTTGTCAAAAATATAAAATGTTCACTGACTATGCTGTGGAGAGATTAGTGTTGGCCACAACCCACTCGTTTTATAACTGTAGAGTCAAAATAAATATTTAAGTGAATCTGTAGGCATCGGTTTAATTAATAATAAAAATTTTGAATCGTAGCCAATGTGGTGTATTATGAAAATAAGTCTTTCGATGATTGAAATTTTCGTCAGACCGCATCATATGCCTACGTGTTGTCGAAATTGCAAATGGTGTGATTAATTATCTTTATGTAAGATAATTCTATTTT
>OY754966.1:10382893-10562893 GCA_963576475.1 Molanna angustata | reverse complement strand
TTGGTTTTTTCTTTTTATATATAATAAAGAAACCGCTATAGCAGTTATATATGTAAAACTCATCATCAGAATTATAACTCATTTATACTTGAAAATTTCAAAAAAAATAGTAATTATTAATGCGAAGCGCCGACAGCTTGTGTATACTAATTTTGATGGCTCGATGGCGCGATGGCACGCCCGTGAGTGTGATGAAAATTTTACAATGTTCCAAATGGAGCCGGTCCTTGGAGCGACGCCGAATGACACGATCATGAATGGGCTGCTTTACAGTATCTTTTAAGTATGGTATATGAAGGATGCACAGAGAACGGACTGAGAATGAATGCCAGAAAATCAAAGCTAATGGTCTATGAAATGACAGAACAGCATGTCAAATAAAAATAGAGAACGAATGGCACGATCAAGCCGACGACCTAATAAGGATATAGAAAGTGAATGAAGCACTTAGACCAGTTACGAATAATCGCAACATATAAAAAGGTGCTAAAGTTTCTATTCATAGTGCTCTCTTAATCAGAATAAGTACAAGTTGTCGGTAAGAAAAATCTGTAGTAAAATCTATGGTATCTATGATCTATGGTAGGGTAAGAAACGAGGACACAAGGAAAGAATGTAAGATGAACAAGTATGACATCAATAAAATAAAAGTGAACAAATTGAGATGGTTTGGCCACATGAGCAGAAAGAATGAGGAAAAAATATACTAACATTGCGAAAAAAAATGGAATGGAATAAACGATCGGGGCCGCCCAAGAAAGGGATGACACGATATTTTGAAAGACAGAAAAGACAGAAGCGCGAACAACTGACGAACATGTATGAGCAGCAGGGTTGTGCAAATTTGCATTCGTATACTTTAACTGGTAAGGAGAGGAGACGCGGTACCATACAGATTGTAGTATATAAAAACAGATACGGAGGGATAGAGATAGAAATAGTCATCAACAATATAGACCAATAAAAATTGAGCTTAGCTTGTGGACATGTATTTTCATTCTTTCCTTCGCGGACAATATTGGCACTAGTTTTGGAGAACCAGTCAATTTGTATAAAGTGAGATATCTATACTGTATGAGATAAAGCGATGAATGAGTGCTAATATAGAAAAAATGTGGCTTTCGATTCTTTCTTCTTACCCAGCGACGGACATGGCGTGATGGTATGTACATTACATATCATGTAATTTGTAATGGATTTCTACGAAATAATAATTCAACAATATATTACGAATTGTATACTTTACATATTAGCTAACGTTATTCGTTTGTAAAATAATTGTCCGAGTACGTTCTCGATGTACCCTTAAACTTGAGTTGTGAAGCAATGCATCACTGAATTGTTATCTCGAACGCTCATCATAATCTAATTTATTGTTAACGTACATTCAGTTACATTGATGAATCGAATAAGCGAAGCAACAGAAAAATTCTCCAACATCCCATCTAGCCAGCCGGTACGCGCCGCATCAACTCGCCACGACAGACTATGAATAAACTATGAAAATCAGATACGTTGGTGATTTTCCGTGACGTACACAATCTTTGGCAAGAACTCTCGCTATGCGTGCTTCCCTTTATCAATATTAATGAAGTATTTCGTTTTCTCTCGGACCCGTCTGCGTTTGTTGTTCAACGCGTCGCGCAGGAGTCGTCTAAAACTGAACGGTCTTAAACTCTGTTATTTTGACCCCAGCGAAAGTTATTCAATCCATCGCAGATGTGATGATTCTTATAATCAATGTACTTGATTAGTATACCTCCGACAATTCAGGTCAGATCATCCTGGCACCGAACGATTAGGAGAGCCGGAAAGGTGGTTCACATAAATTTCACTGTATTAATCAGTACTCGATGATAATGTAATTTTAATATTTCTCTACATTTGATAATAAAATATTGTTAATATCAACGTTTAATATGAAATTTTCATTATTTTTTGTATAAAATTATACAAGTATTTAATTAATTTAAAGCTCAAAGTATTCTTAATTCTGAAACTGATCTTAAACTTATGTTGATCAACTCTGCTCTGAACTCTGCTGTTTGAACAATTGATACTTTATTTTACTCTTACTAGTAATGCTCCGTTGTACCTATACAAAATACGTAAATTAAAACGATGTCCTAGACATTTCCCAACGTCAAGATCAAAATTTAGAAAAGCAAAAACTTACATAAGATCAGGTAGCGGTATGTAGATTTCTCACTTTTTTATAAAACTTAGATTTTATTTATTTATCTTTTTGTAGATAATATAAACAAATATAATGCGCACTGGCGGGCTCATTGCCATTAGGCGATTTCTTTCAAACAATCAGATTACAAAGTATGACAAAATTATATATGTACATCAGAAAAAGAATGAAAAAATGAAAAGATACAGTACACTAAGATAAATAAACAAAAAAAAACATCATAGCAAAAAAAGGATAGGTTTGCTACTCTTTCACGATCTTACACATATACTCAACCTTGCACACATAAAAACACACACTCACACACACACACACACACACACACACACACACACACAGACACACACACACACACAGACACACACACAGACACACACACACACACACACACACACACACACAGACACACACACACACACACACACACAGACACACACACACACAGACACACACACACACACACACGTACTATCCTCCTTTCTGTTTCCCATGTTTCCTCGTTTCTTACTCCCTACTCCGTTTTTTCCCTTTCATTACCGTTGCAATAAAATAATATTTATTTATTTATTTTTATTTATTACTATCCAAAACATAGAGTAGATATTGTAGGTAATATAAGCATATACACACATAATAGACATACAAAGTAAATATAAGTTAATTCATTTCTAATTAATATCATTTTATTATTTCACTAGTGCTTACATAGTTTGAGCTATCTCTTTTTGTTTGTATCTTTGTTACTAGCCCCCTCACTAGGTATAGCCTGTGCTAAGGTGAGCTAGTTTTATATTATTGTCTATTTTGTATGTTGTTAATTTATTCATACATTTACATATAATACAAGTAGGTACATGTACATACATACGGATTCATACATATGCGTCTTTTTCTCTCTTTCTGAAATCAATATTTCATTTTAAGTCATGCACAATATGCACATACAACGAAAAGAAATAAATATGATTTATTTATTTTTTTATTGTAAGTTCTCGGGAAACTAACAGGTACTATGTCAAATAGAATGATAACTAACACAATGCGATATTCAAATTTGAGTTACTCATTTTTTATAATGTTATATTGATTTGTATAATTTTTTTAATATAGTACCTAAGTGTACTCATTTTTTTCAAAAAAAGTTTTCTGTAGGTTACTTTAACTCACTGTCATGATACCATGGATGAATAACTGAAACTTGTAGGCATCGTGATATTTTTTTTTTCTTCACAATTCTTAAATGTGAAATCTTGATTTGGTCCATAGTGGATCTTTTCTTTATTTTACGTCAGAATACCAAAGTATGTGGTTATTTAATAAAACATTAAAATATCAAACAGCATTGGAACAGAAATGAGAAACTCCTCTCAAACTGACCCTGTTTTCATCCGACTGTCGTTTAGTTCAAAAGAATTTATTTCTCTTAACATATTGACAAAGTATCAAGCCATACGCGAGATTTGTATGCAGGGTCTATATTTTTCACGGTTTTTCCGACATTAGTCAAAAAGACCAACATAGAGGCTTCGCAGCATATATTATATGTTCCATACATGAAGTAAAACATTTAGTGTGGCTGTCGTGTGTGTCTGTATGTGCGTCCCCCTTTTGATTTTGATCCGCTCAATGCACAGATCCTAAAATTTTAGAATATATAAAAGGATCTATGTAAATAATACTCAGAAATTTGAATTTTTGTTTCAGTCAGGGGTTTTATTTTTCCATATACCTATCTCAAAAGCCATAAAAGCTAGAACGTTGAAAATTTGGAGAAATATAGACAAATACAAAATATCTTTTTTTTTAAAAAGTTCCAGGGTTTTCAAAAATTTTTTATTATGTAAAAATAAAATTATGATTAATTTATGTATTTAATTTCCTTTATTTCCAAAATTTAAAAAAATATCGATAAAATCAGAAACACCCCAACTAGGTTATTTAATTTTCTATAAAAAATATGAACATTGGAGTAGTACATCTCAAAAAATATTTTATAAAAATCGAATTAAGTGACGAATTCGTTTTATACAATTTACCTTCAGAAAAAATATCAAAACACACCTTTTTCGTAAATCTTACCAAAGCCATAATGATACATCTTAATCAATTTTCAGCGCCCTTGAGGTGAGATATTCACGAAAACGGCGCTATATAAATCATCCAAATTTATTATTATTATTATGTATGGCAGTGGCCATACAAAATATCTAAGGTGACTTAATAGTTTGATACCTAATCTCCAAACATGCATACCATCATGCTGTTTTCATACTCTGGGTTGGAAAAATGAACTGACCTCTATTATACAATCCTATCTTGACATACATACCTACATGTTTTATATAAAAAAATATCTTAAACTGTTTATAAATTTGTGTTTAAGTGTTTATAGTTGGATCTCATGTGTTACATGTAACTAGTAATAACTAATTTTCTAGCATTAGCTATAAAATTTAACAATCAGCTAGACTGTGAAACAAATTTGTGATACTATTGCATTCAACTATTTAAAGACTTTAACGTACTAACAACAACACAACTCTATATTAAACAAATTCTTATTCACTTTAAAAATGATAAGAAAAACCATATCACTGCTCAACATTATCACGATACAAGACACAGACATCAACTAATCACTCCGAAGACAAACACTACATACGGACAAAGACATTTTCAATGCTTGGCTCCAAAGATCCTAAATTTAGTTGCAAAAGACATAAAGAACATACATTTAATAGAAAATACAAGACTTAAACATACAATACAAACATGTTTATATAACAAAGGGATCAACTATTGTCAGCAAATTCTCAATTCATAACAACATACATACAATACAAACATGGTTATATAACAAAGGGATCAACTATTGTCAGCAAATTCTCAATTCATAACAACATACATACAATACAAACATGGTTATATAACAAAGGGATCAACTATTGTCAGCAAATTCTCAATTCATAACAACATACATACAATACAAACATGGTTATATAACAAAGGGATCAACTATTGTCAGCAAATTCTCAATTCATAACAACATACATACAATACAAACATGGTTATATAACAAAGGGATCAACTATTGTCAGCAAATTCTCAATTCATAACAACATACATACAATACAAACATGGTTATATAACAAAGGGATCAACTATTGTCAGCAAATTCTCAATTCATAACAACATACATACAATACAAACATGGTTACATAACAAAGGGATCAACTATTGTCAGCAAATTCTCTATTCATAACAATATATACGACAAAACTACTAACATAGGACTCAATAAGTGGACCATGGGCTACACAATCATTCTATATATCAGCTTACAATGATTTAGTAATTAATATTATGAAACTAGTCTACCACCTAGGAACAGGCCTGGCCTAGTGAGGTGGTCCAAACCAAACCAATTTATTTGTCATGTTGCTTATATGAATTGTAATTTTTGGTATATGTAATAAAAAAAATTACATCGTTTCAATCACACATGTATAAAAAATAAAGAAATCATATTTTTCAAGTAATTCTTGAACGATATTTTTTTCTGCGTTCTTCTAACTCCCCCCCCTTTCTCCCTAATTGCTCAGTCTTATTCTCTCGTGAGTATTATAATTGTAGTTGTATTTTATACACTAACTGAATGAACTTTGTGAATATGAGTTATTTTGAAACGTCCTATAAGTGGTGAAAATAAAAATGTCACCTAATATCACAACTGGATATTTTTTTACGAACAAGGGTCATTCTAACATTTTTATTTTACGTTTTTACGTCGTTATATTTTGATTATAGGGCTCGCGATATGTCTCTTTGATCATTTTCCTTGAATTTTCAGCCATTCAAATGCTTAAAGTGAATTATATATTTAATTTACACGTAAGCCTATCGGTTGTAAAAGTCAATAAAGATGGCGGTATAAAAAAAATATAGGTATTACGAATAATGCATAGTGAAAAAAATGATTTAAAACAAAAATAAAAAATAACGTATATATACCAATACAAAATATTGTTTTAACGCATTTTGGTTAAACTATCAATTACAATTCAAATAAAAATAAAAAAAAATAATGAGAAAGATAGTAAAAAGGATATTAAAATGTTTATGCACTTTTTTTTATTATTTTTATTTAATTCAATAAGTTGAGGAGCGATCTAAGATGAATTACAATTTTGATGATTTTTTATAATTTTAAAATTAGATATTTTAAGACGAAATTTTGATTAGATATTTTAAGACGAAGTCAGTAAATTTATATCAGATCAACTATTTTTTATCGTGTTCCTTATTGAGGGTATAATAACTACACAACGAACCAATATAATGGCTCATTGTGATACACACGTCTTATTACACTAGTTGCATGTAATACATCTGTCGATGGCAATAGTATGTATAATTGAAGAATACGTACCAAACTAAAAACACAACTATAGTATGAAGGTCAGTACTCAATACAAAATATTTGAAAAACTCTAGAATTAAAAAAAATGAGATATTATTATAATTTCTGTAATTTAAGGCTGTGTGCATTGTTTACTTCTTATATAAGTAGACGTTGTCAGGCCGTGGTGGTGGGAGGATTTCGTTCTAATCTTATAGAAATACCTTCAGGGGTACCTCAAGGCTCCCATCTGGGCCCACTGCTCTTTAACGCATATATTTTTGATACTGTCCACTGTTTCCTGCATGCTCGCTTTCTTTTATACGACGATGATATGAAGATATTCCTAGGAATAGGAAATATAACTATGTGTAAACTCTTGCAGGACGACCTTGATAGACTACATGACTACTGTGTTACAAACAAACTACTTTTAAACACTTCAAAATGCATAAAAATCTCTTTCACACGGAACATAATCCAATTTCTTTCAACTACACGATAAATAATGAACTCATTCGAACTTCAAACACAGTACGAGACTTAGGCATCACATTAGACAGACAACTCACATATAACGATCATGTATCCAAGATCGTCGACAAGGCAACCAAAAATCTAGGTTTTATTATGAGAACATGCAAATCCTTTTCAAACATTCAAACTATAAAATGTCTTTATTACGCATACGTAAGAAGTGTGTTGGAATTTGCTTCCCCTATATGGTCTCCAGTTTACACTATACACAACAATCGTATCGAAAGGATTCAACGGAAGTTCACAAAATACCTTAACTATAAATCTCGAATAACTACGCTGAGTCACTACACCTTTTCAGGATGGAAAGCTTAGAGAGCAGACGAATTATTTCCGATATGACGTTGCTTCACAATATTTTACACAATAAAATAGACTCACCTTGCATTCTTTCATCGATCACCTTGCACGTGCCATCACGGCCCACCGGCTCTACAAACACTTTTCATGTAAAAAAAATGTAATACGACATATGCAAAACACTCTGTATTAAACAGGACACTAGCATCTTACAATAAAACGTTTAATAATATTGATGTTTCACACAAAATTAAGGAAATCCTCAGCTCTGGCCATGATATCACTTAAAACTAACTTTTTTGATCTTTCTGAATTGTGACTTTTTTCTCTGTTTGTGTGTGTATGCGAGCGTGTGTGTGTATTATTGTGGCCGCGAGCAAATAAGTTCATCTAAATCCTCATATCCATTCCTTAATCCCAACTTTATGTAATGCTTAACTTTCGATGTAATACGTAATCTCGTTCATTTTGCTTTTCTTTTTTCTACTTTGATTTACTAATGTTTTTTTTTCTTTTCTTTCTTTTTATGCTTGTATTGTTTAATCAACGATTTTGTTGTTTTTGTTTTTCTTTTTTTAGTCATTATCTCATGTTATATTTGGTTGTTATTTTGTACCCCCTTTTTGCTTTTTGCTTTGTTATGTTGCTCATATTGTTTTGTTGTTCTTACCAAGCTTGATATATTATAATGTACCTATGTAATATTTCACGAACAAATTCTTAATTGGAATATTTAAATAATAATGTATAAAATTGAAATTTATATTCTGTGAATTTGTCAACAAGAATAAAAATGAAAATAAAATAAAATAAAATTATAAGGGGACGACTGACACACACACACACACACACACACACACACACACACACACACACACACACACCACACACACACACACACATACACACACACACACACACACACCCTCACACATACACGCACACACACACACACCCTCACACACACACGCACACACACACACACATACACGCACACACACGCATAAACACACACACACACACACACACACACACACGCACACACACATACTAAATGTTCTACTCAGAATTCTGAGTAAATCCATATATAGAACATAATATATGCTGCGAAACCACTAAGTTGTTGTTTTTTTACTTTAAATATGAAAAAACCGTGAAAAATATAGACCTTACATACAAATATCGCGTATCTTGTGTTAATACTTTGCCAATATGTTAAGATAAATAAATTCTCTTTAACATATCGACAGTTGGATTATTATAATATTTCCTGTATTATATTTATATAAATGTACCTATAATTTGTTTTACTTGTGTGAATATTTTATTAGTCGCATCTAGTGGTTTATGATTGATTGAGAGTTAATTGAAAAGTAACGCTGATGTCAATAGAAAGAATGGAACCAAAGTTGCGAGATCGCATCATTTACTGACCATATCCAGATTGACCCAATCGCCACTAAAAATTATTACCACTTTATTACTTAAAGGTTCACGGTCAATTCGACTTTTTAATACAAACTCTTTGAATAAACTTCACTTCTTCATTTATTCAGGCGACGACGTAAGGTATTACATTTTAACTGTTACAATTCTTATTTAAGTATTTTTACATAGTATAAAGGATTGACACTTCATAATATTATGTACCTAACTGCAATGCCCCACTAGGTAAAAAACCTGTGTCGGGGTAAAAGTATTTCGTTAATAGTAGGTAAATACCAATTATATCAATCATACATAAAATTAATCAGTATCAAATTTTGTACGGAAATATTTCAGTATTTTCATGTCATGAGATTTTTAAATTATTCTTGATTTAAATGTGTTATTATGAAAATTTGATAATTCTTCAATGCCATTTCATGAAAGTGATGTGCCTTTTTAGCAATTTGAAAATAAAAATATAAAATTATATTATAATTTTCCAGAACTTTGGGTCACTTTGAAACATTTAAAAAAAGCTTTTTCATAAAAACTGGTTTGAGATATTGTTATTGTTTATATTCGTACAAATTGTCAGCGTTCCAGCTTTAATAATTTTTAGATATGGTAAAAATATAAAAAAATTATCTCTGACAACATATATTCCAAATTATCCCAGAATTTTCAATAAACTTCGAATTTTTGAGTTCTATGTATCAAGCGGACCTAAAGGGGCGGGACGGACGGACACAAACAGACATCTGAGTACATATACATATGTATATGTTGGTGATAAAATTCTCTTACACGAGTCTAAATTTAATACTCTTAATTTATCAAGAATAATAAATTGTATTGATTAAATCGACAGTTGGATTATATTTCTAAATTTGCTTGACGAGACTAAAGGTGGGAAATGGAAAAGTTTATTTATGTATTTTATTTGACAAATTTTGGTACAGAGTATAAAATACAAATTTACTGTAACATATATTTTAATATACATACATACTCACACACCCTCTCTCTCACACACACCCTCTCTCACACACACACCCTCTCTCACACACACACCCTCAAAAATCCCACAAGGCTTAGTCTGTTTGTGAGGACCTAAATTAAATTAATTAATAATTAATTAATTTTCTTAAATTAATTTTTTTTTAAATGTCTTAGTCAAACCTTTATTGCTTTACATTTGAAGAGATCTGAAGTCAATGACAGTCCACGAGTGTGAATCTGCGTTTTTTTGTCGCTCATTTAGCGTTCTATGAAGGGGCCGTTTACAGTCCCCATGCAGATCGGGTGGTGGTGGGAGTAGTTAATTCCACACAGGGATTTTATAAATATATTAATATGTCACCTAATTTAAAAATAATTTCTGTGTGATAAAACTTTTGAATTTTGGGTATGATTTCCATATAATTTTTGATATTTTTTTTAACTTTTTTCTATTTATCCATTCATACAAAATGTAACCAACCATCAATTCTTTAAAGAAACACACTGCTTAAGCGGTTTTAAAGTAACAAAAAATCTATATGTTTCATGTTTAATCTCCTTTATAAAAACACCTTGAATGAATAATAAAGAAAACAACAAACAGCTTCATTGGAAAGAAGATCAAATTATCAATATCAATAGTTTATTTGTGTTTCAGAAAAGACAACATTAAATATTCTATTCAGGGTTTTCTATGAGTTTATTATATTGAGATGAATTATATTTATCATGAAAAATCTCTAATAAAGTTTTGGTATATTTTTGTAGGCGTAAAAATTATTTGCTACTTTATTTGTTGCACAATGTACTCTAATATTCATAAACATCCTAGTTTTAATATGGAATCAGAAAACTTTCTATAGTTTCACTATTAGTTTATGTAATACAGGCACTGACCGGTATCGGTCTGTCGAAGACCATCGTCAGAGTGCAGATCTTAACCCTTAAATACATGTCACATTCTATTGCTTACGTTTTATAATTAAAATAAACTTGTATCATTAGATATAGCGATAAATGCATCTTATTTCGAAATTTGCTGGTATATCCAGATATTTCTATGGCAAGATTAATCATTTTTTAAAATTATTAAAGGGGCAAATACAGTCATAAAATAAACAAAACAATTGCAATATTAAATAAGAATAGACAGACAAATTACTTTTGTCCACAATTGATGTTCATTAAATAATCACATAAGTACCTATATTATAACAAAAAAAATTGTTTATGTAAGAAATACAGTTATCTAAAATATTTTCCTGTGACGGGAAGGAAAATGGAAGGGAGGAATAAGATACACATATTTAAATTTTCAATAATACACAAGATGACGTGCAATCCAATCATGGACTTGCACTCCGATCTGCTTACCGAACAACACTATCCATACCTATCCATAATACAAAATTTCTCAGCTCTTCGTTCGAAGTACAATCAACAAGATTATGGAATAGCCTTAGTCCGGATATTGCGTCGTCTAACTCACATTGTATTTTCAAGAAAAAAACTAAACAAGGAATATTTATCCCTGAACACCTGATCCCGATTTCTTCTCCTTGTCCTTTACCTATCATTTTTTTGCTATGAATTATTATTATTACTATTTTTTGTTTTAATATTATCTTAGTGTTAAATATATATTTTCTTTAACTCTTTTTCTTTTGCTGTTGTACATACACAATTTTTGTCATACTTTGTATTCTGGTTGGTTGGAAGAAATTGCCTAGTGGCAATAAACCGCCAAAGATGTTTAAATAAATAAATAAAAGAAAAAGTATCACAAAATATAGTTTTATTTTGCTAAAAGTAGAGAGCATCAGAAAAAAATCGAAATACCCCTTTTCTGAGAGAAAAGTATAATATGAGCATGATGCATGGATGGTCAGGTGATAGTCCATTCTGCTAATCAGAAACTGGAAAGCGAAGGCTTCATAAAGGTAGGAACGCAAGATAATGCTGGATTCAGTCCCACCCAAGCTGACGAGCTTATGATGATTATGAAACCATTTCTGAAATCGTCCTTGAAATATAATGACGGAAAACTTCAAAAAGTCGTGTACGAAAACAAAAGTGAAACGCCTAAATCAACAAAATAATTTTCGCTTACTCAAATGGACGTCAAATTTTAAAACGATGACGAAGGTATGCGATAATAATTCTACATGATGAACGCAATGAACTCAGAGAACATCGGTAAGTATATGTAATAATATGCAGTATGTATGTAGTTATTGCATATTTTGTGCCAAAAATTCTCGTTTATAATACTTTAATGTGATATGAATAACTCGTTTCTTATTTTGTCCCGTGTAAGAAGAAAGCGTCATGTTATGATGTTAATGCTTGCAGACTATTAAAAAAAATATTCAAAATAGTCCAACTGTCGATTTGTTCAAGTGAATTTACTTTTCTTAATGAATCGACAGTTTTATCTGTCCCTGTGGGCGAACTGTAAGCAAGAGTGGTGTTGTTGAACGGTTTTTCCAACTTTGAAGTCAAATAACTTAAGCCGACCTGACACCGGGTAATAATACAACTCATATTTCAACTCATTGTATAATATGAACTGATAAAATGACATTGTGCCTGACACGATATCATTTAAATGACTTAAAAATGTTATCACTATAAGAACATTATATTGAAATTGCATATCGATGTTATAGCAATAATCTCTCTTGACTGTCAAATAACTTTTTTGGGTGCATTAATGATTATCGCTTGTTTTTTTTACATTTTGAGTTTGATTACCTGTTTCGAAATATTATGAAAATTAAATGAGATGCTCTAGCAAAAAATGTACGCTATCTTGGATAGGAGAAAAAAAAATCAAGGAGTTTTATTAGCATATTAAACGAACAACTTTCATTAGAAGATCCATTTTCATAGAAAAATGTGATTTTTTTTAAATAAATGGAATGTATTTCTAATACTTAAAACCATACATTCAAAGGCCAAATATATAGTGATGCGAGAATCAATATCCTTAAAAACAGTAGAAAGAACATTCTAAATCATAGCAATTATATCGAAGAACTCCGATGTACCGATATTTTTTATAGCTAGGAATGTACGTCTGGATCAATCAAAATTCAAAAAGAATACAAAAAAACTTTACAAAACATTATGAATTAAAAAAAAATTTCTTCCTTTGTATGACGAATGACAATGTAGTATATAGATAAGCACAGACAAAAGAGATGCACACTTTCAGTTCATATGACTTCAAAAATTACTGCAAACACCACTTTTCAACTCATATTCCACATGGGTTGAAATATTATCTCGTGTCAGGCGAGCTTTAGAGGCTTCGTATCATATATATTATCTATATATATATATATATATATATATATATATATATATATATATATATATATATATATATATATATATATATATATATATATATATATATATATATATATATATATATATATATATATATATATATATATATATATATATATATATATATATATATATATATATATATATATATATATATATATATATATATATATATATATATATATGTATATATATATGTATATATATATATATATATATATATATACATATATATATACATATATATATATATATATATATATATATATATATATATATATATATATATATATATATATATATATATATATATATATATATATATATATATATATATATATATATATATATATATATATATATATATATATATATATATATATATATATATATATATATATATATATATATATATATATATATATATATATATATATATATATATATATATATATATATATATATATATATATATATATATATATATATATATATATATATATATATATATATATATATATATATATATATATATATATATATATATATATATATATATATATATATATATATATATATATATAAATGGATGAACGTACATATATTTGTTTGTTTGTTGGTTTATTTGTTTGTATGTGGCCGATGGACTCCCAAACCAACCATCCGATTGCGATGAACCTTTGGAAATTTGTTCAGCTCATTCCGGAGAAGGTTTATGAAGGAAGGTTTATTATAATTTATTTTTTTATTTATTCGATATCTAACAAAAAAATAAATAATAAAAAGTTGGTTAGTTTGTTCAGCGCGCACACGAGAAGGTTTAAAATTAAAATTTATTTATTTACTTTATATCTCACACAGTAATATACAAAAATTACCCTTTTTTGAATGACATTGAATTTTAGGGATTCGTTCAGCGCATAGCAGAAAACGTATTTGAAGTTTAATTTAATTATTTAACTTCTCGCCAAAATATCATTGAATAATTATCTATTTGGATCGAATAAATAAATAAAATTAATTTTAAATTAACAAATTTATGTATAAATGAATAAATAAATAAATCAATGATCGAATAAGTAAATAAATGAATAAAGAAATAAATAGATGAATAATTAAAAAAAATAATAAGAAAAAAATTACATATATAAAATGGTATCTATACCTATATATAAAAATGGATGTACGTATATTTGTTTGTTTGTTGGTTTCTTTGTTTGTTAGGACCCTTAGGATCTTTTGCGCTACTTGCTTACCGGGTTTCCTGTTACAGCATCCCCTCGAGTCCTAGCCCTCTTATAGGAAGTTTAAGACCCGTAGGGGATTCAATGAGGGTATGGATCTAATGTCCATTTGGGGTCTGCCCAAGGTCCTCATTCTAACTTGTGTCACAGCATCACACTGCATGAGGAGGTGGTGTGGCGTTTCCGCCCCCTCCCTACAGAATCTGCATTTGCCGTCTTCTTCTAGTCCTATTTTCCGCAGATGTTCCCCAAGTCTGCAATGGCCTGTGAGGACCCCTGTCAGAGTTTTTAGGGCTTTCCTGCCGAGACTCAAATATGTTCTGGACCTTTTTCGGTCATAATTACCGAGCAGGCCCGGTAGCCCCGGGAGTTCAATCCAGTAGCTAGATCTCACTTTCTCCGTAATTCTCTTTACTTCTGTTTAAATTGGTAAATTGGTACTTTGGATTGGAATTGGTAAATTGGATAATGCCGAGTCGCCTCGGCGAAAACGATCGGTCATTGTAAGCGAATTTTGTATAAAATACTTTGTTATATTTGTTCATTCATTTTAATTTACTATTCTTCATACATTGAGACACGTGAGGCAAATCATAATATGAGTTTCTAGTGGTCAATGCTTCCCCCCACTCCCCTTCCTACCTCTCTCCTTTCCCATCCTGTCTTCATAATTGTTAATAAATGTGTATGTACTCAATATATTTAGAATACTATAATTGGCAACATAAAAATTATCTCTGTTTATCTGTATAAATCTTTATTGTAATGCTGTTGTATTCTATAAAATAAATAAAAAATAAAAAAAAAATAAAATAAAATATAAATAATATATACCGAGAGAACTAGGAACAGTAATATTGTACGACATGTCAAAAGTCACTGTTATTTGTAACGTACATATTATCATATAATATATTTATAAATGTTGTATTATCTGAGACGTAGCAATGACATAGTAATTTTAATAGATTTGTTATTGGCATAAGCAGACAAATCATTTTCAAACGTTTGATTTAGAATTGCAACTAAAGCTTATTACTTTATCGTTATTATTTTGTCCTCCAATATATGCCCGTATTCAATAAAAATATGAAAAACTGAGTGATTACATATCTTCCCTCCAACTATAGAAGAAATATGTATTTATTCTTCTTCTTCTTCATTTACTAGACCTTGTTGGTCTGTTCTTCAGAAACAATGCCTCCTGGGAAGCCCAGCTATCGTTCCATCTCTTGGGTGGTCTTCCGGGTAGGCGGCGGCCAGAAGGAATTTCATTCGCCGCTATATATGCAAGTCTATCACCGTCCATCCTGGCTACGTGGTCCTTCCAATGTCTTCTTCTGGATCTACTCCACCGAACGATGTCCTCTATTCCACATGTTTTCCTTATTTGAACATTTCGAACACGATCTCGGAGAGGTTTACCAGTGATTTTATTATTTTATTTAATTATCAATATATTATCAAATATTACTGATAACGGATCATAGATGATATTGTTATGGTGAAAATGAAAACTTCCTTGCATCCTGTGAAAACGATTCATAATCGTCGATATAATATGATTTCTTCAATGATAATGATAATTAATATGTGTGTCTATTAACAATATAATCAAGTACTTGTCGCTACCTATAGGCCGTGTGCAGAATACCCTCTACGTTTTCACGCGTCATATATATAATGCAACTATTCCTCTCGCACATTGGTATATCCCTTTCACGCATCTTAATCTGCATACAAATACAGTAGACCTCGTAAGATTGTTGTTCTGGATTTGTACATGTTTGTGCGTGGCTATGTTCATGTCAGTCGGCCTTGTATCGCATTGGTTTTAAATCCGCCTATGTCATTCTACAGTAGAACTAAAAACTTCTAATATTATAATCTTATAATATTACAATTGAAACAAAAAAAACACAAAGCCGTGCGAGCCGAAATGTTTTTTTTGTATTTTCAAGTATTTGTAAATGTAATATAATAAAAAAAAATTAAAAGTTTTTTGCTCTACTCGCCGGGCCGTCGATTTTGACTTATGGGGAGTTACATTAAATGTAGCGATCTCGACAACTAAACGCTTAACTTTGTTCCCACCGTGATTAGATCTGAATAGCATGAAATCAAAAAATCCGGGATAAGAGTTTCTGCTATTTGCGCTGTACGAAAGTTCACTTTTGCTTCGTGGGCCAGATTTGCTTCCTTAGCATTATTTCATGGATTGCGCCAATCTTTTAGCTGTCATTTATTCGAAACAAACATAATTATATTTATCGCAATTAATATGAAACATCGGTTTACTTTAATATTTAAGTATTTTTTTCGACTTTTTTATTTATTTTCTTTCAGAATCCAAATTCGGCCTATGAAATAAAAAAGTGTATCACCTAATAACGAGACTATTTAGATTACTTACTTACTTACTCAGCCTCTTCTTGAGTCCAGTATTGGACAAAGGCCTCCCGCTTGGACTTCCACTGGTCTCTTTCCTGTGCCATTCTTCGCAATTCAGGACCTGCCACTTTTTTGATGTCATCGGACCATCTGGTCTGGGGCCTTCCCACGCTTCTGCTTCCCGTTCTTGGCCTCCAGTCCATCACAATTTTGTCCACCGTCCATCGTACATGACTACTTAGATTGCCTAAGTGAAATGTTATCAACTATTTCGTTACTTTTTTCGTCTTAAAGTTCCGTCTTAAGAAATAAAGTTCCTTGTTGAAATAAATTTTATTTTACCAAGCACAGATGCAGGCATGAATGCTCAAATATTTTTGCGCATAATAGTTATACATAGGTAAGTACATATAATGAGTATTGTATGTAGGTAAGCATTTAAGTTTCCCCCCAGAAGTCAAAATTGACGACTCGGCGAGTAGAGCAAAAAACTTTTAAAAATCTTTTTATTTATTTATTCATTTATTTATTTGGATAAGTATACAGTCAAATTGAAAATGATATAAAAGAAAAGATGTACAAAAATGAGACCAATTACATACTCATCACAAGTGTATATAAGTAACAAGTTCACAAATGTATATAAGTAACAAGTTCACAAATGTATATAAGTAACAAGTTCAAAAGAGAGAAAAAAAAAATAAAAAAAATGACTAGAAAAATAAAAAATAAAAAAAAGTAGTAAATAAGTAGCAAAATATCAAGTAGTAAGTACTAAAAAAAAATAGACCAGAAAAAGTTTTGAAAAAGTAATGAAATGTGGGAAGGATTTGGATGATAAGGATGGGCGAGGAGGAATGCGTAAATATACTTATTTAATCAATTATCATTCACTTGCAAAACATTAATCAACCGACTTTTGTATGCCGATTGGGTACAATCAAACATGTCCAGGCCTGCAAAGTTATTGTTGTAACTATTGCAAGCCCGCACAATGAATGCGTTCTGCCCTGTAGTGGTACGCGCTCGGTCTGCGTAGAATAGGGTGTTACGTCTGCCACTTCGCATCGGGACATGAAAAGGAATTAATTTTAATATATCGGGTGAGTCAATTATGTAATTTAGAATTTTGTACAATGCCATTTGGTCAGTAACAGTACGTCTAAGTTCCAATGTGTCAATGTTGAAGGCTGTTAAAATATCTGATTTAGATGCAAATCTGTGATATGAACGA
Source organism: Molanna angustata (assembly GCA_963576475.1). Taxonomy (NCBI): domain Eukaryota; kingdom Metazoa; phylum Arthropoda; class Insecta; order Trichoptera; family Molannidae; genus Molanna; species Molanna angustata. The sequence continues at coordinate 10,544,810 of OY754966.1, read as the reverse complement.
AAGTTGAGGTAATTTAAAAATTTATGCTGCACTCTTTCCAATCGGTGTGACTTAGTCACGTGGATAGATATTACATTTAAATATAATTTCTTATGATATAATAAAAAAAAACATTTCGGCTCGTACGGCTTTGTATTTTTTACTGTTTCAAATGTAATATTATAAGTTTTGTGCTCTACTTTAAAATGACATAGGCGGTTTTAAAAGCAATGCGACACAAGGCTGACTGACATGAATATAGCCGCGCACAAACAAATGCAAATCCAGAACGACAATCTTACGAGGTTTACTTTATTTAAATGTTACTGCAATATTAGCAAAAAAAAATCTATACATATAATCTTGAAGTTCACACCTACCCGACAAGAAGTCGGCGAGATTTAAGACAGCCTCAAACTAATCTGGCAGGTACACAAAACAATGTGTATTAAAATTGTATAATGATTTACCAGAATGTTTGAAAGAGGCATTATCTGGTCTTGCCGCTTTCCATAGCCAAGGTATTGAATACATAAAGAAAAAAAATCTATTATGTTACTGTGCGTTCCTTTGTTTTCTATGTATGAGATATTATTTTTTTATATAAAAATTAATATGTAAAATAAGCAAATAAATGTTTGTGCAATAGGTGAACGAAATCGGTCGAGGCAGGATTCGAACTCGCGATCACTGGATTACTAGTCCAGCGCACTAACCGCCTGCCATCGACGCATTTATTTTCTTGTTTATTGATTTTTGTAAGTTTTTTTTTTAAATGAATATGTCCTTGTTAAACAAGTACATATACATCTTCCTACGTTCCCTTAAATAAGCAAATAAATGCTTGTGCTTAGGTGAACGAAATCGGTCGAGGCAGGATTCGAGCTCGCGATCACTGGATTACTAGTCCAGCGCACTAACCGCCTGCCATCGACACATTTATTTTCTTGTTTATTGATTTTTGTAAGTTTTTTTTTTAAATGAATATGTCCTTGTTAAACAAGTACATATACATCTTCCTACGTTCCCTTAAATAAGCAAATAAATGCTTGTGCTTAGGTGAACGAAATCGGTCGAGGCAGGATTCGAACTCGCGATCACTGGATTACTAGTCCAGCGCACTAACCGCTCTGCCATCGACCCATTTATTTTCTTGTTTATTGATTTTTGTAAGTTTTCTTTTTTTTTAAATGAATATGTCCTTGTTAAACAAGTACATATACATCTTCCTACGTTCCCTAAAATAAGCAAATAAATGCTTGTGCTTAGGTGAACGAAATCGGTCGAGGCAGGATTCGAACTCGCGACCACTGGATTACTATCCCAGCGCGCTAACCGCTCTGCCATCGACCCATAAATTTTCTTGTTAATTGATTTTTATAAGTTGTACTAAGTATATTTGTTTTTTCCCGACATTGTTTTTATTCTTTGTATATGCTAGGTATAAGAAACTGTACTTATTTTTTACACCTTAAATAAAAAATACATCATATTCATTCTTTTATACAATGGAATCCTCTTTAAAGACAAATAATATTAGAAAAATCGAATAGTGTTCACATAAATAATAAATAAATCACAATGTGAAAATCCCTCAAACGATAGAAAGATATTTTATCAATAATATTTGCTTTTCTTCACGAGAAAATTTAATCTGGTAAACAATCCTTTGCTATCTGCAACAGGTGCTACTGAAAGCGCACAAGGTCGTAGGCAACAGTTAACAATACGTTCAATTGTATTCGAATATAAATACCGATAGATACAATAGTTCACCCTTACCTTACTATTTAATAATATGCATTTTCTATGAATTTTCCATTTAAACATTGCTTATCTCTACGGTATATTATAATTCTATGTCTCTACGATACAAAACGGATTTACTCTACACAATACATCCTTCGTTATTCACTGGACGATATTTATTGTGCGAATAAAAAGATTATGTTATCAATATTTCTTTGAAATATTTATCTATTCCCTATTAAAGATAATACATTGTGTTCAAGCATACATACAGCAAACAGAGGCCTTGGGTCGTATTACGGGAGTTATTTAAGAAAAATATAAATAAGGGCAAGGTACTGCGAGAATGCTGCTTACAAAACCTCAACTTTTCTTATATTTTTCTCAAATAACTCCCGTAATAACCCCTATCCCTCAAATAACCCCTATCTAAATACTTAAAAAAAGAATGAATATGTTCTTGAAGCAAGTAAATACATATGTATATATCATCATAAATTCAATAAATCAAGCAAATGCTTGTGTTAAACGAGAACGTTCGTGGTTGGATTCGTACTCGCGAATCCTACATTCCACTGAATTACTAACCCAGCGCGCTTGCCGCTCGGCCACCCATCTTTGAACTTTAAAAACCGAATATGAAGTCTCAAAAAAACAAACACGTTTTCATTTTTCCATAAGGCAGAGAAAACAGCCATACTCCTTATCCTGAGATTAAGATAAACGAAGTACAGGAACCTTCAGTTAGTCATCACGGAGAAGATTCAGGGTCTCAGAGGGGTCGGAAGAAGGCTGCGTTGCGAAAAATTCATTAGAGAAGATTTCTGTTGAGGCCAGAGACATCCTCATACCTCATATTTATCTCTGAACACGAGTGTATGAATTACATTAGTCGTTTATTTATAAGTCTGAATTGCTTATCTATGGAATTGTACGCGCTTTTTAGTTCTCGCGGGTGTTGAAATAGGTTTTTATTGGTAGTGTAGACAGTAGAAATATTTTTTTAAGTTGTCGTGAATAGAAGTGCAGACAGTGGAAATATGTTTGAATATAAGGAAATTACACGTTACTAAGCACAATATAAACATTAGTGAGATGCAGGTTCATTTGCATCTAGGGGAAGGTGATAAAAGTAGTTTTGCAATTTAATTATCCATCCGACACGGTTGGTTATTAACTTAATTGCACTTGTATTAGGACACGTGTTTCTGCAAGGAGAAGTTAGCTTTTATAAAGGTACTACCCTATTATAACATAGCATAAAGTTTTGCTATAACATAACAAAACTTTCAACAAGTAGGAGTATGAAACCTCCACAATTCATGATGTAATTGTTAGTCATGTTGGAGACTTCTTTTTCTGTTTCCTCGTCCTTGGTGCTGTTGCCTTCATATAAGCTATGGTATTTTTTCTTATCTTTAGTTTATGTATAATATCTAATTTCTAGTTGCATGTAGTCGGACAAATTTAAGAGAAGACTGGCTGGAGTCTCAACTTTTGGAGCTACAACCTTTTAAAAGGTATGTCCTCGGTAAGGTTGGTTGGGCATTTTGTTAGTTGCATTTTGACGTATGATTTAGTTTTGTTGTTACTCGAAATCGGGTAACTTCAAAACTAAAATTCAATCACATTGTTGCAATTTATTAATGACGTACATACACAAACTACTGACTGACTAACATAACAAAATAAAACATATACATAGGTACATACGCACATGAATAAAACCTGTACAAATCCACATTGGACACCTTCAAGTGGTTTCATTTGGCAGCGGAACTCTTCCCTTTCCCCATTCTTCCCGTCTATTCCCATCCTCTTAAATGCAGCGATTTTGTACATATGTATATAGATTTGATATAATTGTTTCTCTTGCATTATTATTTTGAAATTATATACCTACCTATATTTAATAAATGGATACAATAATTGGCGTTGAAAATAAAATTTTGTTGTTTTTTCATTGTAAATTATTTTAAAGCAGTTTTATCAATAAAATAAATAAATAAATAAAAAAAACACATGAGATCCAACTATTGATGGCGACAGTATGTATATCTATAAATTATTAATATAACAATTTAACTTTTTTTATTTCCACTTAATAAGTGGAAATAAACAAAGTTATATTGTTATTTTAATAATTTATTAAAATGAATTTCCACAATGTAAACGCCTCTACCTTAAAATATTTGTATATCTATAGTTGAAGAATACGTACCAAACAATTTACCAAACCCTTAAATCCAAATTAGACATTATTTTAAGATATTTTATTTTCTATGCAAAACATGTATGTCAAGATATGATAGTATGGAGGTTAAAAATCAGACTATTGAGAGTCCCCGTACATATTGTGTATATTGCCATACAAATTGTATGAAACGAAGTCGTCACTGAATTTAATTTTTTCAAAAATTTTTGGAGATGTACCTGTATAATGTACCGATTTTTTTTTAGATTCAATTATCCGTTAGGAGTGTTTAGTCATTTTTCGATATTTAAAAAAAATGTAGCCACTTAAACATAAATTATAATTAAAAGTTTTTATTTATAAAAATATTTTTGTAAAAACCATTTCAAGATATTGTGTTTATATATATTTAAACTTTTCAGCGTTTTAGCTTTTATGGTTTTTGAGATAAAAAAAAATAAAAATTACGAGTAAATAAGTCTTGAAAGCATATATATTTCTATATTTTCTAAAATTTTAGGCTCTCTGAATCAACCAGATAAAAAGTTATAAGGGGGACGGACACACATACAGACACACTTAATGCTCTACATGTTATTGTTTTAATGTTATTTTTTTATGATACTCTAAGACAGGGTTGTCAAACTGAATTCAGCAGAGGGCCTTATATTAAATTTAGAATGTGTAGGCGGGCCAAATTCACAACAAAAATAATAGGGTGTTTCCGCTTGTTGCTGAGAGATGGCGTTACTGTCTATCTCCCTCGCTTGTCTAGGCACGCGCTGCCTTTGAAATTACTTACTTCGTAGAGGAATCGAGTGAAGTCTAAAAGCTCTAAAAAAATGATTCTTCTTTCTGTGACACATTGTGGATTGAAAGCGGCCCGCGGGCCGTATCTTTGACATGACTGCTCAATGACATTTTCGTGGAATCCACTTTGTGGCATCTCCATCATGCCCGTACCTTTGTATATTTTTTATAATATTATAGAAGCTGTTAGTTTTTTACTAATAATAAAAAAATAATAATTCCCGTATTAATTTACCTTTCACGACTGACAACTTTTGCGCCCTTTGCCATACGGAGAATAAATATTATCAACAATCGCCAGAATACAATTATAAATAAGTATGAAATCATTTTATTTTATTTACTTAACGGCTTCAAAATGCCAAATTTGAAAAGTGATTATAGTCAAAAGACATAATATTAAATTTGAACTAAATAAAAAAACAAAAAGCTCCGTAAAATTTCATATTATGGCCATAAGAGAAAATAAGAGAAAAGTACGGGATCCTTTTCGCAAAAGGGTCGAAAGAAGACGAAACATTGGTAAATGGACTTTTTGTACTGCCAGGGCCGAGAGTATTTCTGTCATGTGACAGTAGACGTCACCGTCGGAAGGATCTGACACGGCACATGAAAAGTCGATTAACATATTCAAAAAAAGGTTAAAACAAAAAGATCTTTCTGATAATACCTGATTTCTCCATTCTCTATTCTTCTTCTCCTTTTCCTTTTTTACAAGTATAATAATATTTGATGTAGGTAAAGTATAAGTTGATTCAGTAGTAAATAAAATGTTTGCACTTTAATTAATTTAAACGTTAAGTTTAAGTCATCAGTGTATATATGTATATTTATTTTAATTCGTGGATTAGGCTACTCTACTAGGCTATGCCTGTCCTAGAGTAGCGTTATGTAAATCAGTTCTATTATTTTTTATTCGTCATAGTATAAGTTAATTTTTATAAGTTTAAGGGTCGTATTACGGGAGTTATTTAAGAATAATGCAAGAAAAAGTTGAGGTCCCGTATGCAGTATTTTCTTACATTTTTCTCTAATAACTCTTTTTTTTTACGACCCTTAGTGGTAAGTTGAACTGAGACATGCAAATGTACGTATTGGTGTAGTGTGAAATATTGCTTCATGTAAAAAGGATTTATGCTTTAATAATTTAGTTTCTTTGGAACTCAATTATGTAGTAATATTAAATAAATTTTCAGTTTTCTTTCTTCCCTTAGTAATTAACCATATTTTATTACAATCATCTTTTTGTTTTTTAACTTTTCTTTTATCTTTTTTTTTTGGCTCTTCACCCGTTAAGAGTGTTCTCAGCCATTTAAGTTAACATATTAAATTTTCTAAACAGAGAGAAACCTAAATTATTTTTGTATATTTATTTTACTTCAATCAATTTCAATTTTATGTACAGAGCTAGATTTTAATGTCATTATTTTTTTTGTTATCTTAATATTTTTTTATTATGTACTTACCTTATTGCCATAGCACACATTGTATTGTATAATATTATCGTAAAAATGTACAAATTATATGTACAAGAAATTTCTTACTTACTTACTTATCAGCCATATTCGATCCCCGGCTGGTAAAAAGGTCTTTCAAAATTCATCCCCTTATTTTTGTTTTGAGCTGTTTGCTGCCGTCCACGACCCGCAAGACGGAAAATGTCATCTGTCCACCTTTTCAGTGGTCTTCCTTCGCCTCTTTTGTTGGTCCAGGGCCTCCACATCAAGTGTCCATCTGGCACAGTCTTGCCTCGCCACGTTTCCCGCCCACTGCCATATCAGCCTTGCTGATCTCTCTGCAATGTCGGCAACATTTGCTCGACGTCTAATCTCCTCGTTTCCGATGAAATCTCGGAGACTGACGCCCGAAATCTGCCTTTCCATTGCTCGCTGAAAGCATTTTATTTTGTGTAATCTTTTAGCCGTGCGGGACATTGTTTATACACCGTGTGTCATCACTGGCAAGACACATGTCATGAGTCGTAGACTTTTAGCTTTCAAGCTCAAGGGCACCTTCCTGTTTTCATGGGTATACTTTAATTTGCCGAAATCAGCCCAATTTAGACATATTCACCGTGGTAGTTCTGCGGTTTAATTTTTATTCCCTAATTTTGTTTTGTGCCCGAGATATACATATTCGTCGATGTTTTTATTGACAATGTCGACTTTGAACTGGGTTGGACTTGGAATTTTGGTTTTTCCTAGATTCATATAAGACGTCACAAAAATAAATAGAAATATTTAAACAACACAGGAAAAATTAGACTAAAATGAATTAATTGTATGAAAATCTGATTAAATCTCATGTCAAATTGAAGGCTCAATTTGACATATTTCATCTAAAATGACAAAAAAATTACTTCGTAGTTCAGTAATCCAACTGTAGATTTGTTCCAGAGAACTTTGTTCTCTTAACATATCGACAAAGTATCAACTCAAAATATGCGAGTTTTGTATGCACGGTCTATATTTTTTACGGTTTTTCCAACTTTGGAGTAAAAAAAATGATTTTTTTTATAAAAATTTAATTTGGTGACGACATCGCTTCGTACAATTTGTATGGCAGTCGCCTATACACAATATCTAAGAAGACTTAGGTACGAATGCAGAGTCCTACCTAAATACTAAATTCTAAATACTAACCATGTTTTCATTGCACAGTCACTCACTTTAGTAAGGAGATCATGTGGCTTCCTAACTGGAGGATGCTACGACGTTTTTATATGAGAATTGCATTGCAGAGACATATCTAAATACTTAGCGCATGCGCATTGGCACATTTTACAGTAGTTTCTACTTGAAAATGTGCTTAGCACGAAACCGGTTATAGGTTGTAGTCATAATAAATAGTGGGATTGATTGTAAAAAAGTTTTTTATTTTTATTTATTAAAAATATTAATTAATCTAAATGGAATTCCATCAAGAACTGACCATCAAAAAGTTAAATCTAATTAGTCAAAAAGTAAGGTTGATAGCGAGGAACCTTACGAGTGGTTTAATACTAAAATACAAGATTTTTTCCGTGGATGATGATTTTATCGGCTTCGTTGTATATGTATTTGGTAATTTTGTCAAATCAAATACCAAACAGAGTATTCAGCGATCCATACGACATGCCGAAAAATCGGTGGAATTTCAAAAAAATCGTGACATCGAGCTGTCAGTGTGAAGTACGAAGTTGGTTACATTTGTGTTGTTATAGCAAAAAAAAACATTTTAAACGTCAGAAAAGAGATAGATAGCTTTCTAAGCCCATAGAAAGCTTTCTATCTCTTTTCTTTTCTCTTAATGTGAAATTCTACGCCATCGACCTTAAGTTTGGCGTAATATTTAGTATTTAGTTAGGAATGTCTCTGCAACGCAATTGCTAACTTAAGAATACTAAATACTCCAGTGAAGTTAGGAGTTAGTATTTAGGTACCTAGGACTGTGCATTCGGGTCATGATAGTTTGATGCTTAATATCCAAACATACATACATACCATCATGCTGTTTTCATATTCTGGGTAGGAAAAAGGACTGACCTCTATACTATCCTATCTTGACATACATAGCTATATATACATACCATCACACCATGTCCCTCACGGGGTAGGCAGAGAGAACCGAACGCCACTTATTTCATATTACCACTTATTACCGACCGCCGTGGCACAGTTGGTAAACCGTTGGGTTTCTGTGCGGGCGTCGTGGGTTCGATTCCCAGCAGAGGAGAAATTTATTTAAATTTATTTCTCATGCAAATATTGCTTCTCTGGGCTGGAAACACTGGTTAGCTGGAAGAAATCGCCATACGGCAATAAACTCGCCACTTGCGCAGGGTGCAAGGAATAGTTCATTATTATTATTATTTTTTTTATTCTATCTTGACACAATTTTTTTTTCTATCGCCTTGTCGACATTCATACATCGTCTTATACACGTTCGTCTATTATTCATGCTTCTGACATTTCCATCTTTCAAAATACCGTTCACATGGACGTGCCATCCCTTCCTTGGGTGGCCCCGACCTCTCATTCCATTCCTGTCCGCAATGTATATTTTCTTCATCAGGCGTTCCTCATTCATTCTCCCCATGTGGCCAAACCATCTCAATGTGTTCACTTTCATTCTTTTAATGACATCTTTCTTTATCTTACATTCTTTCCTTTTGACCTCATTTCTTAGAAAACAAAATATTTAAGGGGTTTATAGTTTGGTTCTTATTCTTCAACCATACATACTATCGCTATCGACAGTTGGATCTCATGTGTTACATGCAACTAGTAAATAATAAATTTATTTTACAGTCAATGCTGTACTAGCTTCATTATGAATGTTACCAACATTCATGTATACCATGTGTTTGAACAAACATATATTTGATTGTATAATAGATTCTTATCTTAAACAATATTAATTTGCAATGGTTATAATAATGGAAACAATAAAGTATGCTTAATTATATCATTAGAAACTTGCGGTGAAGTGTTCCAATGAAGATTATAGTAAAATTATAGTAAAAGTCCTTTGATTGCATTGAATTGTTCAAAAATGCTAAGTTTGACAACTATACTTCAACGTGAAAATCAAAAATAATTGAATATTTTCACGAAATCAAAGTATTTTCAATGTTTTTACACAACCGATAGAACGCTATTCATAACCTACATCAACCTTGCGCTTCAACCTTGAATGGTATATCGTCAAGTTCATTGTCACGCAGTATTCTTTATGGGGAAGGTACAGAGAACTGAGGGTCATGCATTTCAATCCTTGGCAGATGGAATTATCTGCTTTGCTAACATTCATGAATCGTCTCATATATTTTTATTATTCTATACTTACGCATAATTGAAATGAAATGTAAAAATATAATTTTAGATTGGTCGATGGCAGAACGGTTATCGCATTGGGTTAATAATCCAATGGTCGCAAGTTCGAATCCTGCCTCGACCGATTTCGTTCACTTATAGCACAAGCATTTATTCTTATTTTAGGGAACGTAGGAAGATGTATATGTGCTTGTCTAACAAGGATGTATTCATTTTTTAATTAAAAAAAAAAACAATATTGTACATATAAAAATTCATAAGTTCGTTTTTAGCATTAGGTATAATCGCATATGATATATTTAATTTGCATTCCCTATATATTATGTAAAATCAGTGAGTAATATGCTTTTTTCCCTCCAAACCTAATTTCTTTCTACATCTGACTGGTATCTGATTGCTGATCCATGGGTCCCGGGTTCGATTCCCGGTGAAGACACAGTTTTTAGTTGTGTTTTCAGTCTGAATCTGCGAGTCGATTAATATCATAAGTCTCCAGAATGTGAGAAATTGTTATTGGGTGTGCGTTAAATTCATATTTGACATAGTACGTGTTAGTTGCCCGAGAAATGTTTAATTCAACTCGTTTAATTAAAAAAATAATGTTTAATTCAACTCGTTTCAACGTTTTCTATAAAAAAATGTTGATATTTTCAAGATGTATTGTTTTGTAATCATTAAAGTACGTACTATTCAAACTCGTATTTATTACTTCTCGAGTAACTAAAGAGTAAAATAAGAAATAAACATTATAACTAATCGGCGATGATACATATATCCCGATTGTTAACCAGAAATAACAGTGGGAAAAAATGCTACTCTAGTGGAAAACGAATCCGCTTAAGAAATATTAAAATGTAAGCAAAATGAAAATCACCTGTTGATATACAAGAAATAAATATTTAAATTAATGAAATCATAAATGGAGTATGTGTATTCTAAAGCAACATTAAATATTTTTTTTATTTATATACTTAAAAAAATGGACAACGTACAAAAATATAAATTCAATAATATAATAAATAAGAATCCCAAAAGTAATTTTAACTCAAACAGCCCACCTTTGATTTCATGTTACATGTACACACTGCTGGTAACCAAATAATTATTCCTGTCTAATGTGGCTCCTATAAAGGGTCCTGGACATAAAGAATATGTCCACGGACCTGATCCTTCCCAAATTACATCGGTAAGTAATTTTTTTTTGTCTAAAAGGAACGTTGAGGTGTCCCTTGTATTTTATTTTTTATTTAAAATACACAAACAATGACTGGACAAGTAAACTGGTGATATACAATTAAAAAAATATATTATAATTGAAGTATGTTGAAGTTTATAATTTTCAGTAGGTCTGTACAGTCAATATTGGAGTTTATTATGGCATAAAAATTGAGCCTGAGTCCTTCTTTTTTTGTAAAGTCTGCAATTATTCATGTTTTTAGTTATTACCAAACAATAATAACAAAATTATTACGCAATAATGATAACAAACACTTGTTAGTACCCTGCGCAAGTGGCGAGTTTATAGTTTAATTATTTTATTATTTATTATTTCTTCCAGCTAGCCGGTGTTTCCAGTACAGTGAAGCAATATTTACACGAGAAATCTATGTAATTTATTTCTCTTCCGTTGGGGGTCGAACTCAAGACGCCCGCCAAGAAGCCAAAACACTTACCAAATGTGCCACAGCGGTCGGCTTAACGTAAAACTTATTTCAAGATTTGAAAATCGTATTGTACATTTATACCACCGAAGAGAATGAATGTCTAAATATTTGAGTGACGAAAAAAAAAACGTTTACACATATTGCAGATTAGATATATCTAAATGTTACGTAACAAAAATAAACAATCTAAAATAGAAAAAAGCCCAAGCACACAACACATGAGCTTTCACCGATTTGCTGAAATAATTTTAGACGCGAATAACATGTCCTCTACAAAGCTCGGAGACATAACGTGAATTATCAAAAGTAAATTTACCTTGAATACTTCAGTCAGGGGGATGTTTGACGAACTGCTGTTATTTTTAATCATGATCCTCAACACCAAAGACACCGAAACAGTTAAAATAAAATAACTACACAGGAGGATAAAGAAACTCGCGTTTTAAAACTTTCGAATTCACCTCGGCTACAAATAGTTTTCAGCTTTTCCACGCGCGCGCGCGCCTGAGATGTGAACGAGACAACGGATTAAAAGCGAATGAGACTATCGTACCATCAAAGCTTACTTATATAGGTATAGGTATTGTACGCTTTCCGCAAAGCGCCACCAGTACTGAATCTAGGAAAAATAAATAAATACTGCTTTTTCATATTTTTAATTATGCGTTGGTTCAATATTTTGTGGGAAAATATGACTTGTTGCGTTTTTGTCCTTTGGCGACGATGAATAATTAAAGAAAAAAATATTAATAAAAATTGCTACGGTAAAAGGAAAACCTTTCTTAATATTTATTTATTTATTTGGAATAAAAAAAACAGCGACAAAAAATATAGTAAACTATAGGAGTGATTACAGATATTTTTATTTCTTTAAAAATAAACAAAATACAGAGATTATGTCGGCCTTCGTGATATCTGACTCGTGAGCCAAAAGGTCCAGGGTTCGATTCCCGGTGGAGACACAGTTTTTAATTGAGTATTCAGTATATATCTGTGAGACGATAGATATCGTTAGTATCCAGAATGTGGCAACTTGTTATTAGGTTCTTGTTAAATTAATATTTGACAAAGAACCTGTTTGTAACCCGAGAGGCAATCTAATTAAATAAAAAATAATAATTTATACAATTAAAATAGGTTTAAACATTAATTAGTATGTAATGTAATAGCTTAGTAATGTATTCTTCTGGTGAGCGTTATTGGTCTTATACATGTCTTTACTTACCTATTTTTATTTCGCTTTTAATTCTCATTTGTTTATTTTTCCAAATGATATTTCTGAGACATCTAAACAGGACAAAAATTATTTTGATTATTTATTACGTTCTTACAATTACACAATTACATTTTTTCAAACAAATGTATATATGTACGTTTATGCTTTCTCGAAAGAATCAAGAATTTGAGAAGCTTAGTTATGAAAATATAACATGGGTATTCATTACACAATAAAATAAATATAACATCATCATCATCATCCTCAGCATTACAACCCTTGATGGGTCCTAGCTGCCTCCAAGAATCTTCTCCAAACTGCTCTATTGTTGGCTGCCACTTTCCAGTTCTGCTGCCCCATAGCCCGACAATCCGCGACAACGCCGTCCAACCATCGTAGCTTAGGTCTCCCTGCGTTTCTTCTACCGGTTGGGTTGTTAGTCAATACCCTTTTTGGGATCTCCAGATCATCAATACGGTGTACATGACCCAGCCAGCGTAGTCTGATAACAACACATTTAAAATTACAATTTACAGAATCATGTTTTTTTTTATTGCTATCTCTTTTTTCCCTTTATAGGGGAGATTGCCATTCAATGTATAGTGGAGATAAAATTTTGTATTAGTAAGAATAAATTTCACAATGTTTCATTAAAAATGATAACAGGTTGACCTCTACAATAGATGGAAACTTTAAACACCACAGTGTAATGAATAACACTGTTTGAATAAATAAAAATTACAAATTAACAGCTGATACAAGGAAGACGGTTTACATCGAGATCTTCAGAATCACAGAATACCAATTATTTACAGCAATTATGTACAGCCAATAAAACCGTTACTTTGATCGCGGTTTCAGTGTAAACGGAACTATTTTCTTCTTCTTCTTCAGCCTTCCTTCGTCTAGTAATGGAGATAGGCCTTCCCCTGAGTCTAGGTCGCTATTCTAGCACTTTCTTAGTCCAACTGGAGTCTGTGGGTCGGGCGACTTGCCCTGCCCAGATCCACTTCTGCTTGGCAACCTTTTGGACAACGTCGATTATTTTGGTTTTCTCTCTTATCCACAAGTTCGTTTTTCAATCTCGTAACTAAATACCCAGCATTCTCCTTTCCATGGCTCTTTGTGTTTCTGCTATATATGTGTCATTTTGTTTGTGAACACAAGAGTTTCACAGACATACGTCAATATCGGTAGAACGCAAGCATCAAAGACTTTCTTTTTAAGATAATTGGCTTACTTCGAAGACTTGAGGATGTAAGAGAGTTAAACAAACGCAGCCCATGCTAGACCTCTTCTTCTTTCAATTACAGATCTATTAAATGCAATTAAATGGAATAAATTGCCTTCGAAGTGCGTAGAGAGGGATCACAGGAAAATTATTCCAAAGACAATTATTCGAATGCTCAATTTTACGAAAATAAATTTTACGCATTACAATTATTTGAATCACATTTTTTCGAAAAACAATAAATTTTACGAACACACAATTATCATGAATTAATTGTTGTTGGAATTTTTATGATGTCATATTGCTAGTATTTTGAGCGGAATAAACAAGCCCAGGTATGGATATGCCTGGAATTGGATGTCTTTGTACCCTGGGGTTGCATCTCTCTGGTTGGCGTCTTTTAGTGCTCGCGTGTGTTTGACAATTCAGTATTTTATATTTACTGTCTTCCATGCCCACTGTTTCTATTCTTTGTTTACTGTGTTTTTTTTTGTATTTTATTTTTATGTGGACTTCAATGATCTTTTGAATAAAGCGCAGTACTAAACAAAATGACAAAGTGTCAACCTCATTTTTCTCATTTATTCCCCCACATCAGCTTTGGTGTATGTAGTCTCGTGGAAGGCAAGAGGTTTCATCAACATCCATGATATTGAGAGTATTCAACAACAATGAAACAAGTAATAACAGTCTACATCGAATATATGTCACTGGCAACAAATATGTCAAAAGGAGGCAACATAATGACAAAAATAAATTAAATTCCGTCAATTTGGTTTTCCAACAAATGTTAATTCGAATAATTTGCTTTCGGACAATTGTCATTATGAAAACTGTTTTTTGAGAAATTCTTATTGGTATAATTGCGCATTCGAACAATGAATTTTCATGTAATCGTGGAGAGGCAGAGTTTTGGGGACTTGAGAAAGTTACATAAGATTTCTTTGTTTTGTAGAGCCAACACATAAGCAAAAGCGCCCTTGGAATGGTATTTTGCTAACCGGCGCTATAAAAATTAGATTTTTATTATTGTTAAAAATACCTAATGTTTCATTGCTCTCACAAACAAAATTGTCGCGATCGATATTTACTGCCTACCGTAAATAATACAAAGTCATCGTGTTTGTATTAATTTAACGATTACGTTATTACCTCTAAACAATCACGTAAAGGTGTATCACGTACGTGCAGTAACAAAAAAAAACAATTAATTACCTATTACAGACTGCAGAAATACACATTGTCACATATTTTAACTATACGTAATAAATACGTAATAAATTTGATTTATACAACAACTAAAGTCTGACCCATAAACACTTCACATAATGCTCATTTTAATACACGACTCACAATATGTATTGATATGAATTTCGATTATACATTGGTTATACACCGATATTCCATCATACCAAGTTTCTTATGGGGCTAGGAAAAGATAACCGAGAGCCTTGTTTTCTACTATGTGACGCATCTCACTGGTCGTGCCTCAACAATGACCCCCATATTTCAACAGATGATAAAATTGTAGTCCAGCGGGGCTACTCACGAAGTTATTTAAGATAAGATTCAAAGTTAAGAAATCTTTTAGATTGTTTTTAAAGAATGAATATGTCCTTGTATAAACGTCCTCATACATTCCTTAAACATAGCATAAATGCTTGTCCAACTGTCAATTTGTTCAAGACAATTTATTTCTCATAACATATCGACAAAGTATCAAGCCACAAGATACGCGAGATTTGTATGCAGGGTCTGTATTTTTTATGTTTTTTTTTTCAACTTTGAAGACAAAAAACACCAACTTAAAGGCATCGCAGGATATATTATGTTCTAAATATGTGGATTTACTCAGAATTCGGAGTAGAACATTTAGTGTGTCTGTGTGTGTTCCTTATAGCTTTTGATCCGCTCAATTTACAGAACCCAAAATTTCAGAATATATAGATAGTTAAAGGCCTACAAAACTTTTATGCTCAGAAATTTTGAATTTTTGTTTCAGTCAGGGTTATCAATTATTGCACTATATTTCACTATATTTTTTCATATAAGTATCTCAAAAACCATAAAAAACAAGAACGCTGAAAATCGGTTTCAATATAGAAAAATACAAAATATCGAATTTCTTCTATTTTTAAATTATTAAAATTAATATTACTTAATTTTTTTTAATTTTAAACATACATTTAAATTCTTTTTATTAAGAAAAAAAAAATTATGACAAATTTATGTGTTTAACTGCCAATATTTCTAAATTATTTAAAAATATATTAAAAGTCGAAACAACCCAAATAGAAAAAATTATTTTCTATTATAATGTGAACATCTTCTTTTAACAATTTTGTATAAAAATTGAATTTAGTGACGACATTGTTTCATAACACTACAGTGACTCAATAGTATGATACTTGATCTCCAACATGCATGCATACCATCGTGCTGTTTTCATGTTCTGGGTAGAAAAAAACTGACCTCTATACTATCCTATCTTGACATACATACCTAGGTACTTACATGTTTTATATAGAAAACATAATATCATAAAATATTTATTAATTTGTGTTTGTAGTTTGATACATATTCTTCAATTATATATATTTTCACCATCCACAGTTGGATCTCATGTGTTACATGCAACTAGTTATAGATAATTACATAGATTATCCAGTTGGAGAGTTTCGGCGTTTCTCAATATTTCAAAAAATAAAAAAATAAAATATAGCCAGTAAACACATAAATTAATTATAATTATTATTTTTTTAACAGATTTTTAATTATCTCAATAGAGACGAAGTTGGAATATTTACAGTAGGAGAACCGGGAAATCATGGCACCTACAGGGCTTACGACCTGTCATCGGCTGGCTTACGTGATCACTTTATGCGTTTGCGCAACGTTCACAAATTATGCCTTTTTTAATGTTCTATATATTGTAATACTGAAATTCTTTTCGCTTGAAAATAAGGATTTTTTACTAAAAAATCTGTTAAAAAATACCTTCGACTCCTGACAGGGAAAAAATCCAATGTTTGCGCATATGCAATAATAAAAATATTCGATTATTTTTTTATTTATAAAAATAGTTTAAAAAACCCTGAAATTAATTAGTAAAAACCATTTCAATATATTGTGTTTGTATATAATTAAACTGTTTCAGCGTTTTAGCTTTTATATTTTTTGAGATACAAAAAATAAATATTTCGAGTGAAAGAAAATTTATTGAATATATACATATATATATATATTTAAATAAAAATGTATTTGTCCTTGTTAAACAAGTACATATACATCTTCCTACGTTCCCTAAAATAAGCATAAATGCTTGTGCTATAGGGTGAACGAAATCGGTGGAGGCAGGATTCTAACTCGCGATCACTGAAATACTACTCCAGCGTGCTAACCGCTCTGCCATCACCCATCTGACTGATTATATTGATTTATACAAAAATTTCATAATAAACTTTGATTTTTTTAATTGAATTCAGAATATGATTAAGATATGACGCTAACGATCATAAAACATTGAAAATACCGGTTCTCGTCCGATGAGAATATTATAGATTACTGATTTATACATTTATAATATTAAGACAAGATAAGAACGTATTAAGATCGAGTCACGAATCACCCCTCCTGTTTGTTGAACCTGCATTTATGACACATATACGTCATACTTCGGTTTTTATTATTTTTTAAATTCAACATATTATAATTTCGGTGACAACATAGTCCAACTGTCGATTCGTTCAAGGGAAAAATACATATTCTCTTAATGAATCGCCAAGATAAACGAGATTTATAAGGCCAGGTCAATATTTTTCATAGATTTTACAACTTTGAAGTCAAAAAAATACCAACTTAGAGGCTTTGCAGCATATATGATCAATATATAAATTTACTCAGAATTTGAAGTAGAACATTTATTGTGTCTGTGTTCCTTATACTTACAGAAATTATAGAAAATTTTAAACCAACAAAACTTTTTTACTAAGAATTTATAATTTTTGGTGCAATCAGGGGTTATTTACTTTTAAATTTTGCTTTATTTTTCCATATATCTCAAAAACCATAAAAGCTACAATGCAGAAAATCGGTATAAATGTAGATATATATAAAGATTTTAAATTAGCTTTAATAAAAAATGTTCCATATCATAGAATTGATTTGTTCAAATAATTAGGCTCAGTAGTAACCAGCAATAATGATATCAGTGTTTAGATGAAAAGGAGAATCGCAGTAGCAAATTGGTGTTAATTTGAAATCCATAAGCTACTAAAATCTAGTTCGTTACAAAGAAGCACAAAGTTAATATTGTTTAAAACGCTATTGTTTTAAACGAGTTCTGAGTCCTGAGTAAACGAGACGAAAATGCGCTTCAGGAATTTGCAAGGAAAATGACATTATTTAATGTATTGTGTATCCAATAAGCTCTTATTAAATGTAAAAAAATAGTTCTCCATTACATACTCTAGGAAAAATAGTTTATACAACAAGACTGTTGTGGCCCTAGTGAAATGAAAATTGGTAATATTGGCTCTGGACGATACTGCCCGATTCGTTTAAGTGGACTGTATATTTTAAAGGAATTGGTCGGGTTGGGATAGGACAAGAGAAATTTATTACCAAGAACTGAGATCGACTTACCCATCAGGTTCTCAGCGATGCACTGGATGTTGCCTTTCGCTTTTCTCGATCAGAACTTCATGATTTTCTTTGAAATCGTAGACTGTAAAAAATGATTGAGAACATTTTTGAAAAACTAATTTTGACATTTTACATTTGTCTATATTTATACCAATTTTCAGCGTTCTAGATTTATGGTTTTTAAGATATAGGGATAATGTAAAAATTCAAATAAATCCGTATACCGAACATATATGCTGCGAAGCCTCTAAGTTGGTGTTTTTTGACTTCTTAGTTGGAAAAAATGTGAAAAATATAGACCCTGCATACAATCTCGCGTATCCTGGTTTGATAAATTTGTCGATATGTTGAGAGAACAAAGTTCTCTTAGACAAATCGAGAGTTGGAGTAGGTACTTATGTTATTATTATTATCTACAGTATTCATATGCAGATCTGTTAGCGAGTTTGTGTACCTCGGTACTATGGTGACAAGTGACAACAATTTCTCAACCGAAATTAAACGCCGAATAGTGTCCGCAAATCGGTGCTCCTATGGGTTGCAGAGGCACATGAAGTCTCGTCACCTCACCAGAAAAACGAAAGTCCTCCTCTATAAGACTCTAATTCGGCCAGTACTCTCATATGGATCAGAATGTTGAATGAATCTGATGAAAAAGCCCTGGAAATTTTTGAGAGGAAGGTGCTGAGGAGGATCTACGGCCCGACTTGTGACAATGGAGAGTTGCGTATCAAGCACAACTACGAATTCTGTATCTGTACAAGGAGGCAACCATAGTGACAGAAATATGAATAGGAAGACTCAGATGGGCTGGACACGTCCAAAGAATGAGCGAGGAGGACGTCCCAAGACGGATCATGAATGGTGCACAGGGGGACGAAGAAAAGTTGGAAGGCCGAAGCTTCGATGGCTGGACGGTGTGGTGAAGGATGCGAACAACATCGGCGTCCATAACTGGCGCAATGCGTCGCAGGATCGACAGTCATGGAGGCGGGCTCTGCAGGAGGCTAAGACCCGACCTGGGTTGTGGAGCCACAGATGATGATGATGATGATGATGATTTATATGCAGATATTTTTAAAATAATGTTTTTGTACATTGTCCATTTATTGAAATAAAACTAGTTGCATGTAACACATGAGATCCAACTGTCGATAGCGATAGTATACATATATAGTTGAAGAATAAGTACCAAACTATAAACCCATAAATCCAAATTATTGAATGTGATAAGATATTTAGTTTTCTATACAACACATGTAGGTACCTATGTATGTTAAGATAGGACAGTATGGATGTCAGTCCTTTTTTCCCACCCGGAATATGAAAATAGCATGATGGTATGTATGTATGTTTGGAGTATTAGTATCAAACTAATAAGTCTTTTTACATATTGTGTATAGACGACTACCATTTTTTTGCGGGTGGCAGTTCTTAAGGAGAACACACTTAGGCCACATGGCCCTTTTGTTTTACCGATACCAAAAATGAGGCTGTCCTCCCACTCACTCATCCCCCTTGAATCTTTAGATGTCATAGAACTCCATACTATAATTATATCCATGATATGGTAATCACTGGGGTTTTGATTTCGCCGATCGAACCAGACTTGCCCCCCTGATTGGCCAATGAATGTCGTCATAATGTCTCCGATGTTGGCCGACGCTATGTCAATAAAATCACCTCCTCGTCCTGGCATGCTCTGCAGTACTCGTATGCCTCCAGCACTAGCCTTCTGGCATGCTTTCCTATAACCCAGTGTCCTGTTAATACTGATATGACTCTGGCGAGTGAGTCTCTTCTGAACGAGAGTATTTCTCTGGTTCTTCTGAGATCATATTTTGGCCATGTTTGTTTTCAATGGAGCATGTGTTTTCCTCAGACCACCTCTGGTTATCACAAGCAGTTATTTTCTCACTGATCCGGAGTTAGCATGTTGCCATGGAGACTCCAGGTCTGTGTGAGATATGTATTGTCTAGAGATTACAGGGTACCTACTCTGGAAAGTTCATCTGCCCTACAATTCCCCACCATATTATTGTGACCCAACACCCACATGATATGTAGATTGAACCGCTCCGCTGCCCCATTTAAGATACTGCAGCAGTTCAGGGCCACTCTAGATGTCGTACGTACGCCTTTTAAGGCTTTAATAGCAGCTTGCATTGCCTTGTTCTGCATTGCCTTGTACCCATTCTACTGCTTCCTGGATTGCCAAGATCTCTGTTTGAAAAATACAACAGTGATCCGGCAACCTGAAGAAATATTAATATTATAATACGCTTAGAGACAGAATAAGAAACACGAGAGTCAGAGAGATCTTCGAGGTTGAGGATGTCGTCAAATGGGGTCGGCAAAGAAGGAGATTCTGGTATGCCCATGTAAATAGGATGGAGGCATCCAGGATCCCTTACATAGCACTACACAGCCGACCCGAAGGATGACGACCACCAGGCAGACCACCAAAGAGGTAGAAGGACAGCTGGGACTCAACCTCGCAGGAGAACAACGTCTCTGCAAATAACAGGCCCTTAGGCCTAACATAAGAAGAAGAAGAAGAAGAAGAAATTGCTCCGAAAAGACTCCTCCGCCCACCTTACCTTCCAGTTTTGACCTATCAGTGTAAAACACCTGGGCTTCACCATGACGGATCAAACTCTCTTTCCACATTTCCCGCACGGGGATTTGAGTTGAGAACTTGTTCTCGAAGAAAGGTTTGGGAATGACGTAGTCGATACCTTCGAATGGATTTTTGAACTCCTGAAGAATTATTAATTCCAAGGCTTGACACAATTCATTCTTATGGCAGCATTCGTTGCCATTTGTTTTCCCAGGAGATCCAGCGGAATCAGATGTGTATCTTTTGTCGTTGTAGTTCTTAAGGTACCAGTTCGCTGCGCGACCGAGACAGGAGACCGAGACAGGAGACAGAGACAGGAGACAGAGACAGGAGACCGAGGCCGTTAATTGATTGCATGAAATTGTATGAACACCAGTTCGCGAGCGAGCCCGAGACCCGAGACCGAGACAGCAAAGCGGTCTCCTCCATACAAAAGTGGTGTCTCGTGGTGTCTCTCTGAGTATCACGTGGTTTCTCTGAGAATCACGTGACCGAACAATGTCAGAGTGACATTTATCATCAATATTTCAGGTTTTGGTTTCATTTATTCGCATTGTTAAATTTAATACAATAGTATTTTATTTAGCTGAGAGTAGGTACATTCTGAACATATTTTCATCAAACAATAAATTTCTTTATCAAAATGAAAACGATCTTTCTTTCCCTCTAGTTGTGTATAATTTGTTTACAGATTTGTATGTAGGGTCTATATTTTTCACGGCTTTTCCAACTTTGAAGTGTGTGTGAGGGTGTGAGGGTGTGTGTGTGTGTGTGTGTGTGTGTGTGTGTGTGTGTGTGTGTGTGTGTGTGTGTGTGTGTGTGTGTGTGTGTGTGTGTGTGTGTGTGTGTGTGTGTGTATGTGTGTGTGTGTGTGTGTGTCCATCCGTCCCGTTTTTTCAAAAAAATTCCAGAGATTCTCAAACATTCTTTATTAAGAAAAATATTTTTTTATGATAAATTGTGTTTAACTGCTTATATTTGTGTTTAACTGCCTATAACTGGAAAAAAAGGCGAAACACCTCAACTAGATAATTTAATTTTCTATAAAACATATTAACATTGTAGTAGTACATCTTTATTTTCTTTAACAATTTTTATAAAAATTGAATTTAGTGACGACATCGCTTCACACAATTTGTATGGCAGTCGCCTAAACACAATATCTTAGAAGAGTATTAGTTAGATACTTAATCTCCACGCATACATAGGTACTGACTAACCTCCATACTATCCTATCTTGACATACATCTGTTGTATAGAAAACAAAATTTCTTAAAATATTCAATTATTTGGATTTGTGTTTATAGTTTGGTACTTATTCTTCAACTATACATACTATCGCAATCGACAGTTGGATCTCATGTGTTACATGCAACTAGTAATAATAACACAACAGTAAATCATCGTCTTCTTCTTCCAATAGTAACTTCAATATTGCATGGCTATTCATAACACTGAGGATCAATACCTTTCCAGAACACGACACGCGTGACTCCAACGACTACCTCGATAATATTGATTGAACAGAGATCATTATTGTTACCCGTATAGGTACAGAATTCTCTCATGTACTGAAAAAGTTAGTTTTTAAATTTTTATTCAATGAAAGTATACAATAGAAATGTACCTACCTATTTCATAAAAATGTACCTACCTATTTCATAAAAATGAAACCTACCTATTTCAAATAAATGTGTAAAAAATATTATATTTATTTATTTATTAACTAGCTTTTATGTCCCGCCGTTGGCCAAGAATGTAAAATTGTGAAGGAATAAGCAATCGTTTTTATAATATTGTCACCCAATTATTTTGCAATATCGGACTATGAAAAGTGGTTTGAAATTTGATTGAGTTTAAGCATTGTAAAATGTTCAAGTGATGGCCACAACCCATTCTTTTTTATATATTGCTATAAAGTGCTATATACAATTTCTGTACGCATGGACTATGCGAAATGGTTTTAAATATGACTGTTTATCAACTTTGTAAAGAGATTGGTTTGGCCACAACCCCCATTTTTAAATATTATCATCGAAAACAAATTGTAATATGTACCTATAAAAAAAAATTTAGTAATTTTGGATGTTGGAATGTGGTTAAAATTTGATTAAATAATGCGTACTGAAAAGATCTAGTGTTGGTCACATCCCATTCGTTTTTATATTTTTTCATCAAGTGTGCATTATATTTTTGCACAATTTGACTGATAGACTTAAAATTGACACAAAAGTCTACATTAACGAAGAAGAAGAAGACTTATACTATAGTAAATAGTTTATAATTCAAATATATACATTGTGAAGAGTTCAGTAATGGCCAAAACCCCCATTCTTTAAATATTGTCAACGAAATCAAATATGAAAGTGTTGAAAATTATTCAAAATAAGATGATATAAATGGTTAAAATTTGATTAAACAAAAGTATTGAAAAGATTCTAGTGCAGATTACACCGTCACATCCCACATCCCATTCGTTTTTACATATGTATTTTCATCAAGTGTGCATATTGTTAATAATATTTCTGCACAAAAGACCAGTAGACTTAAAACTAACCCAAAAGTCTAAATAAAAAAGAGAAGAATAAGTATAAGACTATAAGAAATAGTTTGTATAAAAAACTATCCCAATGGTCTACATAAAATAAGAAAAAATACATAAAATAGAAGAATTAGACTATTTGAAATAGATTGTATAAAAACTGACTAAATGGTCTTCACAAAAGAAGAAGAAGATTAATCTATAGGAAATAGTTTGTATAAAATTCACCAAAGTTCTACATAAAATAAGAAAACGAAGAAGAAGACTAAAGGAAATAGTTTGTGTAAAAACTGTAAGGTCTACATAAAATTAAGAAGAAAAAGAATTAGACTCCATGAACCGTCGCTTCAGACCCTTCAGAACCTCCCGTCCCTTCAGGCCCTTCAGTACCTCCCGTCCCTTCAATCCATCATTACGTCCCTACCATTAGGCCCTTCAGTACATCCCGTCCCTTCAGGACCTTTTATACCTCCCGTCCCTTCAGGCCCTTTAGTGCAGCCCTTCCCTTCATTACATCCCGTCCCTTCAGTCGGTTAAGAAAAGTTTAAATCCAGAAACCATCCTCGAAGAACCGCGAAGAGATGAAAGGACCTTCTTTTCCCAGGATACTCCACCTTCAAAGGTAAAATGACTAAATACACGAAGAAGAAGAAGAAAAAAGTTCAAATCCAGATACCTGCGAAGATATGGAAGGAAAATTGGATGAAGAAGAAAAAGAAGAAGAAGAAAAAAGTCTATATCCAAAAACCGTCTTGGAAGACTTGTGAAGAGTTGGAAGGACAGTTGGACCTTCTTCTCCCAGGATTCTCCAACTTCATAGGTAAAATGACCAAAAATACACGAAGAAGAAGAAGAAAAAAGTTCAAATCCAGAAACCTGCGAAGAGATGGAAGGACAATTGGACCTTCTTCTCCCAGGTTAGTCCACCTTCTTAGGTAAAATGACCAAATACACGATGAAGAAGAAGAAGAAAAAAGTTTAAATCCAGAAACCTGCGAAGAGATGGAAGGACAGTTGGACCTTCTTCTCCCAGTATACTCCAACTTCATAGGTAAAATGACCAAATACACGACGAAGAAGAAGAAGAAGAAAGGTTTAATCCAGAAACCTGCGAAGAGATGGAAGGAAAATTGGACCTTCATCTCCCAAGATAGTCCACCTTCATAGGTAAAATAACCAAATACACGATGAAGAAGAAGAAGAAAAAAGTTAAAATCCACAAACCGTCCTGGAAGACCTGCGAAGAGATGGAGGGACAGTCGGACCTTCTTTTCCTAGGATACTCCCCCTTCATAGGTGAAATGACCAAATACACGAAGAAGAATAAGAAAAAAGTTTAAATCCAGAAACCATCCCGGGCACACGCTCGACAATTCACCAAAGTTTCATCGTAATCAGACAAGCGGTTTAGGAGCACATCGCATACAATTTTCTGATAGGAAATCAGTATATTGTTGTGTGATTTGTAAGTAAATAGTAATAGGTAGGTACCTACCTACAACAATGTTCTAAATAAATTCGATTCATAACAAATTTTATTTGAATATCAGAATCTTTCCGTTACCATAGTAACCATTCCAATATTAATATCAAATGGGCTCGATACATTTTTTGGATATGTAGGTAGGTACCTACATTGGTTTGTTCGAAGCCACAAAAACGAAAATTGTCCGAAATATCATATATTATATACAAATTATGCAATTTTATTATGCCTATATATTTACTAATAATTAACAGACTTTTACAATATATGTCTTAAAACTTGCTATAAAGTCTTGTGTTTCATTTTATTATTTCATAATCACATTTATTTCAAAGGTATATTATTTTAAAGAACATATTCATTCGGTAGGAAAATTAAATATCGTATGAAAAGATATTAAAATGGCGGGGTTATATGTACATTTGTACAAAACGCTTACTTTAAAAATAAGTTAAACATTATAATTAGACAAAATATTCACCATGTTTTTCACTTAAAAGCTAAGTTATACTTGAAAATATATTTTTTTCGTGTAAATACGTACTTCTAACTTTTAAACTAACAGATATTTGCGTGCAAAATGTACACTTTTTTGACAGATATGACTTGGAAAATTTTGTATGAAAAAAATAATTATTGAAATATCTTTAAAATTCAGCATTTTAATCGCATTATTTTTAGCGTGACACTGCATCAGGTATACTGGTACATGTTCGCACATAAATTAGATTTTTAGATGCTCTTAGTTTTACAAAAGGCGTGAGACAAACACACACACACACACACTAACATATTGATTGCTTTATTACTTTAGATTAACAATTCGTATCATATTATATATCATCCTAAAATATTTTTATTAAATATATTATTATAATCAAAAAACATAAAATATTTTTCTTAAAAAGAAATATAGAAATTAGAAAAGGAAATTTTTCTTTTTATATAAAACAGACTAGTAAAAATATTAAATTAGGTAGGTATATAAAAATCATAAAATAATAATAGGTATATAATAGGAAAAATAGTAAATATAAATTAATCAATGACTTCGTCAGAAAACGACGTTTTTTCTACAATTTCGCAAGTGGAGTCTCGAGCGAGACCGAGACACCAATTGTCCTGGACCGAGACACTAATTGTCCAGGACAATTGGTGTCTCGGTCTCGCTCGGGACCCTCATTCGGTCTCCTGTCTCGCATCTCGGTCTCCGGTCTCGGTCTCGCGAACTGGTGTTAATACAATTGCATACAGTCAATTCACGGAATCGGTCTCGGGTATCTGTCGTCGGTCTTGGTCTCCGGTCTCGGTCGCGGCGCAAACCGGTAACTTTCATAGTAAAAGTCATGTAACGGTCTCGGTCTCCGGTCTCTGTCTCCTGTCTCGCAGATAAATATTTTTGCTTTAGCCTTTTCTTGAAGATGTTTAATGAGATAGACGACGTAATAATCAGGACTTAGGCTATTTTATAGTCTAGCTG
Source organism: Molanna angustata (assembly GCA_963576475.1). Classification (NCBI taxonomy): domain Eukaryota; kingdom Metazoa; phylum Arthropoda; class Insecta; order Trichoptera; family Molannidae; genus Molanna; species Molanna angustata. The sequence goes on along the minus strand of OY754966.1, from coordinate 10,518,381 downwards.
AATGTGCTTCAAATGAAGAGCTAAAAAATTCAGAACTATGAATAGGGATAGATAGTAAAGCACGTTCAGCAGATCGAAGTGAACGCCCGTGGCTTGAAAGATAAGTGAATTTATCTTTGAGATACTGAGGTAAATTATTAGTTATTATATTTTTAGTTGTCTCTGTTGCACGCGGCGGAAAAATAACAATCGACAAGTGCAAATCGAGATTCACATTTGTATAGGTATCTACTATAGACGACCTCAGATCATTGTGACATGTAAACTTACATAGGTACCTACTATAGACGACCTCAGATCATTGTGACATGTAAACTTACATAGGTACCTACTATAGACGACCTCAGATCATTGTGACATGTAAACTTACATAGGTACCTACTATAGACGACCTCAGATCATTGTGACATGTAAACTTACATAGGTACCTACTATAGACGACCTCAGATCATTGTGACATGTAAACTTACATAGGTACCTACTATAGACGACCTCAGATCATTGTGACATGTAAACTTACATAGGTACCTATTATAGACGACCTCAGATCATTGTGACATGTAAACTTACATAGGTACCTACTATAGACGACCTCAGATCATTGTGACATGTAAACTTACATAGGTACCTACTATAGACGACCTCAGATCGATGTGACATGTAAACTTATGTTTCTTACAGGATATAATTTATGAGCCTCAGTAAAACAAATTACGTAAAAAAAATGTTGTAAGGTTGCCATTCAAAAAATTAAGAAAAATAAACACTTCAAAAGTTTTATGATATAATCACAATGAACAATAGCAAAAATGGCTTTACGTAACGTATTTTGGAGTCACGCTTGGTCATATAATACACCTAAAATCCATCTTATGTAATTTAGTGTACAGAGTTTTGTAAAACAAAAAAACATTCAAATAAAACAATCAAAGATTCAAAATAATTTCTTTAGACCAATAACTTGTCCCCTGGGTGAAACGCCAAAAATTATTAAAAAAAAAAAAAAAACTTGTCCCTTTTGACAGATCTGGTTACCAAATCAAAAGTCTCAAGACGAACCAGAACAACCAGGCGATTGCTGTGTCCGCAAAATCGTATGTCTAGGTCACATAATGATGGGAGAAAAATACCACTACGAGTAGCTTCCATTAATACTGGAGGGCAAGATAGAATGTCGCTGATGGACTGGAAGGAAACAGATTCCCTGATTGTATGATATTAGGGAATGGACGGGCTTCAGAACTGTGGAGTAGATATTTCAGGCAGCACAGCCCCCCTAGATAACGAGTCATTTAGCTCAAGAAAAGAAACAAGAAAAGATAACTCAATGTATGGAAATGACACATTGTCTAGGGGGGTTGGAAAAAGAGGGATTCCCCAGAGTGATCGCCAACCTCGGAGGTTCCTGGCTGGGCACCAGAAGAAGACCAATTACACCAAAGTAATCGTTTAAAAATGAATAGTATTTTTCCAACTGTCGATTCGTAAAAGAGAATTTAACTCTGAATCGTCAGTTTTAAGCCAAGACTCGTGTGTGATTGAACATTTTGTATGGTGAAGCGGACTTTTTGCATGCCAAAAACACCAACTTAGAGGCTTCGTAGCATAAATGTTTTACACTATATAGATGAAATCAGAATACAAAGTAGAACATTTTGTGCGTTTTTTGTGTGTGTCTGTGTCGCCCTCCTACCTCCCTTAAAACTTTTGATCCGCTCAATCCCTAGAGCCCAAAATTTCAGAATATATAGGTAGTTACAGGCCTACAAACAGTTACAGGCCAGGGGTAATCAACTTTTGAAATTTTACTTTATTTTTCCATATATCTCAAAAACCATATGAGCTAGAACCCTGTTAATTTGTATAAATATAGACAAATACAAAATCTCAATTTATTAAAAAAATTCCAGAGTTTCTCAAACATATTTTTATTAAAAATAAAAATTATGATAAATTTATGTGTTTAACTCCCTATATATTTCCAACGTTTTTAAAAATATCGAATAAATCCAAAACACCCCAACCAGATAATTTAATTTGCTATAAAAAATATCAGCATTGAAGTATGACATCTCAATTTTTTTTTATAATTTGTATAAAATATTGCATACATATGAATAGTGATGACATCGTTTCATATAATTTGTAAGGCAGTAAACACTACACAATATCTCACTCAATATTAGTTTGGTATACCTACTTATGTTATGTACAAACATACATCGTGCTGTTTTCATATTCTGAGTAGAAAAAAAACAGACCACCATACTATCCTATCCTGTCATATATACCTACATTTTTTATATAGAATACAAAATATCTTAAAATATTCATTAATTTGTGTTTAAGTGTTTTTAGTTTGTTACGTATTCTTCAATTAGGCATACTATCGACATCGACAGTTGGATCTCATGTGTTACATGCAAATATTTATGTCACAATTTCACTAATAGGTAGTTTCCGGCAAAAATAACTTTTCAATTCCAGCAGAGCAAAAATATAAAATTTCACAACCCAAGTGATTTTTCGAGTTATTTGCAGAACCTACATATATTTGATGTTATTTTATATTATTCACTTTTTTATAAATTTATATTGATTTATTTATAAGCTGATATTTATAATTCGTTAGGATATATTCATAACTTACTCTGCATTGTAAGGATTATGTAATTAATGGTATATTCGCAAGTAAATAAATAAATATTCAATTAAGTTTCTTTTTTGTTACACATATTGCAGAAATCCAGGCGTTTTTCGTATTACAAAATCAAATTAGCTTGTGTCATTCTGTTAAAAAAAAATAATATTTTTTTAAACTCTTATTACAAGAAATGATATCACAATGATACCATGTATGAAATTTTATTCACAGCATACATTTGAAGAATACCCCGATTACCTACCTGAATTAATTAGTCTCCTTAATGATTGGGTCAGTCTTTCTACACATATTCATAACAATAATTCATAATATTTTGTACTGAATTAATATTCATCTTATCAGTTTCAATCCTGAGATTGGTTTGCAACAGCTATGGCTGCCTCTCTTCTTCTCCACTCCGCCCTGTCCTCTGTCAGCCTCTTCATCTCCACGTTGCTACTACAGCACATGTCGTCGATCACCTGGTCCATGTAGCTCTTTCTTGGTCGGCCTCTATAGATGCTGCCCTCTACCATTCCCTCCGCGATGGTAATGAGCAGACCCAGCTGCCTAATGTTATGGCCAATCCAGTTGGATAGTCGTTGGGCGATTCTTTTGAGGAGTTGCCTTGTTTCCCCGGCTCTGCTTATCACCTCACAATTTTGGATGTGGTCCGACCTGTGAATCTTCAACATGCGTCTGTAGCACCATATCTCAAATGCAGACAGGCGTTCTTTTTCCTTCTGGCCTACGGTCCACGTCTCACAGCCATATAGCAAGACACTCCGGATAAAGGTCTTAATGAGGTTTTTCCTTATTCTTAGGTCGATATTGGTGGATTCGATAATTTTAGATTTTTTATTATATTATATTACAGATTTTTTATTATACGACAGATATGGCAAGATCTTTAGTAAAATTCTCATATTCTTATTTCACAGGAATGATTTCAATGTAGTTTATTTCATATTTGTCCAAGTGATCCCTTATCCAGAGTATATTTACTATTTTCTAACATTTTCTGCTACGTCCAAGAGCACAACAGACACCGCACTATAATTACATTATGAATTACATTTTAAGTTTCTTTTGATTTGTGACTCTACGTAATTTGATTTAGTGCATTATCATTATACCTGCAAGCGCTTAATTCCGAGCAAAGTTATTATAATAAATAAATTTGGATAATTTATATAGCGCCATTTTTGTGAAATATCTCACATCAAGGGCGCTGAATTCAGCTATTCTTTCAATATCACTATCAAGTCTCACATTCTGTTGAAAAGTATTACGCAAACAATTAATGAAAGTATTTCTTTCGAGGAATATTTTCACTAAAATAAAAATCGCTAAATGAAATTAAAGATATTACATATACCTATGGACAGAACGAAATCACACAAGTGCAGAATGTCTTAAAATTAATATTTCTTATGTCTTGAAATATTATTTTTCCGGTCAATGCTACGTAGGTAATAAATAATCTATCATTCAGATTTGCTATTCTCGCAGGTCACATTAAAAACTGTTAAGGCCCTTGTATACCCTGGATACACGGATGTACACAAAAATGAACCTTAAATTACCATCTAATGTATGAAACACGAAGCAATATTGTATATCACCTAGCATGTGATATACATTTTTTCGTGAAGAAAAGGTAAAATATAGAGCTTTTTTTACATAGCAAAAATAGTAATTAAAATATTATAATATTAAAAACTCAACCGGGATATTTTCATATTCTCTTTCGATTGAAGTAAAAGTCTTCTTCAAATGCCTTGTAGTTTTTTTAGTTATCGCAATCGACAGTTGGATCTCATGTGTTACATGCAACTAGTAAATAATTAATTCAAATTAGTTTACTAATTCTTAACTATTTTTTTTTAGTATCAAACAAATTCAAATTAAAAAAAACTCATGCAATAGAATAAAGATGTAAATATAAACTGTTCTTTATTTCTTAACGTATCTTTTGAGGGTACTGGGGAAAATATTTTCAAAATATACTATATACATATGTAGCCTACTACAGCTTCTTAAGGCGAAGTTTTAATAACCAACTAGTTGCATGTAACACATGAGATCCAACTGTCGATAGCGATAGTACGTATAGTTGAAGAATAAGTACCAAACTATAAACCTATAAATACAAATTTTTGAATATTTTCAGATATTTTGTTTTCTATACAACATATGTAGGTATGTATGTCAAGATAGGATAGTATGGAGGAAGATCCTTTTTTCCTACCCAGAATATGAAAATAGCATGATGGTATGTATATATCTGACAAAACCCCTTAAAAGGGGAATAGTGACACAAGTCCCTGTTGAATACTTACAAAATGACTGATATAGGTAGTTGGATGTGACGCTCGTCGCTTGTAATAACGCAAAAAAATTGACTCTAATAAAATTTCAAGGCTCATACGAAAATGTTGCGTCACAAAATGCTCGTAGCGCAACACAAAAAAAATCGACTCAAATTATAGTAGTACCACGCCTTTAAAAATATTGCGTCACAAATTGCAGATCATCATGTTAGCCCTCTCTCATCCAATATTGAGCATAGGCACCCCCCTGAGCTCTCTACACCGGGCAGACCGCCCCCAAACACTCATTTGATATCATCGGACCATACTTCATGTAAATGGCAAACGCCTTTAATAAAATAAATAAATAAATAAATAAATAAATAAATAAATAAATAAATAAATAAATAAATAAATAAATAAATAAATAAATAAATAAATAAATAAATAAATAAATAAATAAATAAATAAATAAATAATTAAATAAATAAATAAATAAATAAATAAATAAATAAATAAATAAATAAATAAATAAGTAAATAAATAAATAAATAAATAAATAAATAAATAAATTAATTAATTAAGTAATAAATAAATATATCAATAAATAAATATCAGAGATCTTCTAACATTTCTGTCTATTTTAGGTTGCCTTTATACGTGGTAAACCTCTGATCGGCACGATGTGGAGGCTGATATAAGAGCGCTGGGCCTTGCTAACTGGAAGAGAGCCGCAGAGTGTAGGGGAGAATGGATTCTGAAGGAGGCCAAGGCCCACAATGGGCCGTAGGGCCAATGACGATGATGATGGCTATTATAATTTGAGTCGATTTTTTTTGTGTTGCGCTACGAGCATTTTGTGACGCAACATTTTCGTATGAGCCTTGAAATTTTATTAGAGTCAATTTTTTTGCGTTATTACAAGCGACGAGCGTCACATCCAACTACCTATATCAGTCATTTTGTAAGTATTCAACAGGGACTTGTGTCACTATTCCCCTTTTAAGGGGTTTTGTCAGATATAAGTCCTTTTGAAAGTGAATCTTATTCCATGTACACATATGCATACAAAAATACCATCACGCCATGTCCCTCATGAAGTAGGCAGAGAGAACTAAACGCCACATTTTTCTATCTTGACACACATTCATCGCCTCAATAACATTCATACATCATCTTATACTTATTATATATTAAAAAGTTCAATTGCAAATGTAATTGATTTTTACATGAAAACTGTTCGCCTAGATATATATTTGTATAAATTTTTCTTGTTTGCTGTTGTATTCTATAAAATAAATAAATGATAGATCAGACAGCAGACCCTTACAAGTGGTGGTCAGCAAATGCAAAACAGTATCCAAGTCTAGCAGAATTTGCTAAGATTTATTTATCATCTCCCGGTAGCAGTGTACATAGTGTACAGCATAAGGACGAGGCGAGCTGACCCCAACAGTCTTCATAGACGATAAGTTGGGAAGAGGCTAGGAAGAAGAAGAAGTAGCAGTGTATATAGTGAGCGGTTATTTTCGGAATCAGGTATAACTTATAAGGAAAAGCGCAATCGTTTGCTATCAAGAAATGCTGAAAAATTGTTTCCATTCATCAAAACTTACAACTGATAGATTTTAAATATTTAATGTGCTGATATTTTGTTAAAATAAAAAAAATGTGAGTAATATTTAATATGATTTTTCTTCCTTCATGTTTTGGTATTCGGCCGAATAGTTCGCAATATTTGGTCGAATACCAAATAGTCCAACTGTCGATTTGTTCAAAAGAACTAGATAATTTAATTAGCTAAAACAATATTACATTGTAGTAGTACATCTCGATTTTTTTTAACAATTTTTGTAAAAAATGAATTCAGAGACGACATTGCCTCATTTAATTTGTATGGCAGTGGCTTATACACAATATCTAAGTAGGTAAACTTAATAGTTTGATACTTAATCTCCAAACGTACATGCATACCATCATGCTGTTTTCATATTCTGGGTAGAAAAAAAGGACTGACCTCCATACTATCCTATCTTGACATACATACCTACATATGTTGTGTAGAAAACAAAATATCTTTAAATATTCAATAATTTGGATTTATGGGTTTATAGATTGGTACTTATTCTTCAACTATACCTACATACTATCGCTATCGACAGTTGGATCTCATGTGTTACATGCAACTAGTAGTTAAATATTCTTGGCATCTCTAATAAATGCACTTTGTGTACAATAGACTAGATTAAAATATTAATTCACTTTAACAATAATTAAAGAATGAAAATACAAACACAATATGAATTTAAATTGAACTTGTAACGACAAATTTTAGTGGTACGTACCTATTTGTAGGATTCAAAATAATCTATATAAATTCATATATTTAGTATGCTACAAAACATTATAAATAAATGTCTAGTCACTTCAAAATATTACATAATAATTGATAATAATATTTGCCATTACATATCAATCCACAATGTAGACATTTGACCGTCGATCTATACACACGACAAACCGGCATAAATAATTTGCCCCCTGGTGTTAAAAATTGAAACTAACGCTAACGGCGGGAAGGATAATAAGATATTTGACGTTTTCCTCGCATAAAAAATCAGATTTTTTAAATAAAAAAACTCTCGAGGATTCTTTGAGAGGGTACTATATTTTAATGCCAGATGTCTTAGAAGTTTGGGATTAAGATATAATATAACTTTGAATAATTTCTGTCCGCTAAATTTCGTTATTGACACACACGTTTTTTACATGTAAAAAACATGATTTTTAATCTTCCCAGAAATCAGTTTTTTCTCATTTTGTATGAAAATTTGAATTTTCAAACTTAAATATCTGGATTCCTAGACGATTATATTCCATCAAATAAATGAGGTGTAATATCTATCGAGCCAATGAATATCTCGGCAAAATTTGATGGTCATAGGATATAAGGGAAAAAAGTGAAAAAGTTCGTGTATATATGTTCCGCAAGTTTTTCGTAGTGACGATACTTTAATACATTTTTTTGTATGTAAAATTTTCAGTACAATTTTTGTATGGGAATTTTAGTATAGGTATTTGAGTACAGGTGAAAGGTGGTTGGGACTTGCGTCACGGGCCCTTACTAACGTGGGCCCATGATGTTTGGAGATGAAGTATCAAACTATTATGTCTTCTTACATATTGTGTATAGGCGACTGCCATACAAAATGTATTAAGCGATGTCGTCACTAAATTCAATTTTTAAAAAAAATGTTAAAAATAAATTGAGATTTTCTGCTAAAATTTTAATATTTTTTATAGAAAATTAAATTATCTAGTTGGGGTATTTAGGCTTTTTTCGATATTTTTAAAAAAATTGGAAATATAGGCAGTTAAACTCATAAATTTACTATAAAAAAAATATTTTTCTTAATAAAAAATGTTTGAGAAACCCTGGAATTTAAAAAAAAAAACTAATTTGAGACTTTGTATTTGTCTATGTTTATACCAATTTTCAGCGTTCTAGCTTTTATGGTTTCTGAGATATATGGAAAAATAAATCAAAATTTCAAAAGTTGATAACCCCTGACTGAAACAAAAATTCACAATTCTGAGTATAAAAGTTTTGTAGTCTTGTAATTTTTTATATATGTTAAAATTTTGGGCTCTGTACATTAAGCGGATCAAAAGTTATAAGGGGGGGACACACAGACACACACACACACACAAAACTCACATAAAATGTTCTACTCCGAATTCTGAGAAAATCCATGTAAGGGAACATATATGCTGCGAGGCCTCTAGTTGGTGCTATTAGCATGCAAAAAGTCCACTACACTATACAAAATTTTCCTTCGTACACGCATCTTGGCTTAATAATGTCGATTCATTAAGAGAATTGAACAGTGTTGAAATTCATTCATTAATTTATTCATACCATCAAGGCATTATACACAATGTGATGTAACCAACGACAGGTGTGCGGGTGTGCATAACCCTATAAAAGGAAGCACGATACATGCGTGTATACCAGGTGAGTTCCTAGAATCTTCGGACTAGGCAAACCCAGAAAGAAATTGGGTGATGTCAAAAATTTTATGTTTTTTTAGCATCGTTGTTCATTTGAGAGAATATTTTTATTTATTTATTTATTTTTTCAAATTTACGGCTTCAAAGCCTATTTAAAAAACAATAAGTTTACAATGATTAAATCTTTAAAATTTAAAATAAAAGAAAATTTAAACTAATATCATAAAATCAAAATTATTTACATCATAAAATCAAAACGAAATAATATTTACATTTGTGGCCTTGTCAAGCATCGTGTCTATATACAGTTCAATTTTTAATCTTGTAGTATAGTTTCAATTAAACACAAAAAAATATTAGGTCATGAATTTCTTATTCAGAGGCAAGTCAATATTTTCGGCTTCTATAAGCAATACCGCTACTGGTGTATAACCACACACTGATATCGTCTCAAATATATAGGCAATATTCAAAATGGATGGTGAATCTCAATGCTGAGCTATGTGAGAGTTTTTTTACCTGTTATATTTTCAATAACCTGGCGATGATGACAGAAAATAGTAGAAGCACTATTCAAAGCCGGTGCGTTACATCCAATAATAATGTACCTATTTAAGAAGGTACTATTCATTCATACCAGCACGGAATATCCCACAACGTGGGGTTACCAGCGACGGGTGTGCGAGTGTCCATTACCTTATGAAGGGGAGCACAAGACATACGTACATACCCTCACACCAGTCTCGTCGCACCTAAAAAGGCACAATATTCAGAATGTGTGATGAACCTCATTGTTTAACTGTGTGAGATGTTATTGTTGCCTGTTGTAAAAAAGTACTGTATGGTACTCATTTTCAAATTTTCATTTTCAAACCTCAACACACTGTGATATAAGATGGTGCCATGTTTTCTCATTATTGAAACTATCAATACACATTGCATAATAATAAATTGGTCAGGCGTAAAATGTTTAAAACATATTTATAAGTATAAGTCCGCTTCAGAAAGAGAATATAGGATGAAAATAATGTTAGATTTTTCTGTAAAATAATTATTGTTTAAGATTTAACAGATACTTATAAGTGAAACTCACAAAAAACACATATCAAGTTTTAAATATGTATGTAGGTAACCCTTAAACTATATTTTATGTATATTCTAATTCTATGATGTAACTCTTAGATTATTATTTTATTTTTATTATTCGAATTCTATGATGTAACTCTTATACCTTATTCAAAGATTATTATATTATATACCCTGGATTGAACCCTTTTTTAGTAATTTGTATGACATTTTTTGTAATATTAATTTACCTACATATTATAAAACAAGTGGGTTGTGGCCAACGCTAAAATCTTCACTCACAAGTCATTCTGTATGGAATTTTTCCATATTGTATAGAAAATATTCAGCATTTTCATAAAATGAGTTTGATACATTATTTTTTATTGAAATATTTTATTAAGAAAACTCGATAATTTTTCAAAGCCATTTTATGAAAGTGATGTGCCTTTTTATTCATTTATTTATTTTATTTACGGCGTTTGCCATTTACATGAAGTTTTCACAAAAGATACAAAATATAGTAGGTACCTACATAATGTGTGAAAATACATACAAAAAAAAACAAACACATCCAATCTATAAACAATAAAAATAAATATAAAGCAAAAAGAAATATAAAGAAAAACTTATACAAAATTAAAAAAAATACATTCAAAGAAATTTAACCAACATATAACAAAATAATAAGCATAATAAGAAATTGAGTATAAAAGAACAAATAAACATAATAGAAAGTATTAAATATTAATAAAACGAAACATAATCAGTGGAATCTAACACATAGGGTATTCCTGTAGTTATTTACATTGCCCATATACGGATCCATATCATTTTTAGCAATTTGATAATAAAGTTTCCCGAGCTTGGGGTCATTTTGAAATATTTGATAGTTAATTTAATTGAGAAGCACTATTCAGATATCCTTCAAAATCTTATGGGGTCTAAGCGAGTAAGTATTAGATATAATTACTTACTTCCGATGGCCATACAACTCCGGTAGAGCTTTAGCCTCCTGAACAATAGCTTTCCAAGCCTTCCTGTCAGCTGCAGTGGACTCCCAGTCATCACAAGCATTCAACACGTTCAGATCTTGGGTAACATTGTTCATCAATCTCTGCCTTGGTCTTTCCAGGGATCTCTTGCCCACGGGGTTATTTTGCAGGATACGTTTTGTGGCTCTTTCTTCCTCTGATCTGATAACATGTCCATATATACATATTTTCCAGATATACAATTTTGCAAAATTTGAAAGGAATCGATTGAGTACTTAAGTCTATAATCGATAAAGTAAAATAAACACGCCATACATAGCACACAGCACAGAACACATAGCACATAGTACACAACACACAGCACACATCAGCATGATATGAAACTAGTTGATAATCTGCAATAAAAAAACAGCCTTAAAATTGCGAAATCATAACTCCCACAATATCCCCTTGGGTTAGTGAGGAGTAAAAATATACCATTGAATGTTTTAACAGTGTCTCTTCTTCTTCTTCTTCTCAGCCCAATCCCGTCCACTCCTGGACGAAGGCCTCCTCCATCTCCTTCCACGCAAATGGAAGTTTTAACAGTGTAATTTTATCATTTTTAGTAAAATGCATTACCAAATCTAGTATCAAAAATTAAATTCAATTTGCGATTTTTCATTTATAGCTAAAAATCGTGTTTAAATTTTTATTAGTATTTTAATAAAAAAAAATCAAAAAGTAATCATCATAGAATGGTAATCATTATATATAACAACAGAAATGAAGTTTTCAATTCCCAATTTATTGTTCATCGATTCGCCAATAGATGGCGATAATGAATTATAAATTCGCTAATATATAATAATCGACAAACCATACTGTTTATTATCAGCCGATTTATTTTAATTTTTAAAGATTGCCATCTATTAGAGAAGTATTGAATTATTATCTCAACATAAACACATATCCAACATCTTCTTGGCTACTTGTAAGAAGAATCTTGCACTGTTATTAATATTATTTAATATAGTTACCTACCTATACAATTTATCAACATGACATTTCGGAGGTGCCATTTTCGCATTTTCACGAACCATTTGCATTAAACTAAATTACTTACGGAGAAAATTAAAATTATTTTTATAAAAAAAATGAAAAATCATTTTCGTTTATTCGTCATTTGTTTTTCTTGTATCTGGTTCAATCTTATGATAACTTTGAGATTAGGTAAATGAAAGAAATTTCTGGAAACTTGTATATGGTTTATCATATTTCTTTCATTCATTCGCGTGATGACAAAATTTATAGTAAAAATAATATTTTCTGCTAGGTACTTGTAATTTTTTAGTCAGTAGGTAACTAAAATATTAATGAAGTAAAAAAAACATCGTTAAGTACTGTCGTGAATTTTATATTTGAATGCGACCTCAGCTAAGGTAATCTTTAGTGGATGTTATTCCACATTTAAATTCGGTGCAAATATTCGGTTAAATTCGGTGTAACTGTAGAATACGGTTCCTATAATTTAGGATCGATTGCTCCCAAAGTATTCTGTACCTAAGTCTTGATCAACTTGTTCCATGGTGATGTTTTCAAGCACAGGTACATAATATCCTCGAGCAATTCAGCTTTTTCCATTTTCGACAACACGCTACGAAAGACTGCAAACAAAAGACATCAATTAAAAAAAAAACAAAATATATTCAAATTATTCTTTTTTTAAATGTAACCAATATTCCAGCTTATCCAGCCAGTATTTACTATTTTTGGTTCCGAAAAGTTTGTACCTCATTCTTACTATCATATAAAAAGGGTAGTAAAGCTGGAATAATATATTGAACGTCCCTAGTACCTAATGACGAAAACATGAAAAATTAACAAATATTTTTTTATTCTTTCAATGATAAAAACGTATAAAAGTGGCATACATACCATCACGGCATATCCCAAAATGCGGGGTAACCAGTGACAGGTGTGGGGGTTTGCATTACCAAATAAAAGCAAACACGAAACATGCTTGCTCACACACCAGTCCTGTCTCACCGAGAAGGCAACATTAAGAATTAGTGGTGAATATCTTTGTGAGATGTCATTTTGCCTGTTGCATTTTCGATTACGTGGCTCTGCGGAACACCCGAATACGATGAAAGTCGATGCCTCACACCTATAATAAAATCCAAAATAAAATGGAGGTCTTTTATAAAGACACTTATTCATTCATACCATCTAGGCATATCAATAACAAATAATACATAATATCATAGAATATCAAATATGAAATTTGGCAGGGGCGGTTCTACTTAAGGGCTTATTGGGCTGCGGCCCAGAGGCGCGATTCTCGTTTAAATCCTTAACTGTTGTTATGGATAAGAAATTGTGGCTACTAGCGCTTGCTTAAGAATGCTATGACATAAAATTCGATTCTTGTTCTCGCGTAAGTGATAGGTGTCCATACAGAATGATGTAAGGATTCTTAAGATTCAATTTATTTTTTTTATTCTTCTTTATTAGGTACTTGGCTAATACAAGTAATCGTTTTGTGCATTTTTATGATTATCATTCAATTGTACAGTGATTTATTCCTTTATCACTAGTTGCATGTAACACACGAGATCCAGCTGACGATGGTGATAGTATGCATAATTGAAGAATACTTAATTTAAATTTTCTTTGAATGTATTTTTATATGTATTTCATTATATTTTTAAAATTTTCTCAAAAAAAATTTCGGTCCCCTCTGCGATCAAGGCACGTGTAGAATCAGGTACAACCACGAACTACAGAGCCTATTCAAGGAACCAAATATCGTCCAAACGATAAAAATAGGTAGGCTATGCTGGTTAGGACACGTGTATCGTATGGAAGATGACCAGACACCAAAAAGAATCCTCACAACACGTCCGGGGGGAAGAAGGTGTGTGGGAAAGCCGAAACTGCGATGGATGGATGGAGTCGATAGGGACCTTCATATAGTCGGTGTGCGGAATTGGAGAGAAAAGGCCATGGATATGGTGCAATGGAGACGATTCCTTGAGGAGGCCAAGGCCCGTCCTGGGCTGTGGAGCCACTGATGATGATGAAAGGATTTTTTTTTTAAATATTAGGTATTTGAAGACATTGAATGTATTCTAAATGGTTTAACATTCTTTCTATTATTTTTGATTAGGTACATGGCTTTTATACAAATAATTGTTTTTTTGCATTTTAATTATTTTCGTTAATTTGTACAGTGATTTATTCGGTTTATTCCTTTATCACAAGTTGCATGTGACACATGAGATCCAACTGTCGAAGGCGATAATATGCAACTTTGAAGAATACTTAATTTAAATTTTCTCTGAATGTATTTTTATATGTATTTCTTTTTTTTATATACAAACATTTTTTCAACATTTCAATAGAAACTAAGTTGGGATATTGTAGAAGAACCAGGAACTCGAGGCACCCACAGGGCTTACGACCTGTCATCGGAGGTTTACGTGATCACTTTATGGGCTTGTGCGTTTCATTTGACTATCATTTGACTCCCGAAAGGGAAAAAAATCCAATGTTTGCGTATATGCAATTAAAAAAGAATATTCAATGTATTTCTTTTTATTTTGTATAAGCTATAGACTTATCTCGTTTTTCTTTATATTCCTTTTTACTTTAATATTCATTTTCATTGTTTATAGATTGGGTATGTTTGTTTTTTTCCAACTTTGAAGTCAAATAACATCAACTTTTGAATTTTAACTTTATTTTTCTATACATCTCAAAAATTATAAAAACAAAAACGCTAAAAATTGGCATAAATATAAAAAAATAAAAAAATCTCAATTTTTTTTTTAAATTCCAGAGTTAACAAACATTTTTTTTATAAATGTATGTGTTTAATTTCCTATATTTGTAACACCCTGTACATTGTAGTATTACATCTCAATTTTTTTTTAAATTTTAATAAAAATTGAATGTAGTGACGACATCGTTTCATACAAATATGTAAGGCAGTATACCTACACTACAAAATATCTCACTCAACAGTTTGATACCTACCTTCATACATACATACGTACCATCATGTTGATTTCATATTCTGGGTAGGAAAAACAGAGTGACCTCCATACTATCCTATCCTGACATACATACCCACATGTTTTATATAGAAAACAAAATATCATAAAATAATTTTTGATTTGTGTTTAGAGTTTGGTACGTATTCTTTAATCATATATACAATCGCCATCGACATTTGGATCTCATGTGTTACATGCAACTAGTTATAAATCATTAATTTAGGTAAAATTAGAGAAATGTAAATTTTGTTTAATTTGCACCTTTTGGGCAGGTTTTGCTGTGTGGATAATGTAATGTGTGAGGTCATTTATTTTGTGCACTAGCGCAAAAAAAATACATAACTAGGCCCCTAAGCCTATTAGCCCAGGGCCCCACAAATTCACGATACGCCCCTGATATTGGGTATAGAAGTCTCTTATATGTCCCCACTGATGTGATCAAAAACTGCACCAACAAGAGAAATACTGATCCAAAATCCCGAATTCCTTTTCCAAAATCTTTTTTTTTAAACATCTCTTTAATCGATATTTGACCAATCTCCACTTAATATCCAACATCTTTTGTCTCTTAATAATTCACGTGTACTGTCCGTTATTTCAAAATTCCTTTCATTGAATGACATTAATTTATAATAAAATTAACTTTTCTCTTCTGACATGAAATAATTGGCACATAGCACTCTTTAAAGGGTGAATTGCCCTAAACAAAAAAAATCGATATTTCTGTTTTTAAATTCTTTTTTATCGGTGCATTAATACTTATGCGACATATTGTGTTTACAAAATTCAATTGTTTTGATATGATATTGTCACTAAGTCGATAATTTAAATCATGCCGTGTAGGTATATTGTATTTATTTATTGTATCTCAATAGTAAATTTCACGCTATTCTAGATTAGAAACGATGGATCAAATAATTCATAGGGATTGTAACTAAGTAACGTAAAACAATTCGAGGCACGTTTTACTAAATGTCTCATAGACATGTGTTAATAAATTATCTGCCTACCTGCATATTATATTTTAACTATTGTGGAATATTGTGAAACAATTTCAACAATATTTTTTTTTTTTTTTTTATTTATTTAACAAAAACAATACAATGTTCACATATAAATCACAATTTAAAAAGGTATACAATTTTCATCATATAATTCATAATAACCCTCTTTAATTGAGATAAAATCTCGTGTTAAAAGAGGGGAGTATCTATTTAATATTATTACATTTACCAAAACATTGTACATCTACTAAAAAATATGAAGCTACACAAAAAAAGAATGAAATAACAAAAAATAAATAAATAAATCGGTACAATTTTTTAATTTTATTTTTAAATATACTATAATTTTTTTCGAGTCTAAGACTCAAAGGGAGTTCATTATGTATTTATACTAAAACCAAATCGTTTATATAACCTACAAATATTACATTAAATTATGATAGTATTTAAACGTGAGATTTTAATTAGTATTTTTCATATAAACTAATCTAATAGTGCTTTAATTTTTTTTGTATAAATTTATTTAAATAATAATATAATTTTCAATATCCATATTCCAACTGGCGATTTGTACAAGAGAACTTTGTTCTCTTAACATATTGACAAAGTTTCAAGCCAGGATACGCGAGATTTGTATGCACGGTCTACATATTTGACGGCTTTTCCAACTTTGAAGTCAAAAAACACCAACTTTGAGGCTTCGCAGCATATATATTCCATATACGGATTTACTCAGAATTCGGAGTAGAACATTTAGTGTGCCTGTGTGTCTGTCTGTGTGTGAGGGTGTTTGAGATTTTGTATTTGTCTATGTTCATGCCAATTTTAGGCGTTTTAGCTTATTTGGTTTCTGTGGTATATATATATGGAAAAATAAAGTAATAATTCAAACGTTGATAACCCTGACTGAAACAAAAATTTATAATTCTAGGTATAAAAGTTTTGTAGGCCTATAACTGTTTATATATTCTGAAATTTTGGGCTCTGTGAAATGAGCGGATCAAAAGTTATAAGGGAAACATACACACACACACACCCTCTCTCACACACACACACACACACACACACACAGACACACACACAAACACACGAAATGTTCTACTCTAAATTCTGAGTAAATCCGTATATCTAAAGTAATAAAGCAATCAAAATGTTAGTGTCTGTGTGTGTGTGTGTGTGTGTGTGTATGTGTGTGTGTGTGTGTGTTTGTCTCACGCCTTCTGAAAAACCAAGAGCATCTAAAAATCTAATTTAAGTGCGAACATGTACCAGTATACCTGATGCAGTGTCACGCTAAAAAGAATGCGATAAAAATGCTGAATTTTAAAAATATTTAAATAATTATTTTTTTCATACAAAATTTTCCAAGTCATATCTGTCAAAAAAGTGTACATTTTGCACGCAAATATCTGTTAGTTTAAAAGTTAGAAGTAGGTATTTACACAAAAAAAAATATATTTTGAAGTATAATTTAGCGTTTAAGTGAAAAACATGGTGAATATTTGGTATAATTATAATGTTTAACTTATTTTTAAAGTAAGCCTTTTGTACATAAACGCCGCCATTTTAATATCTTTTCATACAATATTTCATTTTCCCACCGAATGAATATGTTCTTGAAAATAATAAACCTTTGAAATAAATGTAATTATGAAATAATAAAATGAAACACAAGACATTACGGCAAGTTTTAAGACATATATTGTAAAAATGTGTTATTTATTAGTAAGATATAGGCATAATAAAATTGCATAATTTGTAAATAATATTTGATTTTTCTGACAATTTTCAATTTTATAGCATCGAACAAACCAATGTAGGTACCTACATATTCAAAAAATGTATCCGAACCATTCGATATTACTTACGTGTTCGAATTGTTTCCATGGCTACAGAAAGAATGTGATATTCAAATAAAATTTGTTAGGAATCGAATTTATTTAGAAGGTTGTTGTAGGTAGGTACCTACCTAATACTATTTACTTACAAATCAACAATAATATACCTATACTGATTTCCTATAGGAAAATTATTTTATTTATTTATTTATCAACCGTTTGTCCGATTATAATGAAACTTTGGTGAATTGTCGAGCGTATGCCCAGGATGGTTTTTGGATTTAAACTTTTTTCTTATTCTTCTTCTTCTTCGTGTATTTGGTCGTTTTACCTATGAAGGGGGAGTATCCTGGGAAAAGAAGGTCCGACTGTCCCTCCATCTCTTCACAGGTCTTCCAGGACGGGTTCTGCATATAAACTTTTTTCTTCTTTTTCTTCAACGTGTACTTGGTCATCTTACCTATGAAGATGAACTATCCTGGGAGATGAAGGTCCAATTTTCCTTCCATCTCTTCGCAGGTTTCTGAATTTAAACTTTTTTCTTCTTCTTCTTCATCGTCTATTTGGTCATTTTACCTTTGAAGGTGGACTAACCTGGGAGAAGAATGTCCAATTTTCCTTCCATCTCTTCGCAGGTATCTGGATTTAAACTTATTTCTTCTTCTTCTTCTTCATCGTGTATTTTTGGTCATTTTACCTATGAAGTTGGAGAATCCTGGGAGAAGAAGGTCCAACTGTCCTTCCATCTCTTCGCAGGTATCTGGGTTTAAACTTTTTTCTTCTTCTTCGTGTATTTAGTCATTTTACCTATTAAGTAGAGCATCCTGGGAAAAGAAGGTTCTTTCATCTCTTCGCGGTTCTTCCAGGATGGTTTCTGGATTTAAACTTTTCTTAACCGACTGATGGGACGGGATGTAATGAAGGGAAGGGAGGCACTAAAGGGCCTGAAGGGACGGGAGGTATAAAACTGCCTGAAGGGACGGAAGGTACTGAAGGGCCTGATGGGAAGGGACGTAATGAGGGATTAAAGGGACGGGAGGTACTGAAGGGCCTGAAGCGGCGGGTCCTGGAGTCTAATTCTTTTTCTTCTTAATTTTATGTAGACCTTTAAGGCAGTTTTTATACAAACTATTTCCATTGTCTAATTCATCTTCTTCTTCTTTTATGTATACATTTGGGTCATTTTTTTATAAAAATTATTTCCTTTAGTCTAATTATTATTCTTCTTCATTTAAGTACGTAGACTTTTGGGAGAGTTTTAATACAAACTATTTCCAATAGTCTTATTCATTTTCTTTTATGTAGACCTTTTGGTCAGTATTTATACAAACTATTTCCAATAGTCTAAATATTCTTCTTCTTCTTTTTTGTAGACCTTTGGGTGAGCTTTTATACAATCTATTTCCAATAGTCTAATTCTTCTATTAGGTATATGTATTTTTACTTATTTTATGTAGACCATTGGAATAGTTTTTTATACAAACTATTTCTTATAGTCTTATACTTATTTTTCTCTTTTTTATTTAGTATTTTGGGTTAGTTTTAAGTCTAATAGTCTATTGTGCAGAAATATTATTAACGATATGCACACTTGATGAAAATACATATGAAATGAATGGGATATGGGATGTGACGATATAACCTGCACTAGAATCTTTTCAATACTTTTGTTTAATTAAATTTAAACCATTTATATCATCCTATTTTGAATAATTTTCAACACCATATATTTAAAGAATGGGGGTTGTGGCCATTACTGAACTCTTCACAACATTTATATTCAAATTGAAAACTATTTACTATAGTTCAAGTCTTCTTCTTCTTCGTTAATGAAGACTTTCAGTCAAATTGAGCAAAAATATAATGCACACTTGATGAAAAAATATAAAAACGAATGGGATGTGACCAATACTAGATCTTTTCAGTACCTACGTTTGTTTAATCAAATTTTAACCACATCCCAACATCCAAAATTACTAAATTTTCAATAGGTACACATTACAATTTGTTTTCGATGATAATATTTAAAAATGGGGGTTGTGGCCAAACCAATCTCTTTACAACGTTGATAAACAGTCATATTTAAAACCATTACGCATAGTCCATGCGAGCAGAAATTGTATAAATATTATACTTCATTCACACTTTATAGCAATATATAAAAAAGAATGGGTTGTGGCCATCACTTGAACATTTTACAATACTTAAACTCAATCAAATTTCAAACCACTTTTCATAGTCTGATATTGCAAAATAATTGGGTGACAATATTATAAAAACGATTGCTTTTTCTTTCACAATTTTACATTCTTGGCCAATGGCGGGACATAAAAGCTAGTAGAACATATATGCTTCGAAGCCTCTTAGTTGGTGTTTTTGACTTCAAAGTTGGAAAAGCCGTGAAAAATTTAGACCGTGCATACAAATCTCGCGTATCCTGGCTTGAAACATTGTCGATTTGTTCAAGAGAACAAAGTTCTCTTGAACAAATCGATAGTTGGATAAAAATAAACAAAACAAATGTAGGTAGAATTTAAGGAATAGTTAGACAATGTAGGTATGTATGTATGTATTTATGTATGTATTTATGTAGGAAGATATAGGTATGATCCATTAGGAGGATTGTCGTCACGCCAAACGGTCATCATTGAATAATGATCCCGACAAATAGATTGACTGGGATTTAGCAGATCTCCGTTAGGGTGACCATGCTGTCTGTACTTATGTATGTATATAATACACACACACACACATACAATTCATGATCAATGCTGATTACTTATTTGCGATTGTGTCGCTGAAACGGTGCGCCCGCCGCGCCATAGACCCATCGTTTATTTATCCACAACAATACTAGCAGACGTTGGACATAAATTTATCTAATTTAGATCTATTATATCAGGTTACATATATGTATCTAACATTATTCTGTGCCTCACTTCACTGCAGTGTTACATTGTGAACTTGATGAAAGAAAGATATCTTCAATTGTAAAAATCCTTCATACTTCATGTCTTGATTATTAATTTGGCTCACTTCATTTTTATCATTATATTATTAGGTACATACATACTTACCAATTAATAGACAATCCTTTTGGTGTAGGCAAAAAAAGTGCGGAGAGATGTTGAATACGAAAGAACTAGAGAGAATCACAAATCTCTCTATAGATTATATTTAAAAAATATTCATTTAGGGAGTGCATAGCAAACAATTTGGATTTGCTGACATGAAATATAATATTTATGCCAAGAAAGATTATTGTCCACGCAGATCCCAAGATCTTCCACGACCCTAAGGAATATATCGATTACTATCCAACTGTCGATTTTTTCAAGAGAACATTGTTCTCTTTACATATCGACAACGTTTCAAGCCAGTATATGCGAGATTTATATGCACGGTCTATATTTTTCACGGCTTTTCCAACATTGAAGTCAAAAAACACCAACTTAGAGGCTTCGCAGCATATATGAAAAATATCAGCATTGTAGCATTACATCTCTATTTTTTTTAATAATTTGTATAGAAATTGAATTTGGTGACGACATCGCTTCATACAATTTTTATGGCAGTGGCCTATACCTACATTATATCTAAGAAGACTTAAAAGTTTGATACTTCATCTCCAAACATACATACATACATACCATCATACTGTTTCTGAAATATCTTAAAATATTTTATATTTTGGATTTATGGTTTTATAGTTTGGTACTTATTCTTCAACTATACATACTATCGCTATCGACAGTTGGATATCATGTGTTATATACAACTAGTTGATACAAAGAGATGGGAGTTGTAAATTTTTAAAGGAGGATGGTAGACGATGACTACCAATAACAATTGCGTGAGACTAAATAAGGAGACGGGATAATAAGGAGACGTTCCTCCGATGACTACGAAGATATAAAATTAAGATCTTAAGCATTGACAATGTTGGGATAGGTACCTACGTCAAAAAGTAACTTTTATTATTCTTACTTTGTGACGAATACTACAGAATTTATTTATTCAACATATCGTGATCTGTGCACATAATGTTGTCATATCTGGTAAAGTTTATTTTCTTCCATCTGACTACACTAAGAAATCTTGCCAATGCAAAGAAAAATAAAGAATTATTAAGTGAAACAGTCTATATCAAACAAAATGTATAGAGTTTAATATTCGTAGCCATGGAGGTTTTAAAAAGAGCCAACAGCAAATGAACAGAGTAACAGACAACAGCAACAGAGTAACAGACAACTCTTAAGATGTGTAATGATCCGCAAAATCTCCTATCCACAGGGCTACTCATGAAGTTGATCAACATAAATTTAAGATTAGCTTCAGTGATTGCCAACGTCGAAGAAGCCTGTTATGTCATATTCAGAATTAGATAAAAGTTGCCAACTTACGTTTTACATGCATACCATCACGCCATGTCCCTCGCGGGGTAGGCAGATAGAACCGAACGCCAAATTTTTATATCCTGGCACGCATCCCTCGCCTCGTCCACATTCATGCATCGTCTCATTCATGTTCGTCTGTTGCTAACACTTTTAACATTTCCGTCTTTCGGAATATCGTTCACATGGTCGTGCCATCCCTTTCTGGAGCGTCCACGACCTCTCTTTCCATTCCTGTCCGCACTGTATATTTTCTTCGTCAGGCGTTCCTCATTCATTCTCACCATGTGACCAAACCATCTCAATGTGTTCACATTCATTCTAGTAATGACATCTTTCTTCATCTTACGTTTTATGTATACTTAATTTAACAAATTATCTTTATGTGATGAAAAATGTCGAATTCGCTTTATTTCCTTGAATAGTTCATGATTTTCAAATAGTATTTCATTAAAGATAACAGTCTTGATTCCGGCGAGACTCAACACTGCCTTAGACAAACCTGGGGATAAGTCTGGTCAACCGGCTGAATATAAACCATCCATGTTTAGCCATATCATTAATATAATTATCATATGGAGTTCTATAATATCTTAAGATGTTATAGAACTCCATGATATAATTATATCCATGATATGGGTAAATATGGATGGTTTTAACTCCGCCTATAAACCAGACTTGCCCCCCTGGTTGGTTTGTATAAGGTACACAATAGTGTACATGTAAACTTTTTAAATGATTTAATTATATATCAGAAAATGTGAAGAAAATGTATTTTCGCTAAAAATATGTAGCATAATAATATGTTAAGGAAAAGGTCTTAATAAATTTTTCACCCTATTGGGTATTGTTTTTAGGATTTATACATTTTTTATTTTACACTAAAATGTACTTAGTAGATATAAAAGTTTCATACTTTCAAAATCTAAATATAAATATTGTGATTTAGTCGATTTGAATTTTACATCTCAGTTAAAATTATAATGAAAGCTGTAATAAAATTTAACTTTAAATTATAACGTAGATTATTAAAAAGCTATTGTGTAGTGTGTACTGCCTTACAATTTGTATGAAACGATGTCGTCACTAAATTCAATATTTATAAAAAATATTTTTTATAAGTTTGAGATGTAGTACCTACTATAATGTGCATATCTTTATAGTAAATTAAATTATCTAATGGGGGTGTACACATAAATGTCTCAAAAAAAAATTCCCAGTAAAAAATGTTTAACTCTGGAACTTAAAAAAAAACAATTTGAGATTTTATGGTTTTTGAGATGTATGGAAAGTTCAAGCGAAAATTCAAAATTTGATAATCCCTGACTGAAACAAAAATTCAAAATACTGAGTATAAAAGTTTAATAGACCTATAACTACATATCTATATATTCTCAAATTTTGGGCTCTGTGCGGACTCTGTGTGCTCTACGGATCAAACGCTATAAAGGGACACACACATAGACACACTGACGAACATACACACTAAATGTTCTACTCCGAATCATGAGTAAATCCATGTATGGGAACATATTTGTTGTAAAACCTCTAATTTGGTGTTTTTTGACTTCAAAGTTGGAAGACCGAGCAAAAACTTTACTGCTGCATACAATTCTCTCACACGGGACTAAGATCAATACTGTCGATTCATTCGATTCGTTCTATTCATTAAGGGAAATAAAGTCTCTTGATCGATTAGACAGTTGAAAATTTTTATATATAAATAGGATTCTACAGACTTGTATCAATTTAAATCCTTCGATATTATTTTTATTTGTGCATTGATTGTGACGAGATTAATTTTACTTCAGCAAAATAATAAATGTAATAATTTCTTCAGCATTTTCTTTGTGTGTATGTATTGTGTGTGTGAAGTCCTGTGTATATCTAAAGTAATAAAGCAATCAAAATGTTAGTGTTTGTGTGTGTGTGTGTGTGTGTGTGTATGTGTGTGTGTGTGTGTGTTTGTCTCACGCCTTCTGAAAAACCAAGAGCATCTAAAAATCTAATTTATGTGCGAACGTGTACCTGTATACCTGATGCAGTGTCACGCTAAAAATAATGCGATAAAAATGCTGAATTTTAAAAATATTTCAATAATTATTTTTTTCATACAAAATTTTCCAAGTCGTATCTGTCAAAAAAGTGTACATTTTGCACGCAAATATCTGTTAGTTTAAAAGTTAGAAGTACGTATTTACACGAAGAAAATATATTTT
This sequence comes from Molanna angustata, assembly GCA_963576475.1. Classification (NCBI taxonomy): domain Eukaryota; kingdom Metazoa; phylum Arthropoda; class Insecta; order Trichoptera; family Molannidae; genus Molanna; species Molanna angustata. The sequence goes on along the minus strand of OY754966.1, from coordinate 10,493,859 downwards.
CAAGTATAACTTAGCGTTTAAGTGAAAAACATGGTGAATATTTTGTATAATTATAATGTTTAACTTATTTTTAAAGTAAGCGTTTTGTACATAAACGCCGCCATTTTAATATCTTTTCATACAATATTTCATTTTCCTACCGAATGAATATGTTATTGAAAATAATAAACCTTTGAAATAAATGTAATTATGAAATAATAAAATGAAACACAAGACATTACAGCAAGTTTTAAGACATATATTGTAAAAATGTGTTTATTATTAGTAAAGATATAGGCATAATAAAATTGCATAATTTGTAAATAATATTTGATTTTTCTGACAATTTTCATTTTTATGGCATCGAACAAACCAATGTAGGTACCTACATATTATTCAAAAAATGTCTACAAACCATTTGATATTTTTTACATGTTCTATGGTTACTATGGTATCGGACACATTCTGATATTCAAATAAAATTTGTTATAAATCGAATTCGAATTAATTTAGAACATCATTGTAGGTAGGTACCTACATACCTAATACTACTTAAAAACTAACAATATACTAATTTCGTATAGGAAAATTATTAAACTATCTTAGATTAACTACAATACACATGTCATTCAATCTACAAACTATTTCCTATAGTGAAATTCTTCTTTTATTTAAGTAGACCTTTGGGTGATTTTTTATACAAACTATTTCTTGGAGTTTAATTCTTCTTCCTCTTCTTTTGTGAAGTCATTTGGGATAGTTCATAAATAAACTATTTCCTATAGTCTAATTTTTCTTTTTCTTAATTTATGAAGACCTTGGGTGAGTTTTTATACAAACTATTTCCTATAGTCTAATTCATCTTCTTCCTCTTCTTTTATGTAGCCCTTTGGGTGAGTTTTTATACAAACTTATTCCTATAATCTAATTCTTCTTCTTCTTATTTTATGTAGACCTCTGGGCCAGTTTTTAAACCAACTATTTCTTTTAACGTATTTCTTCTTTTTCTAATTTTATGTAGACCTTTGTTGAATTTTGTATAAACTAACTTCCTATAGTCTAATTTTTCCTCTTTTATGTAGACCAAGGGAGAGTTTTCATGCAAACTTTTCCTTTAGTCTAATTCTTCTTCGTCTTCTTTTATGTTGACCTTTGCGTTAGTTTTTATACAATCTATTTCCTGACGTATAATTATTCTTCTAATATGTAGACTTTTGGGTCAGTTTTTATATTAACTACTTTCTATAGTCTAATTCTTCTTTTTCTTATTTTTTGTAGATCTTTTGGTTAGTTTTTATACAAACTCTTTCCTTTAGTCTAATTCTTCGTTTTCTTATTTAATGTAGACGTTGGGTGAATTTTATATAAAATATTTCCTATATTTCAATTCATCTTCTTCTTCTTTTATGAAGACCATTTGGTCAGTTTTTTATATAATACATTTACTATTGTGTAATTCTTCTATTGCATCTTTTATGTAGACCATTGGGTCAGTTTTTATTACAAACTATTTGTTATAGTCTTATACTTATTCTTTTTTTTCATTTAGTCTTTTGGGTTAGTTTTAAGTCTTATAGTCTATTATAGACATGTTAAAAAAAAAAAAAAGTTTTAAGTCTTATAGTCTATTGTATAGAAATATTATAAACAACATGCACACTTGACGAAAATACATCAAACGAATGGGATGTGACCATCACTAGAATCTTCTCAATACTTTTTTTCAATCGAAATTTACACCATTTATTATATCATCATATATTGCTTAATTTTCAATAACTACATATTTGATTTTGATGACAATATAATAAAAAATCGGGGTTGTGGCCATTACTGGACTCTTCACAACGTTTATATTCAAATTAAAAACTATTTAAGTCTTCTTCTGTAATGTAGATCAGTTTTATTGTGCAAAAATATAATAATCTATAGGTATGCACACTTGACGAAAAATATAAAAACGAATAGGATGTGACCAACACTAGAATCTTTTCAGTACTTTTGTTTATTTAATTTTTAAGCCATTTCCCATCATCCAAAATTACTAAATATTTAAAACACATTTGCGTTCGATGACAATATATAAAAATAGGGGTTGTGGCCAAATTCAAACTCTTTACAACGTTGTCTCTTTATAATCAGTCATATTTAAAACCATTTACCATAGTCCATGCGTGCAGAAATTGTATGTACCTACTTATATATAAAATCAAATGGGTTGTGGCCATCACTTGAACATTTTACATCGCTTAAACTCAATTAAATTTTAAACTACTTTTCATACTACGAATTAGCAAATATTTTTTGTGACATTATTATATAAACGATTGCTTATTCCTTCACTAATTTACATTCTTGGCCAACGGCGGGACATAAAAGCTAGTCTATACTAATTGTTAGCTTTTTTTTTATTTATTTTTCCACTTTTTGTAAATTAAAACAATTTTTTTTATGAACTCTGATGTTTTGTGTACTTTACTGTAGACTCCTATGTATTTTATGTATCTTGTTAAATCTTGTTTTGTGAACTCCTCCCCTAAGCACAAGGTTTTCTTCTTTTCGGGGAGAATTTCAAATTTATTTGTGATATATATTTTTTTATAATATGTCAAAATGTATCCTTTGTATACTTTCTTATTAATAAAATTTACTCTACATACTTTACTTTATTTAAGAGAATCTAAATAATCTAGAAAATAATTTACATAGTACCGTGTCGTGATTTTTCCTGTGAAATAAGAAAATCGTGTAAGTTGTCCATGACAATTTAATGAGTATGTTTACTATCAAGTCGACATTGAGAAAGACAAAGGAAGGTTAAATAAATAGATTTTAACTTGTTTTATTCAAGTCCATGTGTATTACGTCAAACTTACAAAGTGGTACATACTGATGGTTTACATCGAGGAGCATAATATACATAAATGCTACGGTCATAGGAGATGGAGTCGTTTAAAAGTGCATTACCTATTCAAGGGCGCACTAGCACTCTACTTTTATTGTTGGCTCTAAGAACCACAGCAATTTATCCAATGTGTCCTTTCTGAAAGCTCCACGTGTATCCTAGTTCGAACCAACATAGATAAACATATCACAATCTCCAGGGAATGAAGCTACTCTTTTTAAATTTAAAATTGTTCAATCAAATATATTGTATGCTCCCTCCAAATGTAGAGCATCACGTAACACTGATTCAGCATGAGCAAGTGTTACAGAGCGGAAAATTTGGGAACGTTTGATCTGTATATTTCGCGGAGCCAAAATCGTTATGAGATATTTATAATTAGGTACTTTTATTATTGGCATACACAGTTCAAGTTTGGCACTACGATTGCATAATGAAAGTCAATTTTTATCAAAACGATAATACATTATCATATTGAATTATAAAAAACAAGTTTAAAGTAGCCCATTCACGATCGTGTCATTCGGCGTCGCTCCATATGGACCGGCTCCATTTGGAGCATTGCAAAATTTTCATAACACTTACGGGCGCGCCATCGAGCCATAAAAAATAATATAAACAAGCTGTCGGCGCTTTCGCATTAATAATTTCTATTTTTTTGAAATTTTCAAGTAAAAATGAGTTATAATTCTGATGATGAGTTTTATAGAACTGCTTTAGCGGTTTTAATATATATAATGTCAATTGAAAATAAAAATACGTTTTCGTTGCTCTATTTGTCGAGAAACGACATTTTACGTTTTTATTTTCACAATCTAATCTTTACAATCTTAATGTCAAAATATTATATAAAACAAAAGATTGGTATTTAAATATGGAATGATGAAATGTTGAAAAATGAACTATGAATTATGTGTTTAGGTACCTAATATAAAAAGTTTCAAAATACAATAAGTAAACTTTACATATATATATATATATATATATATATATATATATATATATATATATATATATATATATATATATATATATATATATATATATATATATATATATATATATATATATATATATATATATATATATATATATATGTTATATTTGATGTTTTCACGGGTGAAATATGTTATAATATTTTTATCTCGGTTTTCCCGTGTCAGTAGGTCTTGACTAAGACCATTTGTCTTCCGACGTTTCGCCTGAATATCACCAGGACGGTGAGCTTTCAGTGTGAGTAGACGTGTGTCGCGCGCGTGCTTTTTCGTTAAGTCCTTGAAAATGCCTGGTGATATTCAGGCGAAACGTCGGAAGACAAATGGTCTTAGTCAAGACCTACTGACACGGGAAAACCGAGATAAAAATATTATAATATATATATATATATATATATATATATATATATATATATATATATATATATATATATATATATATATATATATATATATATATATATATATATATATATATATGTATATATATATATATATATATATATATATATATATATATATATATATATATATATATATATATATATATATATATATATATATATATATATATATATATATATATATATATATATATATATATATATATATATATATATATATATATATATATATATTTATATATATATATATATATATATATATATATATATATATATATATATATATATATATATATATATATATATATATATATATATATATATATATATATATATATATATATATATATATATATATATATATATATATAGGTATATTTTAATTTTTTTTTGCATATATGTATTTTTATTTTATTTTATTTAAACCTAACAAACATACAGTCATACAAACAAATATTACTTTTGACAGCTAGTATTGATACAATATGATTAATATGATGAGATGTTGCAATGTACCTCTGGTTTTCACAATCACGAGCATGCCGTACCGACAAGATACACCGCGCCGTTTGTCTCGGCACTATGGAGTTTCGATCGTTTGGAATTCCATTTTGGTGTGTTAGGCCAATTGGGCTGCGCGGGTTTTGACATTCACGAGCGCATTTTGGAGTGATAGCAAGCCATTTGGAAGGATGGCACGATCGTGAATGGGGGCCTTTATGCTCTTATTTTCAATACTGTGGATGTTTACAATTAAGAGAGAACAAATGAACATGTTCATCAAATAATTATGAATATTCCTTCTGCATCTTTTAATATTCTCCTTCCTTTCTTTATAACAAAGATCAGATTTTTTTTAATATGGGACTTATTTTACAAAACAGTATTGTACTTACCGAATATACTTCGGAAATTCACGTTGGCAGAGATTGCCTTATAACTATAAACCCGTCTTTGTGCTCATGCTGTACATATTATATAAAATAAATAAAAATTATCATGGAGGGAATGCGCGGTGCGGGCAGAAGAAACATGTCAAGTCTCCGAAATATTCCAACCAGCACAGGTATCCAGAACTGCAAAAAGCTGTACAATACTGCCCAAGATGAAGGTGCATTTGTTCAAGAGATAGCCAACTTCTGGGAATTTGGCACAGAAATTCAAAGAGAAGAATAGTAAAATGATAATGTAATAATAAATAAATCTGCCCAAAAACTTATTATGAATGTATGTTCATGGTTTTTAAATGGCCACTGACCCAAGGAAGCATATATCAAGACACCTACACACACATTCATGTTTTACTTGACGATCAATTCAATTTACAAAGTATTAAACGAAGCTCCAATCTTCGTTGGCACCTCCTCAATTCTATGGGATCCTTATTCCAGTCTTTATAAAAAATGTTTATCACTGAGGACAACGAACGTTCATAATAATATGAACGAAACCCGTTCTATCGCATTTCAATATTAAACGCATATTGAAAATACTTATGTGTTTATTGTTTTTGTATTTTCCCAATAATAATAGAATGATTATTCTTTTTATAAATCAAATCGGTAGAGGCGCTATTCAAACGCGGGTCCACTAAATTTCTAGTCCAGTGCACTTATTGCTCTGCCTCGACCCCTCATCTAATTGCTATCTAATCGAATTTCTATATAAATAGTAAACTGGCGCGCATATTGCCAATCGACAATTCATTTTAACTTTTTCAGCCCTACCTCGCCCAGTAATCGACATAGGCCTTCCTCTGAGACTTCCACAGCTCTCTATCTTGGGCAGACCGCATCCATCCGCCTCCGGCCACTCATATAGTATCATCAGACCACCTTGTTTGAGACCTTCCAATACTTCTTTTATCTATTTTAGGTCACCGTTCCAGCACTTTCTAAGGGCCGGTCTTATAAACGAAAGACCAAATATTCGTAAGTATGTTTACGATTTACTAACGGATGGATGTTCCTAAGTAGATATTACTATCGGCGGTATTATAAAACTATTTTAACTGTCCGTTTATTTGACAGTTACAGTCTAATTAGACTACAATGGATTTTCAATAGATTTGTAATGGACTGTAATGGATTGTAATGGATTAAGCGGTGCTGTCATTGCAATATATAAACAGAGAGTGTTTAATTTTTTTGCGTACTTCAAACAATATCAAAAATTACAAAAATGGTGATAATCCTTTATTATTTAGCTAGCGCGCTGGATTAGTAATTCAGTGGACGCGGGTTCAAATCTCGCCTCAACTGATTTTGTTCACTTTTATGACAAGCATTTATGCCTAATTTATGGCATTAAAATGAAATTTAAAAACTTAGTGCATATGTAGGTAATAGTTACAATTTTTTATTCATTCATTTTTATTTTAAATAAAATAATACGAAATTCATTGTCATCAATGTCATGTTGAAATAATAAAATATTTGGTCAAACACAAACTTGAAATCAAATTCGTTTTGGTTATTCAAAATCACTGTCGGACGACATATTTTTACCGAAAAAAGCAATTCAATATAAAAATCCAAAAAATATAAAACATTATATTTCAAAATATTCGTAATATTGAAAATGTACCGCAAAATAAAAAAAAACAAGTGTGGTAAAACTCAATTCTTCCATAACTTATCGTTAACGAACGCTTAATCGGTGGTCCGACCGTAGGTAAAGGCTATCGGTAAAATTTTACTAAAATTTAACTAACGGATTGTTATAAGACGAAATATAGAGCATTTGTATCAAATTTCGGTTTATTTGGTCTGAAATCTAACTAACGGACGTTTATAAGACCGGTCCTTAGTCCATCTGAAGCCTGTGGATCGGGCGACATGCCCTGCTGCCTAGCTCCGCTTCTGTTTGGCAACCTTTTTGACAACGTCCGTTATTTTAGTTTTCTCTCTAATCCACTAGTTAGTTTTTCTATCTCTTGACGAAATACTCTCATTTTCATGCTTATTTGTGTAATTACAATTTTATGTAGCATTTGTTTGAAAACACAAAAGTTTCACAGCCATACGTCAGTATCGGGAGAACGCAAACGTCAAATATTTACTTTTTTAGATAATTGGCGTACTTCGGAGACTTGAGGATGTAAAGAGTTAACCAAAGGCGACCCATTCTAGACCTCTTCTTATTTCAATTTCTGCCTCTTGATTTTCTGTAACAAGATTGGTTTTTGATGTATTCATTTCGAGACCAATTTTCCAAGATGCTATGCATACGTTGTTCATCATATTTTCAAAGTCTTTGTCATCATTGGCAAATAAGACTATATTATCAGATATTACTGTCGATTGGAATAGAGACTTTTATATCTTCGTATCATTGACCAATGAAGATGAGAGGAAAAATACTACGAGATTAAGACATCGGTAATGTTATTGACTGTCATTTTGTATGAGAGTAAATTGTCAGGAGCTTTGACCGTCGGTACTGCAGAATGGTAGGGAGGTCAAACATTGATATTTTAATCTATGTACATAATATATACATACATGCTGATTCGTGCCATAATCACGTCCGACAATAAGAAATAATAATCATCAAATCAAATGTATATTAATATACGCAATGTAACCAACGGCGGACAAATAATACGCAACATAACCAATTGCAAACTGTAATGACATCCGTATTGTGATATTAACCTTTGTGGCTCAGTTGGTCTTGTACAATATCTGACTCGTAAGCTGCGAGTTTTGGGAAGGAGTAACATGTAGTTATTTCAGTTTATATTTATGAATTCACTGAAGTGCAAAATTGTGGCAACTTAAAAAATAGGGTGCGTGTTGAATAAACATTTTACCAAATCAATTCAATGCGTAGAAAAAGAAGCATCTATGATCGAAAACTAAGCCATAATTTAGTGATTTATTGAAGCAGATCCAAAGGCATTGAATAGACTTCCATATACCTACTAACCGTCAGACAAACCGAAACTGTTACGAAATCAATTCGCGAATTCCATGAAAACTAAAATGACACCAATTCATAAATTATAAAAATTGAAAACAATTGGTCCTAAAGCAGATTAAGGGATGAAGTCTGGTATCACAGAAGGGCTTGCTAGAGGGTCACACTTTCTAAGTATAAACGGGTAACCTATCACAAGAACAAGAAGAAAACAGCGCTATATAAATCATCCATTTGATCAAAGAATCTTCACAAAAGATATCGAGAGCACGACACGTGATGTCACTCAAAGAATAAGATGACCGCTATATTAATCCTGCACTAACAAATTGTCTCCAACTAAACAGAAACCATGACAAATAATGAATGGCAAGCTATAAACGCTGATTATTTGTAGTCTTACATAATAGGCATTGCCACCTGAATGCATGCAGGAATGACATCAGAAATAGAAAAAAATAATCGCACATCCTTATTTTTATTGCTTGTACATTTTGCCTGGAACGATAATCCTCGCGATGCCGTAGTGATGGTCAACGCTTGACCAAAACAGATGTTTTGTTTTGGTCATCATTCATATAAACTTTTTTTTTTTTGGCCAAAAGCTGTTTCTTCCAGATTTTATAATCCTGTCATAAATTTGGTGTTTTATAAAGCCGAAATATGTATTTTGTTTATAGATCCATTTAGGATTGTCAGGTTAAGGAAGCTGTCATCTTCACTATTAGAGATGTGATACACCTTGATGGAGGAGATTTGTACTGGAATCACCTTTGAGGATCACGACTCACAGTCGTGAGGAAATTTTAGATATAGATATAAACATATAAACACTAGTAAAACTCGGCAAAAGTTGTACATACTGCCTGTTTAATTATTTTAACTACCTACAACTTTACTGGAATCACCTTTGTACTGGATTTGTACTGGAATCACCTTTGAGGATCACGACTCACAGTCGTGAGGAAATTTTAGATATAGATATAAACATATAAACACTAGTAAAACTCGGCAAAAGTTGTACATACTGCCTGTTTAATTATTTTTACTTATGTTAACTAGGTAAATACATACAAATGTTTAAAAATGGTTGATCTGTATGTTTTCTTTTAATTTTTTAACATTCTTATCTAGAATCGCTAATAATTATTCCGTCTTTTCATTCCCTTCCTTTCCTACAGTCCCTTCATTCTTTTCCGTCCCTATTTAGTCATTTTCGTCACATTTTATATACATATAAAGATAAAGATAAAACACCTCATCTATAAATCTGGCTGTCGGGAATTAATGGGCCCGCATAATCATATAAATGTTGAGGTCACTACGCAGCATTCAGTTTGGGGATCGAAACTTCGAGGTAGTTGATGAATTTTCTTACCTGGGGTCCACCATAACCAAGGAAAATGAAGACCACATAGAAATAATAAGAAGGATCACAACTGGTAACAAAACATTCTTCTCTCTGCTCCCGGTGCTTAAATCAAAAAGTGTTCACAGAAAAACAAAAATCACCCTGTATAAGACTATAATAAGAACAGTGGTGACATACGGGAGCGAAGCGTGGACGATGACAGCAAGATCCGCAGAGATGCTGGATACATTTGAGAGGAGAGTGCTACGGAAAATACTGGGACCCGTGAATGATGGAGAAGCTTGGAGAATAAGGTATAATGATGAAATATACAGCATCTATAAGACTCCTAGGCTCTCTGTACATGCTAGACTGAGCAGGCTGAGATGGGCTGGGCATGTACAGAGAATGCCGTCATCACGGGCACCCAAGAGGATCCTTGAGGGACATCCGGGTGGAAGAAGAAAGGTCGGCAGACCCAGGCTGCGATGGGAGGACGAAGTGAAAAGGGATGCGGAACAATTACTGCAAGTCGCAGACTGGAGGACAGCAGCGGTAGACAGGAGGAGTTGGAGGCGACGATTGATGGAGGCCAAGGCTCGATTTGGGCTGTAGAGCCATCGGAAGAAGAAGAAGAAGAAGAAGAATCATATAAATAACGTGTACTTAGCTGAATCAAAATTTAATTTACCATCACTATCATCTAGATGAATAACTGCACACTCACTATTTTTGTTTAAACTATTTCATAACATTATTGATTGTCCAAATTTATTAGAAAATATCTCACTTCACATTCCAAATCGCAATGTCAGATCAAAACCTTCTTTTTCTATTTCACACTCTAAAACTAATCTTAGGAAAAATTTCTTTACTAACCGGGCCACCTCCAATTTTAACAACCTGCTCAATAAAATTAACTTTTTTCACACCCAATCTCTACTCTCGTTCAAAATTGCGATAAAGCGCCAACTTTGCACTGATAACATAACTCAAAATTCCACTCTCTAGTTTATACATATATGTATGTGTCACCATAATGGTTGCAAAAATAAATAAATAAATATGAAGAGCATTACAAAAATCAGTACGAAATATTTCATTCCTAAGCAGAAAAAAATATTTTTGATTTCGCGACCAAGTGGGCTCGCACCCAAGTGTCCGTCGCGACCAAATGGACTCGCAACCAAGTGGACTCGCACCCAAGTGTCCGTCGCACCCAAGTGTCCCGCAGCCAAATGTCCCCCGCAGCCAAGTGTCTCGCAGCCAAGTGTCCCGCACCCAAGTGTCCCGCACCCAAGTGGCCGCAGTCAAGTGTCCCATTCCGCCACCACGGGTGTTGTGTGTTTTTGCTTGATTGGTAGTAGGCAAACCGTCTCCGTCCACGGCGAAAAGACTTAGAAATTTTGGTGAAATCCAATAATAACAATAAAAACTTTTCTTTGAAGCCACTATTGTTATGAAATACCATTAAGGTTGTTGCTCAGCTGTTGATAGTGTAACAGGTTTTCCTGGGGTGCTGCTGGTTTTCAGCAATGTTTTGGGATATCACAAAACACAACAGACTACATAACATATTAGGTATATAAAAAAAAAGTAAAACAGAAAGGGAGATAAAAAAATTGTCTATGCGTCTTTTGAGCCCACTTTGTTATCGGGATTACAAATCTAGAGCTCGGCAAGCTTTTGTTTATGTTATACATTTTAATTTCAATAACTAGGACATGACCAAGAATAAATTAGTACATTCCTACCGGTAACACATTATGAAATGTTCAAGTGTCATGTACAGGAATTGGTTACGCAAAACTCACGGAAGCTAATTTGGCAGCCTTGAATCTGTTAGGAAGGTGTAATTGCTATTCGCGAATCGTACGTAATGGGAATACGTAGGAATACTCTTTTCCTGCAAAAACATCATCATATGTACCTAATTATGACCGTACCAAAGAGCGGAGTAATGAATAAATCTTTGCTTCCCGCCTTGCCTCAATTACATAGATACCAACCACAGACCAATAATCTAACGACCAAACACTGCTAAGGCGAGATCATTATAATTGATCATAATATTGGACAAATAAATAACAGAACATCTACAATTTCAGTTGTAAAAGAAAAGAAAACGAAGATGGTTATTTAGTTGTAGAAAACCCGAAGCTTGTTTCCTCTTTGGTAACATCGTTGCAATCTATTAATTATTTTTTTGAAATACGCAATTCCAAGGACATTCAAAACAAAAAGCAAATATATTTCAACAAGCACAATATTTTGAATTCTATGAAAAGTATATTTTTTTCAAAACATACATTCTAATGATCGTCAGAAGGATCCATTAAAAATAAACAAAAAAGTTTAGTAATAATGGTAAAAATAGGTTAATGACATTGATTTATATGTCCTATGACGGATATGAGAGAAAAATGGAATCAAGAGAAACAGCTAAGTATTTTTGATCTAGCATTAAGTACTTCTATACAAAATGTGTTTGCTGACGTGATTTCTATCCAAACTAAGATTCAAAATAAGACTTTTCCAATGGTTTTCCGAACGCATTTTAAACGATTGAGAATTTTTATACTTACAATAATCTTTGTATTTTTTTTCTATTAATTCATTATAATATATTTCGATTCTTCTGTGTATATCAACTATGCTTCTTTTCATCTTACCACTCTCATTAGAATTTTCGAAATTGTTTGAGGCATATGGACTCTGGACACAATGATCAACCAATGGATGAATCTGGGATGAATTCCACCGCTTTGGTAAACGGAGTAACCAGTGCATGGTCAGTGATAAATGCCAGATTAAGCGATTATCAACAACAATTATCAAATGATACGATTTGAACCGGTTAAAAAATAATTAATAACTACATGACGAACAAATTGATATCATTAAGTGCCACACTAACGAACCTATAAATAAACACTTATTTAATAAACAAAAATGTCTTTGTAATATAGTTACGTATGATAATAATGCTGATAAATATTGTATCGAACATATACAGCAGATGGTATCAAACAGATACTATGTAGAGGAAAAATTTCACCCCTAGCTTCCGACTCCATCCCTTTTTTACATATCTCTTATATTAGTTATGAGAACAACAGGTATTATTAAGATCCATTGATAAATATTTAAAAGCATTAACACAATAAGACGAAAGAAGATTTATGCCATTGAACACATATGCAAACAATAACTATTTACATAAACAAATGAGAAATTTTGTTTTCATAATACCACGCACTTCGTACCATTAAGTAACTTTTCAATATGCATAATGTACCGGATATTCATGATTTTGCATCGTCCCTCATGTAGAATTTTTTCAAAAATTACCTAAGGAATTTTATTTATTTTTTTTGGCTATTTTCCTTCTTCCTTTTCTTACTGATGTGATAAGTACCTATGTTTAACGAAGTAGTTTCTTTTTCGTTTTTAGGAACCATACTATTCCAAAATGATATTGATATGATAAGTATGTTTAACGATGATATTGATGTGATAAGTATGTTTAACTATGTAGTTTCTTTTTTTCGTTTTCGTTTTAACTATTCCAAATTGATACGAGCTTTACGTTGAAGCCGCAGATGTAATATTTATTTTACACTAGCTTTTATGTCCCGCCGTTGGCCAAGAGTGTAATATTGTGAAGGAAAAAGCAATCGTTTTTATAATATTGTCACCCAATTATTTTGCAAAATCTGACTATGAAAAGTGGTTTGAAATATGATTGAATTTGATTGTAAAATGTTCAAGTGATGGCCACAACCCATTATTTTTTATAAAGTGTGAATGAAGTATAATATAGAAAATTCCTGCACGCATGGACTATGCGAAATGGTTTTAAATATGACTGTTTATCAAGGTTGTAAAGTGATTGGTTAGGCCACAACCCCCATTTTTAAATATTATCATCGAAATAAATTTTAATATGTACCTATTGAAAATTTAGTCATTTTGGATGTTGGGATGTGGTTAAAATTTGATTAAACAAATGTACTGAAAAGATCACATCATGGTCACATCAAAATATTCGTTTTTATATTTTTGCATCGAGTGTGCATTATATTTTTGCACAATAAGACTAATAGACTTAAAATTGACACAAAAGTCTACATTAACGAAGAAGAAGAAGACAAACTATGGTAAGTAGTTTTTAATTTGAATATAAACGTTGTGAAGAGTTCAGTAATGGACACAACCCCCATTCTTTTAATATTGTCAACTAAATCAAATTCGTAGGTGTTGAAAATTATTCAAAATAGGATGATATAAATGGTTTAAATTTGATTAAACAAAAGTATTGAAAAGATTCTAGTGCAGGTTACATCGTCACATCCCACAATCCATTCGTTTTTACATATGTATTTTCATCAAGTATGCATATCGTTAAAAATATTTCTGCACAATAGACTATTAGACTTAAAACTAACCCAAAAGTCTAAATAAAAAAGAGAAGTATAAGTATAAGACTATACGAAATAGTTTGTATAAAAAACTATCCCAATGGTCTACGTAAAATAAGTTAAAATACATAAAATAAAAGAATAAGACTATTGGAAATAGATTGTATGAAAACAAACCAAAAGGTCTTCATAAAAGAAGAAGAAGATTAATCTATAGGAAATAGTTTGTATAAAATTCACCCAAGTTCTACATAAAATAAGAAAACGAAGGAAAAGACTAAAGGAAATAGTTTGTGTAAAAACTGACTACATAAGTAAGATCTACATAAAAAAATGAATTAGACAATAGGAAATAGTATGCATAAAAGCTCACCCAAAGGTCTACAAAAAAGAAGAAGAAGAAGAATTAGACTATTGGAAATAGTTTGTATAAAAACTGACCAAAGGTCTACATAAAAGAAGATGAATTAGACTATAGGAAATAGTTAATATAAAAACTGATTCAAAGGTCTATATAAAAGAATAATAATTAAACTATAGAAAAAGTTTGTATAAAAACTCACCTTTGGTCTACATAAAAGGAAAATAAATTAATAAGACTATTGGAAATAGTTTGTATTAAAACTCTCCCAAAAGTCTACGTAAATGAAGAAGAAGAATAATTAGACTATAGGATATAATTTTTATAAAAACTGACCCAAATGTATACATAAAAGAAGAAGAATATGAATTAGACTATATGAAATAGTTTGTATAAAAACTGTCCTAAAGGTCTACATAAAATTAAGAAGAAAAAGAAAAAGACCCGTCGCTTTAGACCCTTCAGTACCTCCCCTCGCTTCAGACCCTTCAGTACCTACCGTCCCTTCAGGCCCTTCAGTACCTCCCGTCCCTTCAATCCCTCATTACGTCCCTTCTCTTCATTACATCCCGTCCCTTCAGTCGGTTAAGAAAAGTTTAAATCCAGAAACCATCCTGGAAGAACCGCGAAGAGATGAAAGGACCTTATTTTCCCAGGATACTCCACCTTCATAGGTAAAATGACTAAATACACGAAGAAGAAGAAGAAAAAAGTTCAAATCCAGATACCTGCGAAGATATGGAAGGAAAATTGGACCTTCTTCTCCCAGGTTAGTCCACCTTCATAGTTAAAATGACTAAATAGACGATGAAGAAGAAAATAGTTTAAATCCAGAAACCTGTGAAGAGATGGTCGGAAAATGGGACCTTCTTCTCCCAGGATAGTCCACCTTCATAGGTAAAATAACCAAATACACGATGAAGAAGAAGAAGAAATAAGTTAAAATCCACAAACCGTCCTGGAAGACCTGCGAAGAGATGGAGGGACAGTCGGACCTTCTTTTCCCAGGATACTCCCCCTTCATAGGTAAAATGACCAAATACACGAAGAAGAAGAAGAATAAGAAAAAAGTTTAAATCCAGAAACCATCCCGGGCACACGCTCGAAAATTCACCAAAGTTTCATTGTAATCGGACAAACGGTTTAGGAGCACATCTCATACAATTTTTCGATAGGAAATCAGTATATTGTTGATTTGTAAGTAAATAGTAATAGGTAGGTACCTACCTACAACAATATTCTAAATAAATTCTATTCATAACAAATTTTATTTGAATATCAGAATCTTTCCGTTGCCATAGTAACCATTCCAATACGTTAAAAATATCAAATGGATTGAGACTTTTTTGAATATGTAGGTACCTACATTGGTTTGTTCGATGCCATAAAAATGAAAATTGTCAGAAAAATCAAATATTATTTACAAATTATGCAATTTTATTATGCCTATATCTTTACTAATAATAAGCACATTTTTACAATATACATATGTCTTAAAACTTGCTGTAATGTCTTGTATTTCATTTTATTATTTCACAATTACATTTATTTCAAAGGTTCATTATTTTCAAGAACATATTCATTCGGTAGGAAAATGAAATATTGTATGAAAAGATATTAAAATGGCGGCGTTTATGTACAAAACGCTTACTTTAAAAATAAGTTATATATTATAATTATACAAAATATTCACCATGTTTTTCACTTAAACGCTAAGTTATACTTGAAAATATATTTTTTTCGTGTAAATACGTACTTTTAACTTTTAAACTAACAGATATTTGCGTGCAAAATGTACACTTTTTTGACAGATATGACCATAGAATTATAATATACTAGAATGATCATTTGCCTGAAGTAAACGAAGCCGCTTTTTGTTTTCCAATTTGGGTTACATTTGCCGTGAGGATATTCAGTAATCATTTGACCGCCCGCGTGAAACGTTCTCCGTATTTATTAAATAAAACGTGGTCAAAATGCCCAACTGTGCAGTGTCGAGTTGTAAAAACTATCCCAGAAATAATGGAAACATTATGGAAATCTCATTTCACTCGTAAATATCGTGTTTTTCTATTAATATAGTAAAAAAAGATAAATACGTTATATTCAAATGAATCGAAATTAAGAACACGACATTTCATCGAAAGTTGTTACCTCTCAAACATTTTTTCCCCATTTTTGTGATTAGTACATAATAATCTGTATTATGAAAACGGCTGTTTTAAAAATTATTTACATTTTTTTCATGGTAGTGTTTACGAGTGTGCTATAATATTAATTTATTAACTTATGATGATACAATAATACTATTAAAAGTTATTTATTTATTTTATTATTTTTATTTATTTATTTTATTTGGGTGGTAGCAAAGCGGTTAGCGCGCTGATTAGCGCAGTGGTCAATCCGGGTCACCACATAAATTTAACTCGGTTGATAGTTGAAAAATATATAAGACTTAGATGTTTTTACATTTATAAAGCAAAAAACCATAAACTGTTAGCATCATCCAAACGCCAAATATATAAAAAAAAAACAATTACAATTTCAAGGTCTTTAGGTAATTCGATTGTTTTTTTTTCATAGAGTAATAATAATTACAATTTCAAGTTCTTTAAGTAATTTTATTGTTTTTTACATAGAGTAGGTAAACTTAGTTTAAGTTTATAAGCGATTCGTTTCGTTTTTTCTTTATTTTTTTCAAGAGAATGAATATGTTCTTGTAACAAGTATATACATACCTATACATTCCTTAAACCAAGCATAAATAGGAACTTGTGCTACATCATATAAGTGAACGAAATCGGTCGTAGCAGGATTAGAACTCGCGACCATTGGATTACTAACCCAGCGCGTTAACCGCTCTGCTGCCGTCCGTCTATTAGGAAGACCACATAAGAGATGGAAGGCCAGTTGGACTTCATCATCTCAGGAAGCAGAGATGACCTTTCTACAAATTTACACCTTGTTCTTGTTACTTTGTTCAGTATTATGTACTCGTAGATAATTTGTTCGTTTTGACTATTAAATAAAATAGACCATCGAATCCATTACACGATATTTTATATTCCTACGAATTCCCTCTAATCCTAGTTATTTTTGTTAGTATAAAATAATTTATTATTTTTTAATATCTCAATTAATTACCGATTGGAGGTTTTGTATTGTAAATCCAATGTTTTATTTCATATTTGATCATATTAAAGATTTATGCATATTTATTTTTCTCTCAAATCCCAATTATTAATATATTTACAAAAACCTGCGACAAAACAAGTTCTCTCAAGTTTGTATGATGTTGGCTTGTGACACAAGAATAATGAAATATTGAGGCAAGTAGGTATGGAAAACATCTAAAAACATCCAACGTCAAAGCGGAACTATTGACTTAATTTGACTTTGTACGTGGTAAATACAGTAACTAAAAAATAAAAAATTAACCATCACAATGTAACGCAAATAATAACATTAAAAATTTTAATAATTAAAAGGTAAGGTAAGGAATAGAAGAGGTCATGGGTGTCCAAGATAAGGATGGTACGACCATGTGAACAACAGACGAACATGTATAAGACAATGTATGAATGTTTACTAGGCGATGAATGTGTCTTAAGATTCGACTTTTCAAGCTTTTTATATTTCTTTCTTTCACAATATCATTCACATGGTCATGCCAACCCTTTCTGGGGTGGTCAGTCGTTCATCATTCATTCTTTAAATATGCATGGATGTAAAGGAAGCTAGGAATGTGTGCAAAAATAGAGGAGTATGGCGCTCGGTTCTCTCTGCTTACTCTGTAAGGGATATGGCGTGATGGTATGTATGTAAAAAATATATATTTATTACTAACTCAAATAATGACATTAAAATTATTAACACCATTTATATAGGGAATTTTTTAACTGTTTGCAACATTATTTACACACACAGTCATACCGAGTGGTAATATACGTACAACGCTTACCGACAGTATTACACATACATAGACAAGAGCCGGCTTCTCTTATACAGCGAGAGTTTGTATGGGAATGAGAATTCTAGTATATTATAATTCTATGGATATGACCTGGAAAATTTTGTATGAAAAAAATAATTATTGAAATATTTTTAAAATTCAGCATTTTTATCGCATTATTTTTAGCGTGACACTGCATCAGGTATACTGGTACATGTTCGCACATAAATTAGATTTTTAGATGCTCTTGGTTTTTCAAAAGGCGTGAGACAAACACACACACACACACAGGCACTAACATTTTGATTGCTTTATTACTTTAGATATAAATAAGTAAATTATTAATAATACCAAAAAATAGTGTGTTGCCAACTTTGATCTATTACGGCATATCCCACAATGCGACGTAACTAGCGACAGGTGTACCTACAATTACCTTATAAAAAGGAAGCATTACACATGCGTGTATCTCCACACACCAATATCTTCTCACCTAAAAAGGCAACATTCAGAATGGGTGGTGAACTTCATTGCAAGACTCTATAAGATGAAAATCGAATATTTTTTTTTATTGTTGGATATATCTACGCACAAATTGGATTTTCCCCCATAATTGGTGAATGTTGCGCAAGCGCGTGAAGTGATGTTATTTTATATTGCTTCTCGGGAAACAGGAACTGTGTCAAATATTAATTTAACACGCACCCAATAACAAGTAGCCACATTCTGGAGAATTGCGATAGTTATCGTCTCACAGATCCAGACTGAAAACACAATTAAAAACTGATTCTCCACCGGGAATCGAACCTAGGACATTTAGTTCAGCAGTTAGATATCCAACCAACTGAGCCACGAAGGCCGACACGTAAACCAACCGATGACAGGTCGTAAGCCCCATAGGTGACTTGAGTTCCTGGTTCTCCTATAATATTTCAACTTCATCTATATTGAGATGATAAAAATTTGTTAAAAAATATATTATAAGATGTTATTTTGCTTGTTGTATTTTCGATTGATTTCGATCACCCAAAAACGACGATAAAAACAGTAGAAGCACTATTCTTAGCCGGCACTTCATAGCATACAGACTAACTACTTATAGATAAATAAAAATAGCAAAAGCAGCATTATATGCAACTATGTAGGTATGCAAAGCTTCTAAATGTGAAATCCATCTCCCTTGGGACAATAATCTCTTTTCTCGTTCGAGTACCAAGTGTTCACGATTGTCCTTTAAAGTCAGATTAATTTCCTTAGCATAATTCCCATAGCGAGTATAAACTACTTTCTGCTAATCTTTTACTGTAAGCACTTTCGTCAAATTACATCAATTAGATTGATTGCTTTATTTATAATTAGTCCATATACACGTGGGTGATACATTTAAAATATGTATTTTGAAATAAAATTTCTCAAATATATTATAAAAGGTGTTTCAAAAAAAAAATACCAAAAATAATATCAATGAACATAAATATACTAAAGAATTTTTCCACAAATATTTGATTTTAATGACCGAACGTGTCTCTTAAATGAAACTAACCAATTTAAACAAAAATCATAATATACTACAGCATTTACAGTGTTGCTACCTGTGTGGGAGGAGTTACAGTGATTTTACAATGTTGCCAAATATGTGGGTGAGTCTAACAGTGTTGCTACCTGTGTGGCAGGAGTTACAATGATTTTACAATGTTGCCAAATATGTGTATGAGTCTAACAGTGTTGCTACCTGTGTGGGAGGAGTTACAGTGATATTACAATGTTGCCAAATATGTGGGTGAGTCTAAGTTTGAATGGTAAAATACTTAAGTATATTTATGTTCATTAATTTTAAAATGGATTTTCACTCTGTTAAAACAAATACTTTACAAAATGAGCGTTATTCAATTTTAAAATTCAGCATTAACTCCCCTTAAAAATATTAATAATACCCATTTTTTTAGTAAGAAGATTTAATTTAGGTAAAAAAGGATTTTCGATCGTTGAAATACTTATATTGCTAGTCAACGTGTCATTGAGCGGTGGAAAAAGAAGACGAAAATATATGTCAATGTATGAAAGTGTCAATGTCAATGTATGAATACCACATCCAATTTATTATTAAAGCAATTAGAAATTTAAATAGTTACAATAAAATGCATATAAAGGTGGGAAATGATCTCTCGAAGGAAATCCCAGCCGCAGTCGGCATCAGGCAGAGGGATAGTTTGAGCCCTTTTTTGTTTAATGTAATTATGGATGAAATAATTGTAGATGTCAAATCATTGGGGCTGGGTTACACTATGGGAGATAAAAACATTGATATAATATGCTATGCAGATGACGCTGTCCTAATTGCTAATTCCGAAGATGATCTTCAGAGACTGCTATATAGATTCCATTTATCCTCTCAACGATTTAACATGAAAATCTCAGTAGACAAAACAAAAAACATGGTCACCTCAAGGCATCCAGTACGATGCAAACTTGCAATCGAAAATAAAACCACAGAACAAGTGATGCGATTTAAGTACTTGGGTATCGAAGTGTCCAGCAGCAATAACTTCTTTGACGAAGTAAGAGAGCAAGCGAATAAGGCCGCCGTCGTGGCTGGATGCTTGAAAAATGCTGTATGGAGAAGCAGAGACATGCTGAAGGAGAGTAAGGTAAAGATCTATAAGACCTGTGTAAGGCCGATCATGACATACGGCATAGAAACAAGAGCTGACACCGCCAGAACAAAAAAACCTCCTAAGAACAACTGAGATGAAGACTCTACGACCCATCGCAGGCGTAACACTTCTTGACAGAGTAAGGAACTCGGAGATAAGAAGAATCTGTGATGTCGAAGATGTTGTGCGATGGGGAAGAACACGAAGACGATTCTGGAGAGATCATGTGGGGAGAGCGGGTTCGGATCGAGTGGTGAGGATGGCAGCGGATGGAGTGATAACAAATGGCAGACCCCCTGGAAGACCACCCAAACGATGGAAGGATAGCTGGACGTCCACTTCACAAGAGCAGGCTCCGAGAATAACAGGACGCAGTCCTAACTAAAGCAGAAGAAGTATGAAAGTGACAGTTGTCACATGACTGAGTTATCTTGACTGCCCCACAGTCAACGTGTCATTTAGCGATTGAAAAGAAAAATTAAAGATAACTCATGGAATTTTTTCTGTTTGATTTTGGGAGTTAAATATTTATATCTATGTATTTATATTATATTTTTTAAATTACATTTATGTTATGTTTAAATCATATGCTTATATTATATCTATATTATATTACATTAACGTTATATCTGTATTACACTTATGATTTTATGCTACATTTTATAAAAATTATTCAATATATGAAATAGCCGTCATGACACAAGCCTTGCCTAGTTTGACGGTGATTAAAACAATACCAACACTGCTAACTACACTCATCACTATATTATGTACAGGCCTTGCCTAGTTTGACGGTGATTAAAACAATACCAACACTGCTAACTACACTCATCACTATATTATGTACAGGCCTTGCCTAGTTTTACGGTGATTAAAACAATACCAACACTGCTAACTACACTCATCACTATATTATGTACAGGCCTTGCCTAGTTTGACGGTGATTAAAACAATACCAACACTGCTAACTACACTCATCACTATATTATGTACAGGCCTTGCCTAGTTTGACGGTGATTAAAACAATACCAACACTGCTAACTACACTCATCACTATATTATGTACAGGCCTTGCCTAGTTTGACGGTGATTAAAACAATACCAACACTGCTAACTACACTCATCACTATATTATGTACAGGCCTTGCCTAGTTTGACGGTGATTAAAACAATGCCAACATTGCTAACTACACTCATCACTATATTAGGATGTATTTTTTATAAAACAAAAAACCATGTAATAGAAAGCATGAACAAATAAATAAATAAATACTAACATCTCATTATTTTTGATACTTTCAATTATTATTATTCCACTATCTTATTCTTACAATATTGATTCATAAAAAATAATTTCGTTTTGCATTATGCGTGTATAGGCATTATGCATACCTACATAGTACAAAAAATTTAAAATTAAACAAAGATTAATATGCATTTATTGTTACGGCTTTATCTGGTTCGACATCACGGAAAATTTACTAATTATCCAATCATATTAAGTAATTAATTTTGTAAAGAATTAAGACAATGGAAAATTTTTAAAATATGAATGATAGTATCGGGCGTGCGAGTACAATTCATCGCATATGAAGTATGTTTTTGTCGTGTCGAATCGACTTTTTGCTTGTTTTGCCAATAATTGTCAAGAAATGTTTTGTGTAAAAAGCTGATTCGCATTCGACAATTGCTTCCTGAAACCATCACGCTTGGTCCTCCGCGGAGTAAGCAGAAGGAACCGAACGTCACGCGAAATCGAAACCCTAGTGATTACCCATATCATGGATATAATTATCATATGGAGTTCTATGACATCTAAAGATATTGTAGAACTCCATATAATGATAATATCAATGATGTGGGTAATCGTGAGGGTTTTGATTTCGCCGGTTGGACCATACTTGCCCCCAAGGTCTTTACGTTTCAACCTGGGGATTCGTCGGAAACAAGAAATTCAGTTCTTCTTCCACTTCGCATGGATTTCAGCGATCCTCTTTTTTTTCTATACAAGAGATCTCCGTGTCACAACACATGACAAATCCAATTTCTCTTTACACTTAATACATATAATTTTTTAAAAGAATGAATTTGTCCTCTTAACAATTACATATAGGTACAGCCTCATATATTTCCTAAATTAAGCATAAATGCTTGTGCTATAGGTGAACGAATCGATTCGAACTCGCGACCACTGGATTACTAACCGCTCTGCCACCAGCCATCATATTCAACCTTTTTTTGAAAAGACCGGTAACAAAATGAAACATTTTTTTGTTTATTGTTGTTTCCTCAGAGTGGTGATGACATCAGATATATTGCATTTGATTAATCGTATCTTATATTTTACTTTGGTTGGTCGATGTTTACTTTCCATTAGGTACTATTTTATAGTGAATAGTTACGAATTCGCAATTTTCAAGTTTGTTTTTATACCAATCATTTACAGATATATTGTAAAGAGTGTGTGTATATTGCAAACAAGCTAATTTACGTTTCTACATATAAACTGTAGGTACCATAACTGGATCATTTTTATAATAAACGAGTGGGTTGTGGCCAACACTAAACTCTCTACACCATAGTAAGCGTTCATTTTCTCTTCTTGAAATGTTGACAATCTCTAAATGCATTTTTATGAAGTATGTTTCTATTATATTCTTAAACAAACATAAGATTCCCAGAGGACTAAACTTTTCAAAATATACCATACACACAAAAACATTGTCACGAAACTCATAGTATGTATTTTCTATATGATACCTGTTGAGAAATTTTAAGTAAAATTGCATTACTAGCAAGATGACCATATATGAGACAGTGTATCAATGTTGATGAGGCGATGTATGTGTCAAGATAGAAGAATGCGGTATTCGGTTCTCACTGCCTACCCCTTGAGGAAAATAGAAGTGGAGAGTAAAAAATACACTTGTCTATAGAGACACATACAATATCAATATGAAGTTAATCACTCAATTTTTCTTTACAAAAGCTATTTTATTTCTTTTGTATACATTTTTCATACAAATATGAAATTTATTATGGCAGACCATAGATTTTTTTCTTTAAATTTTGACAATCCTTGAGTGCATTTTTGATGAGTGTATATTTATTGCATCGAAATTTTAAACAGTATAAAAATACCTCAATTTCATGAACGTGAGAGCATTTTGAAATTTTCTACAGATGAAATCATAGAGAAGAAATTAACGGATATCTATGGTAACCAGCTCTAGGTCTTTGCACTTTACACATATGATGTTAATTATGTAGTCGATCGGACTTATAGTTTGGGCTGTAGAGAGGACACAACAAGGATAATCCGTACGCCGTACACCGTACGCCATACGCCGTACACCGTACGCCATACGCCGTACACCGTACGCCATACGCCGTACACCGTACGCCATACGCCGTACGCAATACATACAAACACATCACGATGAAACTCACAGTGTGCACTCTCTACATGATACCCGTTGAGAAATTAATGTAGAAAATACGCTTAAAAAATGTGAAATCATGACTCTCCACTATTCCATAGTGTGGAGAGTAAAGATCATGTGTAAAATATTTATGACTATAAATATTTTACATATCAACCCATTTATTTATTTGCCTACATTAATATTCGTGAAATGTGAAATTACCCAAATCAGTACTCTTGGATTTCTTGAGATAGACGTTTAGAGTTTTTCATCCTGTTTTTGTTGTCCTTTATGGATGGAATATCAAAAGAAAAAAAAACAAACCTTACGATCAAAGTTTCGCCATAGCTATTTTAAACTAGAACTGCCTCAATACAGACTATGTCAATCATTTTTTGTCAGTAATATTTTTTTTTTTGGGAAAAGTGGTGATATTTTTGTAGAAAAGCGAAAAGTAGTGTTATCTTTCATAAAATCCGTTTTTTTAGTATAAGGGTGACATTTCAATGAAAACGATGTTATTTTCTACAATAATATATAAATTGAGAGAAATCAACCCATGATTAAGATTTGCTAGTTCTTTTTCACTATTAAATGTAATATGCTTAAATAATTTTAAACATTATTTTAACGACAAGTCTGGTCCGACCAGCAAAATCAAAACCCTAGTAATTACCCATATCATGGATATAATAAATTATCATATAGATTTCTATGACATCTAAAGATATTGTAGAACTCCATATTATAATAATTATATCCATGATATGGGTAATCACTTGGGTTTTGATTTCGCCAGTCGGAACAGACTTGCCCCCCTGATCTCATTTATTTATGACTATAATATGTAAAAAAAAAACAACATATTAGGTCCTTACATATGAAATTGGCGTTTTGCCGTACTAGCAACTTTGATCTCAAATATCTTCTCTTTGGTTAGGAATTCGAAATTCAAATTTATACAGCTATTTACTCATATATTTGTGTTTCGAAAATTATAATT
This sequence comes from Molanna angustata, assembly GCA_963576475.1. NCBI lineage: Eukaryota > Metazoa > Arthropoda > Insecta > Trichoptera > Molannidae > Molanna > Molanna angustata. Next base: position 10,468,488 of record OY754966.1, on the reverse strand, counting down.
CATTTGTTTTTTCCTCATTTGTTTTTTACCTTTACGTCACTCAGTTTATAAAATGGAAAACTTGAAATATCGCGTTATTTACGAATATGAGTTCCACCGTGGCAGCAGTGCTGCAGAAATGGCCCTAAGGATTAATGATGTGTATGGTGACGGTGCCGCAAAAGAAAACACAGTGCGTTTTTGTTCCAACGTTTTCGTTCTGGAAATTTCGACCTGCAGAACAAGTCCCGTGGACGGCCGGAGACCAAAGTTGATAATGAAGAATTGAAGGCTATTGTGGAAGCGGATCCATCGCAAACCACGTCCGAGTTAGCTGCAGACTGCGGTGTTAGTGATAAAACTGTTTTAATCCACTTGAAGCAAATTGGGAAGGTGAAAAAGCTTGAAAGGTGGGTACCTCACGAATTGAGTGAAGCAAATCAACAAACGCGCGTTGACTGCTGCGTTGCATTATTCAACCGGCACAATAATGAAGGGATTTTAAATCGAATCATTACATGTGATGAAAGGTGGATCCTGTACGATAAACGGAAGCGCTCATCGCAATGGCTGAACCCTGCCGAACCAGCCAAACCATACCCCAAGCGAAAATTGACTCCAAAAAAGTTACTTGTGAGCGTTTGGTGGACTAGTGCTGGTGTCGTTCACTACAGCTTTCTTAAATCTGGCCAGACGATTACGGCAGATGTCTATTGTCAGCAACTGCAAACCATGATGGAAAAGCTAGCTGCTAAACAACTGAGGCTGGTTAATCGCTCTAGGCCACTGCTGCTTCATGATAACGCTAAACCACACACTGCACAACAGACGGCTACCAAATTAGAGGAGCTTCAATTGGAATGTCTAAGACATCCACCGTACTCTCCGGACCTTGCCCCAACAGATTACCATTTTTTACGAAATTTGTATAACTTCTTGCAAGGGAAAAAATTCAACTCTGATGGGGCAGTCCAAACCGCCTTCAAAGATTTTATTGATCCCCGTCCGAATGGTTTTTTTAGTAAAGAGATCGATGAAATACCTATGAGATGGCAAAAGTGCATAGATAGCAATGGTATATAGTTTGATTAAATAAATATATTATATTTAAAAAAAATCGACGTTATGTTCCTCCCATACAAAACGCCAATTTCATATGTAAGGACCTAATATTTGATTTATTTCCTCATCAAGTATCGCCATCGTAGGCAAGATGTTTTTTTAAAAGGTTTGTTCTTCTATCTGCCAAAATAATATTACAGGAGGAAAGAAACCTAATTGTATCGACATTGGGGTAAGGCATCCATATGATTCAGCTAATTTTGTTAATAAATTATAAATTTTATACTCATGTTGTCTTGTTTTAATTAAACCATATTTAATGCATTGACTGTATAGATTTCACCCGCAGATATTTGAGTTACAAATATTTTTATAGAAAAAAGTGCGAAATTCGCGTTATTCGCGAAAAATTGAGTATATCGCATTGACGAATAAATCAGGTCTCATTAAAAATAAATTGTAATTTTGTAGCCATATAATTTTTATATCAATGAAAATATATCATTCATTTATTCGTGCATTCATTCATTCATTCGTTCATTCGTTTATACGTTAATATTATAATCGGCCTTGGTGGTTCAGTTGGTTAGGTATCTGACTGCTGATCCCAAGGTCCCGGGTTCGATTCCCGGTGGAGACACAGTTTTTGATTGTAATGTCAGTCTGGATCGGTGAGACGATTAATATCGTAGGTCTCCTGAATGTGGCAACTTTTTATTGGGTGCATGTTAAATAATTATTTGACATAGTACCTGTTTGTTGCCCGGGAATCTACATTAAATAAAAAATAAAATTCGTTCGTTTGTTCGTTTCTTCGTTTATTTGTTCGTTTGTTCGTTCGTTCCTTCATTCATTCGTTCGTTCGTTCCTTCGTTCCTTCGTTCATTCGTTCGTTCGTTCATTCGTTCATTCGGTCAGTCGTTCATTCGTTCATTCATTCATTCATTCATTCATTCATTCATTCATTCATTCAATCAATCATTCATTCATTCATTCATTCATTCATTCATTCATTCATTCATTCATTCATTCATTCATTCATTCATTCATTAATTCATTAATTCATTCATTCATTCATTCATTCATTCATTCATTCATTCATTCATTCATTCATTCATTCATTCATTCATTCATTCATTCATTCATTCATTCATTCATTCATTCATTCATTCATTCATTCATTCATTCATTCATTCATTTATTCATTCATTCATTCATTCATTTATTCGTTTATACATTATTTCATTTATTCGTTTATACATTATTTCATTCATTCGTTCGTTCGTTTGATCGTTCGTTTGTTTGTTCGTTCATTTATTTGTTCGTTCATATGTTCGTTCGATCGTTCGTTCATTTGTTCATTCATTCATTCATTCGTTCATCCAATCATTCATTCATTCATTCATCATTCGTTCGTTCTAACGTTCGTTCATTTATAGTTAAATCTGATTGTTGTTTTCCTTAATACTGTTGAAAAAATAATTGAAAATGAGTAAAAATGTTTTATATATAATGTGTGCATATAGCATTGGTTACATCTCACTCATTTAAGTTTCACTCATCTAAGTTTTGGCATTTTGTATTCGATACTTGTAACCGCCAAGGAGATACACAGGTAAAATTGAAACTGGGGATTCCCATCAATGCCTTCAGTAGGGGAATGTCCAACATAGACTAGCCTTGTGGTCAGTACTTGGTACATATTTACATATTAAATCATTGGAATAGTATTAGGTATATCTTCATAAATCAATACAGCAAAAGATAGATTTTGCATAAATCTTAATTTCATTTTTACTGAATTTTATTTTATGTGTTGACAAGGCGAAACGTTCGTCCAATTATAATAAATAAATATTCGTAGCATTATTAAGAAACCAAGAGCCAGCGACCACAAATTTACGTCATATTATAAAGGCTGATTTTTTTTCTGTAAAAGGATACCACAGCAGGTACCGTTTATTGGATAGTGTGAACCCTGTGTGGTGGCTTTCGGATATAACAGACATCAAAGTTTTATAAACATTCTTAGAGCTGTGTGGGAAATCGCATTTCAAATTTCTTGGATATCTTCGATAACGTTTAACAGTAGCACAAGAGGTTCTGCTACTGCTTTCAGTGATCACGTCTCCAATTGTAGATATATTAAAATATAAATAAATACTTCGTTTATTGTTACAATCACCAGAACATGAGCACTAGAAATAAGAAATTAATGCAGCAAAAGCATTTTTTTATAATATTATTTATTGTACCCATTTTTGTCGAACTTCGTCGCTTATTGTGTTTACGTTTATCTACCTACTGTTATCATAATTGATAGAAAAACAAACGTGTGGGATGTGGCCAAATCTCTTCTCCTCAATAACAAGTCACTCTACAAATTTTACACTAATTTCAAGAAATTAATTAGTTTAATTATTATTGATTTAAATATTTTATTATAATCACTTGCTGGTTCTTCAATGTCATTTTATGAATGTGATGTGTCTTTTTAGCAATTTGAAAGTATAAATAACAAATTTTAAGTTTCCTGAGCTTGCTTTTTTTTCCTTTTTACTTTGAAATATTTGAAAGTTAAAAATTGAGAAGCTCTGATCAGATATCCTTCAAAATCTAATGGGGTCTAAGAGAGTATTAGACATGTAAATTTGCAAATTTGAAACGAATCGAATGAGTTTTTTAGTAGAATAAACATAAAGTTGAATAAACAACACTACCAAACTCCAGTTTGGTACGCACCATGCGATTCGAAAAATATTTTCCTAGCCGAAAAGTCAGGCCCAGCAACTGTCCACAGCGGATGTCAGGTTGGTGATGTGGTCAGCGAAGGTCAACTTAGCATCATATATCACCCCCAAGTCCTTAAAGGTGACTTTTCGTGCTAACGTGGTACCGTCCATCAAATAATTGAATATTCTTACTTCGCCGCTAAATCACCAAAAGAAATGCACTATGCAAACTGTTACATCCATACTACGTAAGTGTCTATTCTCAGTACATATTTTTTATGATTTGTGCAATCAATAAATCAAAATGACAAGATACCTAAATACACAATATGTATATACATATCATGATGAATCTAATTCACTTTTCTAATATTTATAAAATTGATTAGTGTATATATATAATCCAACTGTCGATTTGTTCAGGAGAACTTTGTTCTCTTAACATATCGACAATGTATCAAGCCAGAATACGCGAGAATTGTATGGAGAGGTCTACTTTTTTCACGGCTTTTCCAACTTTGAAGTCAAAAAACACCAACTTAGAGGCTTCGCAGCATATATGTTCCATACACGGATTTACTCAGAATTCGGAGTAGAACATTTCGTGTGTCTGTGTGTGTGTGTGTCTGTGTGTGTGTGTGTGTGTCTGTGTGTGTGTGTGTGTGTCTGTGTGTCTGTGTGTCCGTCCCCCCCTTATAACTTTTGATCCGCTCAATTTACAGAGCCTAAAATTTCAGAATATATAAACAGTTACAGGCCTACAAAACTTTTATACTCGGAATTTTGAATTTTTGTTTCAGTCAGGGGTTATCAACTTTTGAATTTTTATTTTATTTTTCCATATATCTCAGAAACCATAAACGCTAGAACGCTGAAAATTGGTACAAACATAGACAAATATAAAATCTCAAATTAGTTTTTTCAAAAAAATTCCAGGGTTTCTCAAACATTTTTTATTAAGAAAAGTATTTTTTTTTTTATAAATTTATGAGTTTAACTGCTTATACTGTAATTTTTTTTTAAAATATCGAAAAAAGCCGAAACACCCCAACTAGATAATTTAATTTTCTATAAAAAAAAATTAACATTGTAGTAGAAGATCCCAATTTTTTTTTAACAATTTTTTTAAAAATTGAATTTAGTGACGACATCGCTTCATACATTTTGTATGGCAGTCGCCTATACACAATATGTAAGAAGACTTAATAGTTTGATACTTCATCTCCAAACATACATACATACCATCATGCTATTTGCATATTCTGGGTAGGAAAAAGGATCTTCCTCCATACTATCCTATCTTGACATACATACCTACAATGTTGTATAGAAAACAAAATATCTGGAAATATTCAATAATTTGTATCTATGGGTTTATAGTTTGGTACATATTCTTCAACTATACATACTATCGCTATCGACAGTTGGATCTCATGTGTTACATGCAACTAGTGTATGTAGTTACTGTTAATGTAAATATGTAAATACAACCTATATGTCTCTCTACTGTGATACAGCATAATAATATGTACACTCCAATCCCTTGAACAGGTATACCTAAGGTCGTATTACGGGAGTTATTTAAGAATAATGTAAGAAAAGGTTGAGATCCCGTAAGCAGAATTCTCGCAGTACAGTACTTTATCTTTTTTCTTATATTTTCCTCAAATAACTCTTGTAATTCGACCCCTAGTTGGGAAGCAGTAATTTATTTTTAATGGCACATTTGTAAATTGTGTGATAAAGAATAAACAAAAATTAAAACAATATATTTATTTATTTACAATTACAAAACACATATAATATGACGACGAGTAATTTCATTTCTAATTAATTATTATTAATATTTATATTATAATAACTAAATTAATTAATTAACCTTTAAATTTCGAGATAATTAAATTATATAAAATTTAATTAATATTATTTGATACCCAAAATATAAAAATTTAAATTAAATTCCCACATAAAGACCAGAAAATATAACACAAATTTGACAAAACTAATAATCATACATGAATGATGGGATATTTCTACATGCCACCACGGTGAGAACTGCATTACGCTATAATGATTTATCATAATATTTACATATTAGCATACATACAAGCAAACGCACACACACATATATACTCTTTTTAGTAAGCTTTTAATTGTAAAGAATAGAAGAAAATGTAATTGAACTTAATCGATTGAAGCAATGTTCAATCTTCGTATATTGATGGAAAAATCTATAATCAAGGTGACACTTCACATATCCAATCCTTAGGTGACAAGGTCGCTTATTATATACCAACCTATCTATCATTCACCTTTGCAATTCAACAATACGATAAAATACATCCCAAGAAATATTTTTAGTATATGTAATATTGACCCAACACAGAATCGATACAAGGAATATTATTCGACCAGAAAATACCTTTTAATAATAATTGTTCACTAACAGAAAATGTTTAAACAAATATTTTCGCTTACAATTTTTTTTAATTTTTAAAATAATTTCGATTTTAAAAATCAATATTGTTTCATATTTATATTTTATTTTGTATTTATTGTAAATAAATAGATAATTTATTCTCTGACAGCAAACATTTGAATATATAACAAGTAACACTATAATTTCATTTATATAGTTATCTGATGTAATCAACAAAATAATTTTGTCTGTATTTTAATAGGTATACCCACAGACAGGCTTTGCCTTGTGAGATTTTTGTGTGCACGGTTTCTTTATTTTGATATTATGTAAATGTGTAATGTTTACCTATTAACCATGTAGCAAATCTAAAAATAAATACATACAAAAAAAATGAGGACACACATTTCGAAGTGTTCTTCATGTTGAAATGAAGAATAAAAAATCATTTCGTAGATCGTTTACTTTCATACCGCCAATGTCATACACGTAATGTCAAACGCAGTTGTTTTATAAAATTAACAAATTCAAATCAGAACATGCTTAATCTATTGTGAGACGAAATAAATGGTACTCAAACATTTACATTAAGAGGGTGACTGCTGCCAACGTACCTATTTTTTCAATTTGATATACCATCATTATTTCTAAACGAATCATTTTAAAAAAATAACCTAGTTAGTTTGGATATTAATAAAGAGAAATATACCTTATTTTTTTGATTATGTTCTGTATATATTCTTGTAGGAAAATAATAAGCATACCCCGATTTAAGACATTTGTCTTAAATTTCTAAAAAAATATAAGGTATAGAGCAATTTGTTTTTAAAAATTAAAGAAGAATAAAATACCTGGAAAAATATGATATGACGTTGCATTAACGCATCAGGTTAAGTAAATAAACCAAAAAAACTTTTATTACGCAATGGCGCTGAATGGAAAATAAATGTTTTTTAGGTTTATTTACTAAACCTGAAGCATTAATGCAACGTCACATCATATTTTTCTAGATATTTTTGTCTTCTTTAATTAAAAAAAAATATATTACTCTACGCCTTAAAGTTTATTAAAAATATATGATAAACGTTGAAAATCGGGGTATGCCATTATTTTTCTACAAGAATTTATACAGAACATTATCAAAAAGTTAAGGTATATTTTTGTTTATTAATATCGAAACTATCTAAATTATTTTTTTTAAAACGATTTGATAAGAAATAATGATGGTATATCAAATTGAAAAATAGGTACGTTGGCAGCAGTCCCCCCCCCTTAAAATTGCATGAAATAAAATTCCAGTACTTATTATTTATTAAAAGTCTCAATCCTGCGGATTGGTTTGCAGAAGAAGTCTACATCTCGCTTTCCACTTCTCTCTATCTTCTGCAGCCCTCTTCAGCTCAACATATGTGGCGCAGTTCATGTCCTCGCACACCTGGGCCAAATACTCTACTTAGGGACAAACAAGTAAAATTAAATAAATGTGTAAAAACACAAAAGATACCACATTCTGATGATTTACGATGTCTATCGTCTCATCATAGATAACTGTGTCTGCATTAGGAACATTTCCCTCAGATGTAAGATAGATATCCATTCAACTCAGTTATGAGGGAAAACAGTGTTCTTAAAGTATTTTTTTCTCTCTACTCTTATGAAATAGTGGAGAGTCAAAATTTTACAATTTTACCTAAGCGTATTTTTTACATCAATTTCTTAACGGGTATCATAAGTAGAGTTTCGTCGTGATGTATTTGTATGTATGGCGTACACCGTAAACCCGTATACGCCGTATCCTTTTTGTGACCTCTCTACAGCCCAAACTATAACTCCGATCGACTTTATATTTACATCATACATATGTGTGTAAAGTGGATAGACCTAGAGCTGATTAGTTTACCATTAACACAAGTCAACAAACTTCGAGCTGGTGGGCGATTCTGGTCCAACTGGCAAAAGCCTCGCGATTACCCGTATCATGGATATAATTATCATATGGAGTTCTATGACATCTAAAGATATTATAGACCTCCATATAATAATTATATTCATGATATGGGTAATCGTGAGGGTTTTGATTTCGCCAATCGGACCAGACTTGCCCCCCTGATTAGTTTTCCATAGATATCCGTTAATTTCTTCTCTATGATTTCATGTGTCCAAATTTTAAAAATGCTCTTCACGGTTTGTAAAATCGAGATATTTTTATATTTTTTGAACTTTTGATACAATAAAAATACACTCGTCGAAAATGCATACAAGAATTGTCAATATTTAAAATGATTATGATGTATGAAAAATGTATATACCAGAAATAATATAGTTTGTGTATGGGGAAATTGAGTGATCAAATTTATATTGATCACTGAGAAGTGTATTATTTTACTCACCTCTAAAATCTTTCGCAAGGGGTAGGCAATGAGAACCGAACACCACATTCTTCTATCTTGACAATTTATCAACAGGTATCATGTAGAAAATTCATACTATGAGTTTCGTGACAATGTTTTTGTGTGTATGGTGTATTGTGATAACTTTTGTCCTCTGGAAATCTTATATTTTTTTAAGAATCTAAGAGAAATGTACCTCATAAAAATGCTTTTAGAGATTTTCAACTTTTCAAGAAGAAAACATGTACATTTAGTTGTGGAGAGTTTTGTGTTGACCACAACCCACTCGTTTTTTAATGACTAGATATGTATTTGAATACGATTGATTAAATGAGAATGGAATATTGATTTAAAAACTAGAATTAAATTAAAAAAAAATCTATTTTTTAAGATTTTCAAACGGGAATAATTTTTTTAAATATTTTTTTGTTTTTTTTTTTTTATTCGTATGGTACATTATTACCTATATTCTGTTCTAATCTATATTTTTATATGACTCTCCTCTCGTCTACATGTGATTCTAGCCATATATTTTTCTTAATCTTTTCGTGTCATGTCAGGTACCCCCGACGTTAACGACCACCATAGAGTAAGACTCAGTGCGAAACAGCTCCTCCACCGTTCTCATACCGGACCTTTCCCAGATGTTTCCAACCCAGGAAAGGTGCCTTCTTCTGACCTCTCTACGACCCTCGATCGTCTCCTTCATGACAAGCTGAAGAATGGTATATTTTTCACCGCTCAGAATTTTGCCGAATTACGACACTTTACGGAGCTTAACTGTGTTGAATAATTCTCTGTTGGTATTGACTCTACGTAGTACCACAGTTTTACTGACCATGTCAGTCCATGACAACATTTCAAATGCTTCAAGGCGGTTTATAATATTAACTTGAGAGTCCACGCTTCCACCACATAAAGCAGAACTGACCACACATAACACTTGACCATTCTTTATCTCAGCTCAGTCATTTAGCGATTTGCACATACATACATACCATCACGCCATGTCCCTTACGGGATAAGCAGAGAGAACCGAGCGCCATACTTCTCTATTTTTGCACACATTTCTGGCTTCCTTTACATCCATGCATCGTCTCATACATGCTCGTCGATTGTTCAAACTTTTAATGTTTCCTTCTTTCAAAATATCATTCACGTGGTCATGCAATCCCTTTCTGGGGAGGCCTCTGCTATTCACTCCATCCCTTGCACCCATGTATATTTTTTTGGTCAGTCTTTCATCGTACATTCTTTTAATATGTCCAAACCACCTCAAGGCATTCACTTTCATTTTACACATAATATCCTTCTTTATCTTGCATTCTCTCCTTATGTCCTCATTAAATATTCTGTCAAATATCGTTCTTTTACATACTCTTCTTAGTGATCTCATTTCTACAGCATTTATTCTACTTTCATGTATCTTTTGCCAGGTCCATGTTTCACTAGCATACGTCAAAGTAGGCACTACAATTGCATTGTGTACTGCGATTTTGGCTTCCTTTGTGATGCTTGGATTGGACATTACTGAGTGCTCCGTTTATTCTATTACCTGCCATAACTCTTCTTTCAATATCTTTATCGGGTATTCCATTCCGTTCAAACATACTCCCCAAATATAAATATTCCTCTACTTGTTCTAGCCATTCGTTCTCTACTTTTATCATACATGCAGTTATACTTTCAGTCTTTTCAAATACCAATATCCTAGATTTACTAACATTCATTCAAAGTCCATTCTGCAGGCATCCTTCATACACTTTATTCATTATATACTCATCCGCACATTCAGCAATCACAATTTTGTCATCTGCATACATCAAATCACGTACGTTTACAGTACTTAGTTTCAGACCTTTATTTTAATAATGATTATAATTAAAAATGAGTTTGAAGAAAGACAAACTTTTGTTCAAATATATTAAATGATAGATTTCAATGCCAATTTTTATTATTGTCACATCAAAAGCCCTGTTTGTGGCTGAAATTAGTGTACCAATGGTAAATAATAAATAAGTAGGTACGGAAAAATAATCTTTTGAATAATAAAAAGTGCATTATTCAATGTAAACATTTGTTTTAAAATTCATTCCACTTCATAAGTTGCTTCGCATGCGATAAATACCCGTTAAGCGAAATCATTTTGCTTGTTAACAGGTTTGACAAGTTTACATTGGCATTTTGTCATATTTATCAAAATTGCATAATATATACATAATATATACCATTACAATGTGGTACTCAAAGCAGATTGAGGAAGAGCGTTGCGTTGGTTCAAATGTTGGCACGACAATATCATTTAGGTCTGAATAATGGAAACAAAAGAAGTCTACAAAACAGAAGAAAGTGTATGAGGTGCTAGAATTATATCGCTAGATTAGTATTAAAATATTCTTTGTACATTTAAAAATAACTAGTTGAATGTAACACATGAGTTCCAACTGTCGATGGCGATAGTATGCATAATTCAAGAATACGTACCTACCAAATTATGAACATTTAAACACAAATTATTAAATATTTTAATATATTTTTTTTCAGACGAACATGTATGACTAAGTTAGACCCCGTTCCCACTTGTGGTGTGTTAGGTCCGACAAAATTTCGGGTGATCTAGTGGCAATACATTTTAAATGGAGCTGTTCACACTTAAACGATAACGACAAGTGTGAACAGCTCCATTTAAAATGTATTGCCACTAGATCACCCGACATTTTGTCGGACCTAACACACGACAATTGGGAACGGGGTTTTAGGCGATGAGTTCATGTAAAGATAGTTTTTTGTTACGCTCGGTTCTCTCTGCCTACCCCAAGAACATGACATGTATGTATGTAACAATAAAATGAATAACCATAACGCTATAAGTCCGTATTTGCAGTCGAGTTTGTTAGACTCAAAATTATTATTGTTGATTGATTCGGTTTAGCTATTTGGTTATGCGGGTTATTGCGAGTTATATTATAGTAGTTTATTTTTTTTTTATAGAATTTTTTATTTTGGTTGCTGTTAATAAGCAATAAGTAGGTTATTTTTTGTGTTTTGATATTAGTATATATTTTTGATTTTTTGCATAATTATTACTTGAAGGTAAATATGTAAAATGCTACCTATTCAGCTTCATAATTTACTATATTTTACATATTTATATATACATACATATAGGTGGTTAAAATGAAATGTTTTAAATATGGGTACATAAGAAATTATCTACCCTGTCAAAAAACTGATATGCATTTTGGCGGGAAAATAATATAGTTATTTATTTTTAGTACAAAGTAAATTAAAAAAACCGAGAAATTATGTAATATTGTATAGAAAAATAAGCAGATGTTGAAGGAGAGTAAAGTGTGGATATACAAGACCTGTGTTCTTCTGATTATAATATGGAAGGGCATGCAGATGAGGACTGCGATCATCAAAACGAAAAACCTCTCAAGAACCAGTGAGATGAAGAATTTCCGACCCATTTCGAGACTGACAATTCGAGACAGAGTGCGAAATTCTGAAATAAGGAGGGCTTGCGATGTTGAAGACATTGTGCGTTGGTAAATATCAAGAAGATGATATTAGAAACATCGTGTTTTGAAAGAGCAGTGAGCGTAGCGGTTCTACGAGTTCCCATCAGACACCTAACTCGCAGGAAGACGAAACAAGTTTAGTAATGACGAGATAGTTGGATATCTATATCTATCCCAAGAACAGGAACAGACCCTCGCCATGACTGACGGGCCTCCGCGTTTGTGGTTGGACTTTTAGTGGTATGAAATATGCTTGATAGTAGTTTGTTTTGTCCGATGAGCAGCCGCTTCGGGATGACTAGAACTACAAGCGTCAAAAACGTTCCCTATGGAGTGGGGTAGGAGACTCTGAAATTCTGTTAAGTAAATCCCAAGAACAGGCAACGAGAAAAAACTGCACACAGTCTTAAAGAAATCAGACGAATAAGGAGCATAAGCCCGGGATATTTTTACTCTGATAGGTCGCTGAGGCATCATAAAAAGGCTATACCAGATAGATTTTTTGTAAAAGTATAAATAAATTTTGATAGATATTTTTGTACATAAGTATGTATCAGTACCTACATAAAACGAGTGGGTTGTGGCCAACACTAAACTCTCCACACCACAAATATTGACAATGAAATATTTTATTCATTCTAAATTTTACTACCAAGAATATAAATTTTCTAACGATAGTATATTTTCATGTTAAGATAGACAAACTATTAATGCAGTATGGTGAAGAATTCTAATGTTGTATGAAATATTTTAATAAAAGCAGATAAATTTTGTTTTAAAGGACGTTAGAGCATTTTGACAATTTTGACACGTAATATCATATGAAGAAATTTTTGTTATTTATGAAAAGCTAATCAGTTCGATGTTCAAGCTCTTTACATTATAACATGAAATCAAATTACTGAACTTTTCCATACATAAGAAATTTATCTTATTATATACATTTTTATTCATACTAAATTTTACTACCAGGAAAATAAATTTCTATCGACAGTATATTTTTATGCTAAGATAGACAAACTATTATTGCAGTATGGTGTAGAATGCTTATGTTGTATGAAATATTTTAATAAAAGCAGATAAATTTTGTTTTAAAGGACGCGAAAGCATTTTCCAAATTTTGACAGGTGATATCATATGAAGAAATTTTTTGTTATTTATGGAAAGCTAATCGGTTCTATGTTCAAGCTCTTAACATTATAACATGAAATCAAATTACTGAACTTTTCCATACATAGAAATTTATCTAATTACATTTTTATTCATACTAAATGTTACTACCAGGAATATAAATTTTCTTCCGATAGTATATTTTTATGTTAAGATAGACAAACTATTAATGCAGTATAGTGAAGAATGCTTATGTTGTATGAAATATTTTAAAAAAAGCAGATAAATTTTGTTTTAAAGAACGCGAGAGCATTTTCAAAATTTTGACACGTGATATCATATGAAGATTTTTTTTTTTGTTATTTATGGAAAGCTAATCAGTTCTATGTTCAAGCTCTTTACATTATAACATGAAATCAAATTACTGAACTTTTCCATACATAGAAATTTATCTAATTACATTTTTATTCATACTAAATGTTACTACCAGGAATATAAATTTTCTTCCGATAGTATATTTTTATGTTAAGATAAACAAAATATTAATGCAGTATAGTGAAGAATGCTTATGTTGTATGAAATATTTTAAAAAAAGCAGATAAATTTTGTTTTAAAGAACGCGAGAGCATTTTCAAAATTTTGACACGTGATATTATATGAAGATTTTTTTTGTTATTTATGGAAAGCTAATCAGTTCTATGTTCAAGCTCTTTACATTATAACATGAAATCAAATTACTGAACTTTTCCATACATAGAAATTTATCTAATTACATTATTATTCATACTAAATGTTACTATCAGGAATATAAATTTTCTTCCGATAGTATATTTTTATGTTAAGATAGACAAACTATTAATACAGTATAGTGAAGAATGCTTATGTTGTATGAAATATTTTAAAAAAAGCAGATAAATTTTGTTTTAAAGAACGCGAGAGCATTTTTCAAATTTTGACAGGTGATATCATATGAAGAATTTTTTTGTTATTTATGGAAAGCTAATCAGTTCTATGTTCAAGCTCTTTACATTATATCATGAAATCAAATTACTACACGTTTCCATACATAGAAATTTATCTAATTACATTTTTATTCATACTAAATGTTACTATCAGGAATATAAATTTTCTTCCGATAGTATATTTTTATGTTATGATAAACAAACTATTAATGCAGTATAGTGAAGAATGCTTATGTTGTATGAAATATTTTTAAAAAAGCAGATAAATTTTGTTTTAAAGAACGCGAGAGCATTTTCAAAATTTTGACACGTGATATTATATGAAGATTTTTTTTGTTATTTATGGAAAACTAATCAGTTCTATGTTCAAGCTCTTTACATTATAACATGAAATCAAATTACTGAACTTTTCCATACATAGAAATTTATCTAATTACATTATTATTCATACTAAATGTTACTATCAGGAATATAAATTTTCTTCCGATAGTATATTTTTATGATAAGATAGACAAACTTTTAATGCAGTATGGTGTAGAATGCTTATGTTGTATGAAATATTTTAAAAAAAGCAGATAAATTTTGTTCTAAAGAACGCGAGAGCATTTTCCAAATTTTGACAGGTGATATCATATGAAGATTTTTTTTGTTATTTATGGAAAGCTAATCAGTTCTATGTTCAAGCTCTTTACATTATAACATGAAATCAAATTACTGAACTTTTCCATACAAAGAAATTTATCTAATTACATTTTTATTCATACTAAATGTTACTACCAGGAATATAAATTTTCTTCCGATAGTATATTTTTATGTTAAGATAAACAAAATATTAATGCAGTATAGTGAAGAATGCTTATGTTGTATGAAATATTTTAAAAAAAGCAGATAAATTTTGTTTTAAAGAACGCGAGAGCATTTTCAAAATTTTGACACGTGATATCATATGAAGATTTTTTTTGTTATTTATGGAAAGCTAATCAGTTCGTTGTTCAAGCTCTTTACATTATATCATGAAAACAAATTACTACACGTTTCCATACATAGAAATTTATCTAATTACATTTTTATTCATACTAAATGTTACTACCAGGAATATAAATTTTCTTCCGATAGTATATTTTTATGTTAAGATAGACAAACTATTAATGCAGTATAGTGAAGAATGCTTACGTTGTATGAAATATTTTAAAAAAAGCAGATAAATTTTGTTTTAAAGAACGCGAGAGCATTTTTCAAATTTTGACAGGTGATATCATATGAAGAATTTTTTTGTTATTTATGGAAAGCTAATCAGTTCGTTGTTCAAGCTCTTTACATTATATCATGAAATCAAATTACTACACGTTTCCATACATAGAAATTTATCTAATTACATTTTTATTCATACTAAATGTTACTACCAGGAATATAAATTTTCTTCCGATAGTATATTTTTATGTTAAGATAAACAAAATATTAATGCAGTATAGTGAAGAATGCTTATGTTGTATGAAATATTTTAAAAAAAGCAGATAAATTTTGTTTTAAAGAACGCGAGAGCATTTTCAAAATTTTGACACGTGATATCATATGAAGATTTTTTTTGTTATTTATGGAAAGCTAATCAGTTCTATGTTCAAGCTCTTTACATTATAACATGAAATCAAATTACTAAACGTTTCCATACATAGAAATTTATCTAATTACATTTTTATTCATACTAAATGTTACTACCAGGAATATAAATTTTCTTCCGATAGTATATTTTTATGATAAGATAGACAAACTTTTAATGCAGTATGGTGTAGAATGCTTATGTTGTATGAAATATTTTAAAAAAAGCAGATAAATTTTGTTCTAAAGAACGCGAGAGCATTTTCCAAATTTTGACAGGTGATATCATATGAAGATTTTTTTTGTTATTTATGGAAAGCTAATCAGTTCTATGTTCAAGCTCTTTACATTATAACATGAAATCAAATTACTGAACTTTTCCATACATAGAAATTTATCTAATTACATTTTTATTCATACTAAATGTTACTACCAGGAATATAAATTTTCTTCCGATAGTATATTTTTATGTTAAGATAAACAAAATATTAATGCAGTATAGTGAAGAATGCTTATGTTGTATGAAATATTTTAAAAAAAGCAGATAAATTTTGTTTTAAAGAACGCGAGAGCATTTTCAAAATTTTGACACGTGATATTATATGAAGATTTTTTTTGTTATTTATGGAAAGCTAATCAGTTCTATGTTCAAGCTCTTTACATTATAACATGAAATCAAATTACTGAACTTTTCCATACATAGAAATTTATCTAATTACATTTTTATTCATACTAAATGTTACTACCAGGAATATAAATTTTCTTCCGATAGTATATTTTTATGTTAAGATAAACAAAATATTAATGCAGTATAGTGAAGAATGCTTATGTTGTATGAAATATTTTAAAAAAAGCAGATAAATTTTGTTTTAAAGAACGCGAGAGCATTTTCAAAATTTTGACACGTGATATTATATGAAGATTTTTTTTGTTATTTATGGAAAGCTAATCAGTTCTATGTTCAAGCTCTTTACATTATAACATGAAATCAAATTACTGAACTTTTCCATACATAGAAATTTATCTAATTACATTATTATTCATACTAAATGTTACTATCAGGAATATAAATTTTCTTCCGATAGAATATTTTTATGATAAGATAGACAAACTTTTAATGCAGTATGGTGTAGAATGCTTATGTTGTATGAAATATTTTAAAAAAAGCAGATAAATTTTGTTCTAAAGAACGCGAGAGCATTTTCCAAATTTTGACAGGTGATATCATATGAAGATTTTTTTTGTTATTTATGGAAAGCTAATCAGTTCTATGTTCAAGCTCTTTACATTATAACATGAAATCAAATTACTGAACTTTTCCATACATAGAAATTTATCTAATTACATTTTTATTCATACTAAATGTTACTACCAGGAATATAAATTTTCTTCCGATAGTATATTTTTATGTTAAGATAGACAAACTATTAATGCAGTATAGTGAAGAATGCTTACGTTGTATGAAATATTTTAAAAAAAGCAGATAAATTTTGTTTTAAAGAACGCGAGAGCATTTTTCAAATTTTGACAGGTGATATCATATGAAGAATTTTTTTGTTATTTATGGAAAGCTAATCAGTTCGTTGTTCAAGCTCTTTACATTATATCATGAAATCAAATTACTACACGTTTCCATACATAGAAATTTATCTAATTACATTTTTATTCATACTAAATGTTACTACCAGGAATATAAATTTTCTTCCGATAGTATATTTTTATGTTAAGATAAACAAAATATTAATGCAGTATAGTGAAGAATGCTTATGTTGTATGAAATATTTTAAAAAAAGCAGATAAATTTTGTTTTAAAGAACGCGAGAGCATTTTCAAAATTTTGACACGTGATATTATATGAAGATTTTTTTTGTTATTTATGGAAAGCTAATCAGTTCTATGTTCAAGCTCTTTACATTATAACATGAAATCAAATTACTGAACTTTTCCATACATAGAAATTTATCTAATTACATTATTATTCATACTAAATGTTACTATCAGGAATATAAATTTTCTTCCGATAGTATATTTTTATGATAAGATAGACAAACTTTTAATGCAGTATGGTGTAGAATGCTTATGTTGTATGAAATATTTTAAAAAAAGCAGATAAATTTTGTTCTAAAGAACGCGAGAGCATTTTCCAAATTTTGACAGGTGATATCATATGAAGATTTTTTTGTTATTTATGGAAAGCTAATCAGTTCTATGTTCAAGCTCTTTACATTATAACATGAAATCAAATTACTGAACTTTTCCATACATAGAAATTTATCTAATTACATTATTATTCATACTAAATGTTACTATCAGGAATATAAATTTTCTTCCGATAGTATATTTTTATGATAAGATAGACAAACTTTTAATGCAGTATGGTGTAGAATGCTTATGTTGTATGAAATATTTTAAAAAAAGCAGATAAATTTTGTTCTAAAGAACGCGAGAGCATTTTCCAAATTTTGACAGGTGATATCATATGAAGATTTTTTTTGTTATTTATGGAAAGCTAATCAGTTCTATGTTCAAGCTCTTTACATTATAACATGAAATCAAATTACTGAACTTTTCCATACATAGAAATTTATCTAATTACATTTTTATTCATACTAAATGTTACTACCAGGAATATAAATTTTCTTCCGATAGTATATTTTTATGTTAAGATAGACAAACTATTAATGCAGTATAGTGAAGAATGCTTACGTTGTATGAAATATTTAAAAAAAAGCAGATAAATTTTGTTTTAAAGAACGCGAGAGCATTTTTCAAATTTTGACAGGTGATATCATATGAAGAATTTTTTTGTTATTTATGGAAAGCTAATCAGTTCGTTGTTCAAGCTCTTTACATTATATCATGAAATCAAATTACTACACGTTTCCATACATAGAAATTTATCTAATTACATTTTTATTCATACTAAATGTTACTACCAGGAATATAAATTTTCTTCCGATAGTATATTTTTATGTTAAGATAAACAAAATATTAATGCAGTATAGTGAAGAATGCTTATGTTGTATGAAATATTTTAAAAAAAGCAGATAAATTTTGTTTTAAAGAACGCGAGAGCATTTTCAAAATTTTGACACGTGATATTATATGAAGATTTTTTTTGTTATTTATGGAAAGCTAATCAGTTCTATGTTCAAGCTCTTTACATTATAACATGAAATCAAATTACTGAACTTTTCCATACATAGAAATTTATCTAATTACATTATTATTCATACTAAATGTTACTATCAGGAATATAAATTTTCTTCCGATAGTATATTTTTATGATAAGATAGACAAACTTTTAATGCAGTATGGTGTAGAATGCTTATGTTGTATGAAATATTTTAAAAAAAGCAGATAAATTTTGTTCTAAAGAACGCGAGAGCATTTTCCAAATTTTGACAGGTGATATCATATGAAGATTTTTTTTGTTATTTATGGAAAGCTAATCAGTTCTATGTTCAAGCTCTTTACATTATAACATGAAATCAAATTACTGAACTTTTCCATACATAGAAATTTATCTAATTACATTATTATTCATACTAAATGTTACTATCAGGAATATAAATTTTCTTCCGATAGTATATTTTTATGATAAGATAGACAAACTTTTAATGCAGTATGGTGTAGAATGCTTATGTTGTATGAAATATTTTAAAAAAAGCAGATAAATTTTGTTCTAAAGAACGCGAGAGCATTTTCCAAATTTTGACAGGTGATATCATATGAAGATTTTTTTTGTTATTTATGGAAAGCTAATCAGTTCTATGTTCAAGCTCTTTACATTATAACATGAAATCAAATTACTGAACTTTTCCATACATAGAAATTTATCTAATTACATTTTTATTCATACTAAATGTTACTACCAGGAATATAAATTTTCTTCCGATAGTATATTTTTATGTTAAGATAGACAAACTATTAATGCAGTATAGTGAAGAATGCTTACGTTGTATGAAATATTTTAAAAAAAGCAGATAAATTTTGTTTTAAAGAACGCGAGAGCATTTTTCAAATTTTGACAGGTGATATCATATGAAGAATTTTTTTGTTATTTATGGAAAGCTAATCAGTTCGTTGTTCAAGCTCTTTACATTATATCATGAAATCAAATTACTACACGTTTCCATACATAGAAATTTATCTAATTACATTTTTATTCATACTAAATGTTACTACCAGGAATATAAATTTTCTTCCGATAGTATATTTTTATGTTAAGATAAACAAAATATTAATGCAGTATAGTGAAGAATGCTTATGTTGTATGAAATATTTTAAAAAAAGCAGATAAATTTTGTTTTAAAGAACGCGAGAGCATTTTCAAAATTTTGACACGTGATATTATATGAAGATTTTTTTTGTTATTTATGGAAAGCTAATCAGTTCTATGTTCAAGCTCTTTACATTATAACATGAAATCAAATTACTGAACTTTTCCATACATAGAAATTTATCTAATTACATTATTATTCATACTAAATGTTACTATCAGGAATATAAATTTTCTTCCGATAGTATATTTTTATGATAAGATAGACAAACTTTTAATGCAGTATGGTGTAGAATGCTTATGTTGTATGAAATATTTTAAAAAAAGCAGATAAATTTTGTTCTAAAGAACGCGAGAGCATTTTCCAAATTTTGACAGGTGATATCATATGAAGATTTTTTTTGTTATTTATGGAAAGCTAATCAGTTCTATGTTCAAGCTCTTTACATTATAACATGAAATCAAATTACTAAACGTTTCCATACATAGAAATTTATCTAATTACATTTTTATTCATACTAAATGTTACTACCAGGAATATAAATTTTCTTCCGATAGTATATTTTTATGTTAAGATAGACAAACTATTAATGCAGTATAGTGAAGACTGCTTATGTTGTATGAAATATTTTAAAAAAAGCAGATAAATTTTGTTTCAAAGAGCGTTAGAGCATTTTGACAATGTTTACACGTGATATCATATGAAGAAATTATATGATATCTATGAAAAGCTAATCAGTTCTAAGTTCAAGCTATTAATATTCTTCTATCAATATGAAATCAATGAACTGATCATTGCCAAATATAAAAAAATTCTCTTGTTACATATAAGTTTCATACAAATATCCATTAAATAAAATATAATTTTTGAAACCGTTGAATATTTTTCTTTTAACATTGACCAACTTTGAATACAATTTTATGAAGATTCTTGGTGTTGTATAAATAGTTGAAACCAAATTAAAATATCTCTAATTTCCAGGTCGTGAGAGCATTTTTTCAGTTTTAATAGATGAAATCATAAAGAAACATTGGGAAAAAATGAACCGTTGTCTATGGAAAACTAATCAGCTCTAAGTTTATGGACTTAACACATGTGATATCAATATGAAGTCAATCGGACTTATAGTTTGGGCTGCAGAGAGGACACAAAAAAAAAACAACGTAAATGATGAATTCATAGAGAAGAAATCAAAAGATGTCTATGGAAAACTAATCAGCTCTAGGTCTTTGCACTTTACACATATGATGTTAATATGAAGTCGATCAGACTTATAGTTTGGGCTGTAGAGAGGACACAAAAAAGATAAATGCTACGGCGTACGGCGTACGGCGTACGGCGTACGGCGTACGGCGTACAGCGTATACGCCATACACACAAACACATCACGACGAAACTCATAGTGTGCATTCTCTACATGATACCCATTGAGAAATTGATGTAAAAAAAATACGCTTAAATTTTGCGAAATCATGACTCTCCCCTATTCCATAGTGTGGAGAGTAAAAATATTACTAACTTGTAAATTTCTAAACTATACAAGTTGATTTAGTTTGCACAAAGCAAAACGATCAACAATAAATAGATCGGAGGTCGTCTACTACGAAATAATTGAATTCTCATATTAATTAATGGATTAAAATACATTATATTAAACCGGTCTACGTTCAAACTAGTTCTGTGAGATATACCCTTTGTGAATATCCAGTTATAATCAATGAAAATATTCATATTATATGTCGGTCATTAATTATGGAAATGTCATGTTTTTACTCTTTTCCAAACAATTCAAATGATGTCATAAAGCTGTTACAATATTCACAATGACGATAATTTTAAGTTTCTTTTTAATTTTCAGCTTTTTAATTGTATCGATTGGTATGTATTGAAACCTGTAGGAATTCGCCGAATATTACTTCACCGACTTATTGGAAAAGATATGATTTCAGTGATTGACTAGAAACATAAAGATGAAGAAGGGTTGTGTTACAAGAGTTATTTCATAAAAATGTAATAAAAATTTCCATAATCTTGTCTTACCAATTATTACTTAAATTAATTTGTATGTTGTGCTTACATATCTAGTGATATTAACAACTGCAACAAGTTCGATCAATGTGTTCAAACGAATTCTCTGCCTTTCATAATTTTTTCTTTAAATTGTGATTTTTGTATATATATTTCCGTATCTCGATCGATAATCTCAAACTTTTATTCAATATTCTGATGATTTCGTCCTTTTGTTTTTTTTAATAATAGGGTCAACTATTTCGCTAATCCGCTCATTAAAATGAAAGACATAGTATTTTTTATAAATTTCATTTGACCTCAATAAACCAGTGTAATTTGATTCAAACAATTTTATTCGATAATTTTCTCAGAATCATGATTTTTTTACGATAGATATATTTTCTTTTATTTTATTTGTCGGTTCTTTAATTATTATTATTATTTTTTTTGTAAAGTTCATCGCGGGACGGAATCATACTGAAGCAGGCACAAATCAAAAATATGTTAATTTTGTAAAATAATTGTATTTCAGATATCAATAATTGATTGAGTGTCATTGCATCTAAAAGTATGATATCGAAATGCCTAATCTGTTTAATTTTTTGGCTCGTTGACAAATAAAAAGAGCAAGATGGATTGGTAACAACACATGTATTGAGTTGTATAAAACCGGCACTGATTTGACTCAAGTGGAAAATTTTCATTATCCACGGATAGTGTGATGTCTTTATACGTGATGTGTGTTCGCAGTATATAGTCACCTGTCAAAAGAGACCAGTATTTGCTCGCTAGTTGCCAATGGGTAAATACCAGTCCCGGTCAGCTTTATACCAAAGAGTTAAATATCTCAGAATCATAATATATCATTGTATGTATGTATATGTTTACACTTGAATATGGATTATGCCGACAACAATAAAAAGACAGAACTTTTTTATAATCAATAAATAAATAAAACAATGATTCTTTCTTTCTTTATCACAGGTACCTACTTACTATTTTTATTCGTTTAATCGTACGATCGTAAAAGCTCTACATTATAAATCCTGTCACTATAAACTAATGTTTATAATGTATGAAGTTAGTCCACGGCAGTTTATGCTTAAAAGCAGTTAATTTTTCGTTTCACTATTTGTAAAATGTTATTATATGGTATTTATTTAGATTTAAATTAAAAACTGTGTTGATGTAGAAAAATGACAATCAAAAAATGAGAACATAATATTGTACATTTTTTGTTTGGAAAAAATATAATAAGAATTTTCTAGTCATTCTAGATTGGACTAGCGTAATGTCAACAGCTTGTAAAACAATCTTATAAAACGATATTTATTGTAATATAGTCTTCTGTATACATACATACATACATACCATCACGCCATGTCCCTTACGGGGTAGGCAGAGAGAACCGAACGCCATATCTTTCTATCCTGGCACACATTCATCGCCTCGTCAACATTCATGCATCGTCTCATACATGTTTGTCTATTGTACACGCTTCTAACATTTCCGTCTTTCAGAATATCGTTCACATGGTCGTGCCATCCCTTTCATGGGCGGCCCCGGCCTCTCAATCCAATCCTATCCGCATTGTATATTTTCTTCGTCAGGCGTTCCTCATTCATTCTACCCATGTGGCCAAACCATCTCAGTGTGTTCACTTTCATTCTATTAATGATATCTTTCTTCATCTTACATTCTTTCCTTATGTTCTTATTTCTTACCTTGTCATATATCGTTCTATTGCAGATTCTTCTTAGCGATCTCATTTCAACAGCATTTATTCTGCTTTCGTGCGACTTCTGCCATGTCCAGGTTTCACTTGCATACGTCAACGTTAGCACTAAGATAGCGTTATGAATGGCAACTTTGGCAACCTTTGATATGTTGCGATCATTCATAACTGGTCTCAGTGCTCCATTCACTCTGTTTCCTGCCATAACTCTTCTTTCGATATCCTTATCAGGTCGTCCATTCCGTTGAAACATGCTTCCCAGATATACATACTCGTCGACTTGCTCGAGCCATTCATTCTCTACTCTTATTTTACACGCTGTTCTGCTTTCACTCTTTTCAAAGACCTCTTTTCAAAGAAATGTTATAGTCTTCTGTACGATATAAAATACAAAATTCTTGTATTTATTGATCTCTCCACGATATAATCAAAAGATATTCTCTCCTTGATAGAGAGAGAACATTTTACTATTTCAATTACTTGAAGGTTTAAAAAACTATTACTATTGAAGGGTTTATTATGTTTTTTACTCCTCACAAACCCGAGGAGATATAGTGGGGAGTTATGATTTCGCAATTTTTAAGGCTATTTTTTTATTGCAGATTATCAACTAGTATCACACTAAGATTGTATTCTGAAAGTTTCATCACAATGTATCATAATCCAAACATCTTACCAACTATGCCAGGGCGGTCAGCAAGTTTATTTCTCATATAAATATTTGTTTTCAGTACCGATTTATTTATTTACAATTCATTAACACAAATATGATGTGTCTTCATAATATATGGTCCCCATATTTTTTAGTGTATTTATTTTCTACGGAAGACAATTATTTACGAGGGTTGGAAGACTGACTGACTTCAAGAAAGACTGATCGGTAAATGTGACAATATTTCCAAACTTGTCCTCTCCCAACAAGTATTGTTACGTACATCAGAAGTCATTATAATCGTGTACAACTTATTTTTATTTTTTATTTACCTTTTAATAAGTAGATTACTGCTGCCCAACTAGGAAATCCTGTTATAGGGCTAGCAGTTTACAATTTTTACTGACGATTATATGCAATTATGAACCAGTTCCCGTTCCACACTAAATATGTACACAATCTCAAGTATGACAGTTGAAAATTTTAATAGTGTAATACGAGGCGAAATATACATATTCCACGTTATTAAATCGATCAACTAAAACAACGCGCCGTGCACATATAATACCGAAACCGGAAGTGGTGCGTTATGCCAACATTATAGTGTGTTATTCCAAATTTGTTGTATAGAGATTAGAGTGAGTGCCCATTCTAACTTCTATATAACACATTTGGTATAGCAAACTATAATTTTGGTATAACACACCTCTTTTAAATACGGCTTGATATAATTTAGTTGATAGATGATGATAAAAGCTGTGTGATGCACACAAGTCGTACTCGTGGTCTAAGCGAAGACGCCGTCATGTTGCGTCGGCGTCGCCGTCGGTATAAAGTGATAAGCCCTTGCACTGAGACCAGATATACGGGGCGAATGTAACGACACCTGACTGGTATAAACGTACATATATGTATATCATTTTGCCAATGTGATTTACCAAGTTCAGTTTATTCGCGAGCGCTGTCTCAGGCGGTCGTGTCACATTTTCGCGCGCGAAAGGCTTTACCCCTACACTGAGAAAATTAAAAATTAACAAAATATTTTTTTGTTTAGTTTTGTTAATCTAAAAAGAATCTGTTAGATTTTGTTGTTATTTTTTGTGTTGGTTTTATTAAGTGAACGAATTGATTTTTTTATTTTATTTTTATATAAATTGGTTAAATAAATCCAAATAATCATGGATCTTACGTCTAACGACAAGAATGGAACCTCTACGGTATGTTATTATTATTTTATTACTTTTATATTTTTCGACATCACTTCGCTTTCGATTTTTTTTACTAGTGCTTAAATAGTTCGTTTTGTTTTATTAAATAAATTGATATTTTCCATGTTAACACCAGGTAACCCTACCTGTTTTGTTTTATTAAATAAATTGATATTTTCCATGTTAACACCAGGTAACCCTACCTGTTATATGCTAATCGCGCTTATTGTTAAAAATACCGATTATGGACAATTCGTCTTATTTGGAATTTATTCTGCTGCTATTACAACTAATATGTGTTTTACTGTGAACTAACATGTGTTAGGTATATGAATGAAGCCTTAAATACTTTCGTAGTATACGAGATACATAGTTTTTATAAAGGACTATTAAAATAATTTAGTAAAAATTAATTTTAAAAAATATGAGAAAATTTGTAACAACTTATTTATTATTTGTAAATATTATATGTTTAAATATTTACTTTAATAATTGGGTTTTCCATTGTGCAACAGGTGTTCAGCGAGCATTTTGAACACATATTAGATGCAATTCTGAAAATGCACTAAAGTTTTAAAGAAATTTCAAATTTTCATTATATGTAATTTAGCCATTCTGTTGATTGAATAAAATAAAGATATTTAACTAAAAATAATAATATAACAAACTTTGTAATACTTCTACTTTATAACTTGCGAATAATTAATAGCGCTTTCGAGCTTGCGCTCATCATCAGTAACCTTTTATTACTAACCTAATAATGAACTTTATTTTTTAAAAATGTTCTTCTACAGAGTTGCTCACGCAAAGTTTACAGAATATTTAAGAAGAATAAAACGACAAAGGAACATCACTAGTGAATAAAATGAATATGGTTTAAAATGACAGTTCTGAAAAACCTTTTTTTTTGTTTCTAATAACTTGCTTTTTTTTAAAGCAAAAATGTGAACATTATTACTGACATTTTAATAATAATGTTCACTCAATTATGAATTCGCCTTCAGAATTGAACCCAATATATTGTTTGACTTACACGCATTAAAACATACGAATGCTTTGATACTACCGAAAGAAAATCAAAGATTTTTCCCATGAAATATGAAAATTTCTTCTAATCAGACAAAAGTTTGACAAGAATACTTAACAGCGATTTAATTATTTATATATAATTTCATCTTTTTTTTCATATTTTGTTCTACGACTCTCTATTTGACTATTCGCTGGGTTTCCGGGTTCGATTCTAGCACAGGAACATTTTACTAAAAATTATTTCCAACATAATTCTAGCCCACGAATTTGCTGGCTCGTGAATTTTTCTACGAATGGTTCATGAAATCATCTTAATTTTTTTATTTTTCTATAATTAGCTTTAACACGAATCTTTCTATAAGTTTTATTTTTTTTATAATTCGTATTTGTTAAACCTCGAATGGTTGGTTTAAACATCTCGATATTTTTTATTTTACTACAGTACGCTTTATTTCATTTCGGTTAACTATACCTATAACGTTAAAGACATGGTGTGATAGTATGGATATATGTAGTTGCATGTTTTTAATTTTTCAATTAAATCGGTTATGAATCAAGTTAATAAATAAAGTAAAGAATTAAAAGTAAAAATAATTAACTACTTCAATTGACACACTAATGACGTACGTTGGCCATTCACAATGATCGTCTGTGCAGATAATAAAAAGCATAGAAAGATTTCTAAAAATTTTTTTGTAGATAGGAACTAACTATGTCAATGTAAAAAAATTGCAAACATCAATCATGTAAATTTCTTTTACTTTGCATGTACTACTTAAACACATCACTGAACCAACGAAACACTCTTTCTAATTCAATAAAAAATACCGTACAATAATCCAATAGGTAACACTGAGAGAGAATGAAAAAATATTGATTTTAAACACATAATGCGTTCTTTTCTTGTCTGAATCTTACAAATATATAAATCAGTATTATTATCTACATTTAATCATAAAAATGTACGGTACATAATTACAGGACATCATATCAAGTGATTTTTAAAGTTTTACATACAATTTTAACAAATGAGAAAAACAAAATTATAGGATCATACCTAGAACATACATGAAACAGTAGTAAGAAAATTATATTCTAGTATCATAATATGGTATTCCAACGTACTTAACGAAAAAGGTGTATTTGCAACCTTTAGGGTGACACATACATATATGTATATACTAGAGATATCCCCAATATATTTTAATGCATATGTAAGAACGAAAATATTAATAATCCCTCTCAAATTAGACTGATAACATGATTATCTACGATTTATATAATTTAAACTTCCTGTATTACGGATTTAATTTATAAACACGTAGATGAAAAAAATATTTTGTCGGTACAACAACAACGGTCAAAGAAAACAAATCATGGTGTACAACAACTTTAATTGATTCAGTAATTCATAAACAAAAAATCATAATTACATGTAGGATATAACATATAGATTATACCTACAAATAGTTTTTGATAGTGTTCAGCACTTTTATCTTATATAAATATTACTAATATAAAAATTAACTTACTTTTAATCGATTTATTAAAATCTATTATGTTAGGATGTAACACTGAGTTGAAAATAAATTTAAATTCTTAGTAAACATCAATTCCTGGAACTTCAATAAAATGCGAATGTTTCAGGGAGATTCGTAGAGTCCACTTTGGTTTTGTTAAGCTCACAATCGGGTTTCTAATATATTTAATGAAACAAAAATTTAAAATTGAAATAAACAGCGATGTACAGTTTAATATTAATATTTCGCACTTAAGGGGGGGGGTTACTGCAGCCAACGTACCTATTTTTCAATTTGTTATTATTTCTAAAAAAAGTTTGGATATTAATAAAGAAAAATAAACCATACCTTTTTGATAATGTTCTGTATAAATTCTTGTAGAAAAATAATGACATACTCCGATTTTCAACGTTTATCTTATATTTTTAATAAACTATGAGGCGTAGAGCAATATTTTTTTTTTTAAATTAAAGAAGAGAAAAATATCTAGAAAAATATGATGTGACGTCGCATTAATGCTTCGGGTTTAGTAAATTAACTTAAAAAACTTTATTTTCCATTCAGCGCCATTACGAAATATTTTTTTGTTTATTTACTAAACCTGATGCACTAATGCAACGTAAACTCATATTATTCCAGATATTTTGTTCTTCTTTAATTAATAATTTATTTATTTATTTGGGACATAAACAGCGATCAAAATAGAAAAATATACAAAACAGTAAAAAAAAGCATGCGCCAAAACTACTATCCACAAGTTAAATAATATAATCAACAACAGAATAAAATAGGTAGATGAGAAAAAAAAAAAAAATATAGAACAAAAAAGATGAAGACCTTATCAAAGTAATAAAAAAATATATTGCTCTATACTTTATATTTTTTTAGAAATTTAAGAAAAATCGGGGTATGCTTTTTATTTTCCTACAAGAATATATACAGAACATAATTAAAAAGTTATGGTATATTTTTCATTATTAATATCGAGGTTAATTTTTCAAAATGATTCGTTTTGTAGTAAGATGCAATTTCAAATTGAAAAAAAATAGGTATTTTACGTTAAATAATAATTGAGTACCTACTTATGTAATTGATATTAATATTATTATAAAATCAGCCATAGTTGTTTGAATAAAATCATAAATATATATTCAACTTAAAATAATGAATAATGGACGCCTGACGAAGAAAATATACAAAGCTGACAGGAATGGAATAAGAGGTCGGGGGCGCCCAAGTAAAGGATGGTATGACCATGTAAACGATATTTTGAAATATAAGAAGCGTGAACAACGGATGAGACGGTACATGAATGTTGACGAGCAATAAAAGTGTATCAATAAGTCTTTTTTCTCGGTGAAGATATTTGAATGAGTGAAGGAAATGAAAACATTAACACGCAATAAGGGTGCAGTGACAGTGACAAGTCCTGTCAAACGGTGGAATCAAATCCTTCATGATAACCCATATCATGTATAAAATATAATTAACTATACGATATGGGTATCATGAGAGTTTTGATTCTGTTGTTTGACCAGACTTCTCTATAACAGAGTGGACAAACATTTTAAGAGTATCTAATAAAATAGTAAAATATTTGTGGAAATTATTTTATTATTACTATATTATTAGTTTCTCAGTGTATAGAGATTTAAAAAAAGCAGTTAATATACTTCTTAGATTTTCAATATAATATAAAAGATGGATTACCTACTCTGTGCAATAAGTGAGTCAGAGTGTATCGCGCGTTTGACGTGTTGGTTGGCAACATATTGCAGTTTTCCTTACATTTCAACACTTCCTAGATAACTGTTCTCTAAATCTTAATGGACAGTATTTTTTTCGACAAATAAATCCGAAAACAATTCACATTAGTCGTAATTGTCCATAGAAAAACGATGTGATCTGTCAACTAAGTTGTCAAAAATCCCGCGGAAAAAAGTCTCACTTCAATTCATACAAAATTTGCTTACTACGACGTCTAGTATATTATATTAAAAGCTATGGTATACTTACGTCTAGAATAGGAGAAACAGCAAAGTATGGAATTCCATATAGGTTATCTACCTACACAATATGAAGGTATAAAGAATTAGTGATTTAAAATAGCTGTAAAGTTCACGTAACAATTCTGAAACAATAACACGGAAATTCTACTAGTAACAATAAATTCATACTGTGGTGTTTGGTGATTAAGATGTACTTTGTGAACGTTTTGCAAGCGCATAAAGTGATTAAGATAACAGGCTTTGAACTTGTAAGTACCTACGAGATTTTCTGGTCTCTCCTAAGAAACGTATATTGATCAATAAAGGGAATTGATCAATCCATTATTGAAAAAATTCCATTGCTTTTTTATACACAAGTACATAATTGTATCAAAAATACAATGTTTTCTAGTAGGAACATAATTGCAAGAAATATAATAAATATCTTTATAAATAAACTTTTTAACATATTAATAGAGACGAAGTTGGGATATTATAAAAGAACCAGGAACTCAAGGAACCTACAGGGCTTACGACCTGTCATCAGCTGGTTTTTTTTGATCACTTTATGCGCTTCGCAACGTTCACCAATTGTGCCTTTTTCCTGAGTTCTCTTATTAATGTAATTTTTGAAAGTTCTATATATTTGAATAATGTGTAACAATTCAACTGAAAATAAGACATTATTACTATTGCCATATATGAAGTAACGAAGGAAGCTTTCTGTGACGCCATATATTGAGAAATTGATCTATTTGTAAACAATAAATGAGGTGACCGTGTCTGGCACAGATGTCACCCCTGAACTGCGTCAGAAATATCATTTCATTTTTGGCTTGTTTACCTACTTGTACCAATCTATATGTAAATTTAATATTTTTTTTAATTGCATATACGCAAACATTGGATTATTTTCCCTGTCGTAAGACCTGTAGGTGCCTTGAGTTCCTGGTTCTTCTATAATATCCCAACTTCGTCTCTATTTGTAATAATAATGATAAACACTTCCCTGCATCCTGCGCAAGTGGCGTTTTTATTCTCAAAATGTAATATCTTTCGTCTAGCAAAAGTTTTTGTAACAAAATTATTATCGTAACAATAAATTTCGTTTCTGCCAGGCATCTAACCCAGAGCGCCGGCACAAAAGTCAAATGACATTCAACTATGCAACATTACTCTTTTTTTTGGGTTTTTATGTCTGAAGCGCGTATTTCACCTTTTTTGGATACATCGCCAGACGTTTTGAGAATAACCTTGAAAATTTGGTGGTGGGGTTGAAGGTAGAAGAGGATGAGGACTACAATACACCACGATCATGAGGAGAGAGGCTGGTCACAACCCTTGGCAATGAGGATAACGACACTGCTGATGATGATGAAATTGGCGAACGTCGCATCGTGGCATAGTGATCAGTCTTTACTCGTATTTTTTTGTTGGCGTACTGTGTTCCATTCCCAGTAGAGGGATATTTTATTTATTTATTTAGAATATTGCCGACCGCTGTGGCTCAGTTGGTAAGCCGTTCGGTTTCTGTGCGGGCGTCCTGAGTTCGATCCCCAGCACAGGAGAAATTTATTTTAAATAATTTCTCACGCAAATACTGCTTCTCTGGGTTGGAAACACTGGTTGGTTGGAAGAAATTGCAATACGGCAATAAACTCGCCACTTGCGCAGGGTACAAATATCTAAGTCTATTATTATTAATATTCGAGTACGTTATTATTTTTATTTATTGTCACGATTTTTTTAAATCTAGAATTCGCAATAACAGAAGAACGCGTATGAAATTACTCCTCCCAATATGTAACACAGGGACTATCCCTAGCATATTGGAGAGCGAAAACTAACTACTGACAGAAAAACTCAAGAGTGTGTCGATGGTCTCTGTTTTAAATGCTTTTTTTTTGTTGTGCCTTTATTGTTGATATCAAACAATTTCTGTATGAAATCAAGTTTATTATAAATAAATAAATATATAATACAGCACGATAACACATAGCTATTGTAAATAAATTGATTGAAATAATATATTATATACTTCGATAATATGTGCCTAAGTAGGTAGGCTCGTAGTAGAATGAATAGACGAAACAAGTTTGCAAATTGATATTGGCGCGAACATTAAACGTGTTCTGCATAGATGTTTATACCACAATTTTACAAGTTGTCTGATAAAACCACAAAGGTAGACCAGTTTTGTTTATTTTGAACATTTTTCCTTATAGATGTTTTAGGTATAAGCTGTAGCAATCACGTAGATAACATTATTTTTCAATAATTTACCATAAAAAGGGTTTTTGAAATGATTGCAATTACTGTGCGAGACACCGTCGCCTCATTTATAATTACTGTTGCTTTCATTGTTTACAAATAAACTAATTTCTCAATAGATGGCGTTACAAAAAATAAGATTTCTGCTTTACTTCATAGATGACAATAGTAATAATGTCTTATTTTCATGTGAATTGTTACACATTATTCGAATATATAGAACTTTCAAAAATTACATTGATAAGGGAACTTAATAAGTAGGCATAATTGGTGAACGTTGCGTAAGCGCATAAAGTAATCACGTAAACCAGCCCATGACAGGTCGTACCTAAGCTTGAGTTTCTTGGTTCATCTATAATATCCCAACCTTGGGGGCAAGGTTGTGGCCATAGGGGCCTAGCCAGTAAAGTTGGGGGTGGCCGCCGCCCCACCCTAGGATTCTGGGCAACAGGTCAGTGCTCCCTTCAATTCTTACCTATGGAAGAGCAGGGCAGACGCCTTAATGCCTCGCTCGGCGGTGACTCATCAAACGTGGCGATGAGTAAGTCTGCACCACTAGGCGATGGAAATCGAAGAACTGAAAGTACTGTCCGGTGGTGTACCTGAAATTCGCCAACATGAGTGCTAAGGGGTGGAGGAGCCCCCCGTGATGATTGGTCGGCACGACCCGCTCGGCGGTTCCCGAGCTGATGATGAGACAGGTGCAGCCTGGTGTGGAAATCGAAGAACTGAAAGTACTACAGGCGTGGCGAAGGCTGCCTGTGGCAGTCTGTTGTTCGTGGAGCTGTCGGGAGGGTAACCCTCGCCATGATTTACGGGCCTTCACGAGTGTGGTTGGACTCCTAGTGGCAGTGGTATGAAATATGCATGGTGGTGGTTCTTGTTTTCGTCCGACGAGCAGCCGCTCCGGGGATGAACAGAACACTTAGTTCTATAACGTTCCCTATGGAGTGGGGTAGGTGACTGCGACTTTTCCTCTATTCCAACTTTGTCTTTATTGAGATGTTACAAAGTTTGTCAATAAAAATACCATAAAAATCCAATGTTTTCGTATATGCCATTAAAAAATATTCGAAGAATAAAAGTAAGTACTTGATTTGGTAGCTACCACCTTACATATTATATTCTAATTTCATCAATTCATATGAAATATATATCAATAATTCGGTATGAATATTATTCAAAATTATAAATATTATTGATATCATCAATGTTCACATACCATGTGAACAATATTCTGAATGTATGGATACGTAATTAGCGTACGTGGTTGTATATAACCTATGTATATGTGTACGTAAAACTAATTCAACTCCTGACGTGATTTACGTTAAGGGGTGAAATGTAGTGGGGAGTTAAAAATGCGTAATTTTACTTATTATTTTTGGCGTTCAAGTTCTGGTTATTGTAACAATAAACGATGTATTTATCTTTATTTGAATATATATCTAGGTACTTTCATTTGTAAAATGACATTGAAGAAATATAAGTTTTCTTAATCAAATTTTAGCATTTCATGAAAATGCTGAAATTTTTCTATACAAAATTTTGAATACTTTGTGGTAGTGAGGAGTATACCTATCAATTTGTTTGACTCTGTATATTTACATTACTATGTATATTATTTGTTCTTACGAGGTCATTATCAAAACTATAAAGTTTATAAGACATTTTTTTTTAAATAAAAAAATGAATATGTCCTTTTTAAACAAGTACATATACATCTTCCTACGTTCCCTAAAATAAGCAAATAAATGCTTGTTTATTATTTCAAATAACTTCCTTTTACTCATTAATTTTATGTAGGTCTCAATAAAATTGAAAATAAGCTTGTGAAAAATAGTTTTATTACATTAGATTATCCGTTCTCAGCACTGGTATCTTGGGATTGAATTTTTCTAGTACCGCGATGACAGTTCCGAAACAATAAGTTCTGGATTGGAAGCATCTTTAATGACATTAAGAATTTAGACTGCATAATTTTAGCCTCAAAATGATACTGTTACTTTTTTAATAAATATGAACTTCTCACACCGTTGAGAGATTTTGATAATTCATCAAGTACCTATACATAGACATACAATGATTTTTTTCAAACATGAATACGAAGCTGAACTCATTTTATCGCAACATACTCGTATATTTTTCAACAGTCGCGTACTCTCACTTTGAAATATCCGGTCAATTCTCTTGGATATTGACAAGTCAATGATGTATTAAAAAAATGACAGATCATATCTTTTTGAAACAGATTTATCACGTTTTTTATTTTCTCGCTTCATTAAAATCAATCGTCGCGGTAATGAACTATGGGCGGTTTTATTTAAAAAATTAAGAATAATTTGTTTTGAATTTATTATTAATTTTAATGATAAATGGTGGTAGAGATTCTGTACAGATTCAAAATAACGTCACTATAAACATATATTAAACACTGGCGGCATACATACCAACCAGATTCAATGTATGAAAGCAAATTGAATGCATATAATACAGCCAAAATGTTGAAAACGTATACAAGAAAAAATATATTGAGATAAAAAATATTATCAAGAAAAATATTAACAAAGAGAAACGATCTTTTTAATGTAGGCCTGATGTTTTTTTTATCATTCAATCTGAAGACATTTTGTCTTTTAAATTTCCCAAAGATAATGTTTGTGTTATTTATTTATTTTATTATTACAAAAACAGCACCTAGTAGATGTAAACAAAATTCAAAAATTCTCAAATGATATGCACCTTTTACTTGCTATACCTAATATGGCAAGACCTATCACATTTCGGAAAATCGGCGCGCGCACAATCGGTGACGTCACGCCAGGTATAAAAGACGCGACGGACCATTCATCGGCATTCAAGTTCGTTCCTGCCTACCAGCTTCTCCCCTGACCGGAATTCGTTACGACCCAGCCACGTTCCTGTAGTCGTTTAAATTTATCGAGTTTTAATATTTATAATCTTCGCGTAATACCAGTATCATGTGTAATTAACTTTGTGAATAAATCCAGTAAGTTTAAATCTTTGAGTTCTTATTTATATGTCTATTTGAATACCCAATTCTATTGTCGGTTACAGTCGTGCATGGTTAAAGAACACGCAGAAGTATTTAGCCGATCAACTGGTTCGATCCCAGAAGTCGAGCTCCTCATAAAGACACCCTCTGCACGGCAATAGTAACACTAATATCAAATCAATACATAATATTATGATTTGTGATTAAATCAATATGTAGTAGAATTCTGTTCCAGATTGTATTATTTGCAAGCAAATATTTTTTTTTATTATTGAGTGAGTTTTATGACCTAATCGATTACCACATATTGTACGATAAGAAAATAAACATGA
The DNA here is from genome assembly GCA_963576475.1 of Molanna angustata. Taxonomy (NCBI): domain Eukaryota; kingdom Metazoa; phylum Arthropoda; class Insecta; order Trichoptera; family Molannidae; genus Molanna; species Molanna angustata. The sequence goes on along the minus strand of OY754966.1, from coordinate 10,432,670 downwards.
AAGTAATTAATTCTATGAGTAGGTACAAAAAAATGCTAGTTCCCACCTTGCAATTACATACATTGTTAGTAAGTATTTGGCACGCAATCTTATATTTACCTCACTTTGGTAACATCACATATAAAAACTTTGAATAATTATTTTTCATACAATTTAATAAAGTGATTGTGTTGTATTTTTTTTTCGTTTATCAAAGATAAAATACAAAATATATTTTTTTATTATTTATATATATTTTCATATTTATTTATTTATTTAAAAATTATAACACATTACTTTTAAGTGCACAACGGCGGGAATATTGCCATATGGCAATTTCTTTCAACCAACCATATCCATTTGGTGCCATATCAAACATACCTCTAATATTGAATGATTTTTATTTTTAAAATTATGTTTCATAATATGATATAAATGTTCATGATATTGTTGTAATGTTTTTGTTTTGTGTAAATTATCATTAAAAATCATCATAAATGTATTTGTAATGAATCTGATGTATTTATGTTAATACAATAAAACTATTTCATGTTATGCATTTATATTGGTCAAATATTAAACATTTATTCTTATTAATGTCCATAGAGAATCGTTGAATAATTTATATTTGACACTTTGCATAAAAATCTTTTGTAAAGCAAGAAAAAATAAAGAAACGATAAAACTTAATAGGCAAATGTCACATAAACTATACAAACGGTTTCCTCAAGATGAAATGCAAATCATTATTGATATGGAAAACTTTGAAATGACAGACTCAATACACGTAAATAATACGATGTTATTCAATTTGTTTTCACTTTCCACGACTACGTAGATAATCATGTACTGCTGGAGATTTTTTTTTGTTAAGGTAAAGATGAGTGGAACATGTAGAAGATGCCTACATCCAGCATAGAAGAAACGCCTGAAGGTATATTAGTATTAATATATTTAGGGATAACCCGCGTCAGATTCTGATCTTCGGAAGGATCAGTCATCAAACGACGTTTATATATATACCTAATGAAAAATGTCTAATTATACTCACTTTTCGTGTCCTAAATCATGAACCAACATTAAGTCCTTCCAGTAATTGCAGAAATAATTTTCATTTGCTAGTCATAGATCTTCATCAGTTCACCCTCCTTCCATAAGCGTGCTAATCATACAATGAACTTTGGGTATTTTACATCTCAACATATATATTAAAGAAAGAATAGAAATGTTGTAATCAAGATTTCAAGGCATTTTAGTAGGTTTTTGTCATCATGAATGATCCTTGATTCGGAAGTACATAGTGTGATGGATCCACCCTAACCTGAACTAAATATCGTCCTAAACTATTTTCTGTGGATCCATAACCTCCTAAACTAGCTAGCTAAACTACCTATTAAAATCTAACGTCTATTTCCTTGTACTATAGCTAATTTCCCTAACTAGTTTATCCTCTACCTGCAGTAAGGTAAATCTAGAATTTATTACATCTATTTGAATATTCATTATTGAATGATTCTATCATGAAAGAACATCGTATTCTTCTATCTTATTTCGCTAATTTTATATGTTTTTCAACGGATTTTGGCCAATGATCGTCTAGTAATTATTATTATTATTCACGTTAAAAAGGACCCTCTACGTTGTGTTTTATTTACGAGTTATAAACAGACGAATATTTATAATAAAATTTATATATATTATATTAATAATTAATAGATAAATAGACTCCACGACTGTTGAAAGATAATTAATCTTTATATACAAAGTTATAACTACAGAATTATTAAATTCGTATAATGTAATGATAAAACTTCGATTCTCAACCCAAATTATGTAACTTAATTGTTACTCAATTTGATCGATATAAGTATATTAATATACCTACAGAATAAATAGGATGACGAAAAATTATCATAAAAACAAATTCATATGATTCTCATAAAAAACCATAAATAAAATTCAATAGAAAACACGATATATGCTTATTAACGCTTTTTCACACTCATGGAGGTTAGTAAATAACGAAATTCAGTTTTCCTACCTTTTCGTATATCCTGCTGTAATGAAAACATATCAAAACAATACCAAAATACATTATATAACAAAAGGCAATATTTATATGCAATCGACTATCTTTCCATGAGTGTGACGTAAATAGTTTTATATCAAATTTTGTTAGATGTCCAATATATCTTTATAATGTTAGTTTTCAGGACACGAATTTTCCTTCTACAGTAACAGATTGAAACATGAATATTTTGATTACTTTAGATAAAATGGTTATTTCAAGACACATAGGGTGATACTTTGATTTCCATTAGCGATGTCTAAGTGACATTTTTAGGCTTCTACAAAATGAGCTAATAAAGTTTTGTGTTTTTTTTACTCGATTTTCATACTTCATCTGACATTTTACTGACATTTTAAGGTTAGGGAAATTCAGATTTTCAAAGAAGATCATGCTAATTTTTCATGCTTCATGCAGTTTGAAACGAGCACCTATACCCGCTCGTTTCCATCCTGGTCAACCATTTCAAATTACTTCCAGGTCCGAGTGCATTAACAAGGATTAATTAGACTACCTGTGACACCATGCATTACTATATATTGAGGTCAATAAATCTAGATATTAGACAGTTTAAGGTATCCTCTGGGACCTCAAGTCTAGCGAGAGTCTCTAACCATCAACCACATAGAAAACTGGAAATCGAAGAATAGTAACCGTAGACTACACGGCTTTTTAGGTAATTAGGACAAAGGTATTACCGATTTTTAGTATTATATTTGATTAAAGAAGTAATTTACTTACTATTGTCGATAAGTAAAATACTGGAATTAAGGACAGGAAATAATACTTATTAATTTTCTACGAGATAGGATAACTTATCAACTTAACATGCATTTATAGGAAAGGAATTATTGAGTTTTGTTAGTATTATAATGCTATTAGTAATTTAAATAAAGAAATAATTTATGAATCACTAAATTCTACATGCAAACAATTTTTATGGAATTAGGATTATACAAGTTTATTTCATTTCACTCTGTCAGTTATAAAAACACAATACTTCAAATATAAAATTAATAAAATATAGTAATTTCTCAAATAGGTTATAATGTTTTAAAATAAGATTATGTTTATTCAAATTGTACTTGAAAGAAAATTCAAAATAGTTTAAAAATGATTACATTTCTAATTAATATTCGATTTTTCATGTACTCAAATCTTGTTACACCAAAAGAAAAATTATTCATAAATTGTTATTGAAAATAAGAAAAAAAACTCATCTACTCCTGCGAGGCTCAGGTGGTATAGCGCCTTCCAAAATATCACTATTTTGTTTAAATATTTATCGACCGAAATTTTGTAATTTTAAGATAAAGAAAAAATATAGAGAAAAAAAAATAAATATGATTTAGGGTCCAATGATGATCATCCTCGTTCCACAAATAAGCACTGATTATTAAATGAGAATTAATTTAATTTATTTTTAAACGAGCTAATTATTAATGAATACTATATTACTGGATTCAAAACAAGGACCGAAAAATGAATTCCAGGAGCTTCGCACGTACCCCCGTCATTCACCAAGATCTGCCAGTAAGTGTCCCCGCCACCCACTAATCAACATACTTAAAGACAAATTTCTCTCCCCTCCGATTCCAGATAGGTACACTAATACAATCCCCACATGTACCTTGGACTTGCATCAACAAACTTAACGAATAGTTCAAAGCTACCAACAATGACACCAAAATATATTCCATATTAGTTTAGTAAGTAGATATTATAATATTCTTCACCGACTTCAACAAAGAACTCCCATAAAGTGTACAATTCCAATTTAATATTATCAAATACCTATATTTATCATACTTTAATAATAATAATATATATACACATATGTGCATATTAAAATTATAAAGTCATCACATTCCTCCCCTTGGAAGGCGATTTTCTAATCAAATAACTATTCCATTGTATTTTATAATCGTCTTACATAACGAAATAGAAATTTTAATCGGAAAAATGATGAAGAAGACGACTCGAATACCTCAAACAATAATAGACTGTATGCACCATATAAGAAAACAAATAATTAATCGAATCAAATAGAGTCATCACAATAGGTATACTAAAATTGTATGCATTTGATATACAATTGTTGACATGTCTATTCGACCTTATATTCATTTTCCTGGTATATTTCTTTAGTTACATACTATGACAAATGTGGTGTTGGCGAAGGATTCTTCTCATTCCGTGGACAAATAAACGAACTCATATCATCACTTAACTGCTACCAGAGGGTTCAGGAATATTATAATCACACAGCTAGAAAGAAAAAGCCCATTCATGGTAAATCCTATTAGAAAAACACCAAAATAATTCGTTAAATAGTTTTCAAATTCAACTCGTTTATTTTTAATTCAGTGCACTGTCTAACTCAATAATTAGTACACAGCATGATTCCGAATATCATTTATTAATCCCAACAACGTCATAAATTAAATAAATACTAAGGTATTATAATATTATTAATCTTTTTCTTTGATCATGAATACTTATCTGAAATTAGAACAATAAAACTATTGATGTTCTAAAAACACACAAATCTACTCAGTGTATATTTGATTCGAATATTTTTTCAATAATTAATCTCCAGATAAGGAACATTCTCAAGGTATCTAAATAATTCCTATGTGTGTTTCTATCAAAGAGTTAGGTGTTTTCAATATGATCAGCTCCAATTGGATCGATTCAATCGATTCATCTCGTTTTATCATTGCAAAATAATTTTTATATCAATGATTTTTTTTATATTTCGTCAACACTTTGTTTCTTATCAATATTTTTTTAATCTCCAATTGGATTGATTCAATTGATTAATCTCGTTTTATTATTGCAAAATAATTTTTATATGTAACAATGATTTTTTTCTATTTTGTCAACACTTTGTATCTTATCAATATTTTTTTATATATGCTCTTGTTAGTATGTAATGATCTTCACCATTCATTTATACAGTAGTTTTTCTTAGAACCTACCTAAACACACTCTGCTGTCCTATTTTATATATGTATAGTTGGAAGAAATATTAAAAAGCCCGCCAGTACAAAATAAACGTGTTGTCATATTCTGGACTACGTTCACATTGAACGCCGAATGCTCTTAAAGGTGATATCAGACGGTTCATTTTTTGTTCATTCGCATCTTTCACTATTCATTGTTCACTCGAAATGACACGTCTGAACACAAAATGAAACAAATGTGCCGAATGAATTCACTAGTGAACCAATCCGACAATGTTGGATCGGTTCATTTTTGTCAACAGGCATCTTTCACTCGCACTCCGAATGAACGAAAAATGAACCGTCTGAACACAGGAATGAACGTTCACTCGAGTTCAGTCTACCATATAATCTGTGGTTCAGTCATCAGTCATTTCGTCTCGACTCCTCTAGCCGACGGACGTGTCATTGGTATTTTTGTTTGTGTTATATTATTTCACTCGTCAAAATGGAGTTTAAGTGGAATGACCAAAACACTGTGCTGTTTTTGGAGAATTTAACTTCTTCTTGCAATCCATGATCGCACCCACCACCGTCTACGTTTTCTTTGCTTCTTTTTTGCTAACTCTTTGATTAAATTATCACAAATTAAACTTATTCCGAGACGCACGACGTCATTCGATGACATGTTTAAAAAAACAACGAGTGAACGTTCATTTCTTTGTCATTCCGTATAGACGTGTGAACATGGAATGAAAGAAAAATGAACCATTCACTCGAGTGAATGTTCACTCGAATGAACCGTCTGAGATCTCCTTTAGTGACGCTCTAAGCCGTTCACAAAGACCGGAAAAAGATGCTCGAAAGACACTCTGTGACGTTCAGATTGAACGTCGAGTGTACGCACCAAACGCTCGGTAAAATTGTCGGGTGAAAAATGCTCTCACAGTTATAGTATCTGTTGACTTCTATTTTATCTGTGGAATGATGACTTTTATTTGTTTCTATGGTATCTATTATATCAGTTGACATTATTAATGATGACAATATACAGTCACAAAGAGGTTAATTTATAAAAACATATTTAAAAATTTCTAATAAAAGGTCAGAGATCATTATTTACCCCGATGCCCAATTGTTGTCTTACGATGAAAATATAATCTAAATAGAAACATGTATGATAAATGACATTTGACATTTAAAACGCTGCTCGAAAACGTTCAGTGAGATTGGTGTGAAAAACGCCATAATCTGCATCTGGTACAAGTAGGAAAACAAACAAAAAATGTAATAATATTTCTGGCGCAGTTCAGGGGTGACATCTATGCGAGACACCGTCATCTCATTTATAAGGAATGTTGTTTTCATTGTTTACAAATAGACTAATTTCTCAAAAGATCGCATAAAGTGATCACGTAAACCAGCCGATGACATGTCGTAAGCCCTGTAGTTGCCTCGAGTTACTGCTTCTTAAGTATGTAGTTTGTACTTAAATCTTATACTAATTTACATTATCTCTACATTATCACTAATATTGTAGGTAATTGATCTAATATTGATCAATTACCTACAATATTAGTGATAATACTTACTGTCAATTGATTTATGCGTCCATCTGACTATCCTTTCACATTTAAGTACTGTATAATTTCGTCACCGCTGACCTTGCTGGTATAAAAATAGTTCGGAAGTTTGCAATTGGAACCAATGTACGGTTAACCTTACCAATGATTATATGTATCTGTTGTCGCTGTACTTTGATTTGTTCTTAGTTGATTTCATTTCCCTTCGTCGTTTAAGATTACTTCTCAAAATGCCTTCATTGATTAGACTAAAATGTAGGTACAGTTCAGAGTAATATTTCAAAATAGTTCAACACAAAGGTATCAAACCGTAATTAGCTTTTTTCTATATCGGTTTTGTCAAATGAAATATTTAAAGATGTAATTTCTTTTATAAAAGCTATTAACTATTGAAGAGTCGGCTCCCAATGAATGTACTTAAATATATTCAACTGAATTTTGGATTAGATATATGTATATCCTGAGACATTGAAAACCTTTTGATATTGTTGAAAATAAAGCTGCCAAAGCAAACTTGGTGAGCCGTTTAGCATCTGTGCGGGCGTCCTTGGTTCGATTCCCAGAAGAAAAGATTTTTATTTTTAAATTCATTCCTCAAGCAAATATTGCTTCTCAGGGGGGCTACTCATGACACGTTCTTAATGCGTTCTTACCTTGCCTTAATCTTAAAAATGTATAAATCAGTACTCGATTTTAATCCAATCTTTATCTTTCTCTACATTAAATCACGAAAAATTGTAAATAATCAACAATCAAGATTTCATTAATTGTTGTATAAATTAATATTATTATTCACTTAATTTAGCCTCAAAGATTGCTAAATTCTGAAGCTGATATTGATTTTACTGTAATCAACTTCTATGTTTTTTTACCGTTAATAATAATAATATTAATAACAATTAAGTACCTACAACAAATAATAATCCTCAATTATCATTTCTACGATTATGCAAATCCTCAAAAAAATTAAGATTTATGCGCAAATTGTAAATTACAACAAACGCATCGATCAAGCTTTCAATTGGAAATTACTCACCCATCCAGTTATTGAACATATCAAAGGATCAGGCTTTAAAGAGGTCCCAATAGTATTTATCAACCATAATAATTATTCCTGATTATTAACATTTAAATAATCTTTATAGATTCTGCATGTAATTAACATTTAAATAATTTTTATTGATTCTACGTGTATTTATTATTACCGATTTTGCATTTTTATACTGCTAAAAGATTTTGTTTAATGCTTTTGATTGAAATAATGAAGGGTAATGTTACTATTTTACGGGAATGCCAAAGTATTTAATCTCGTTACCTAAATAAATGAATTTTCTAATTGTTGATGAAATGAATTAGCAATGTTACTAGAATTTGGAAAAGCCACGTCACCAATATAATATGTTATTTTTTAAATTTTATCATATACTATTATATCGGAAAAGTTATATGGAATTGACCGATCAGTTAATGTTGTTTTATCATAATAACTTTCAAACAGATATTATAATTTTCTAAGCATGAAATCGGATCAAATTTATAATATGGATTTACGTTAATCGCGTCAATTAATTCATATTTATTAGCTAAATTTGTATGTATTTTTTTGCTACTTGGTTATGTCTAAATGTGAATTTGGAATTCGCCAGTGATGAACAGCCCGATATTAGGTATATGCTCGATTGTTTCCGGAAAAGCCAAACATTTCCTACAACTATCGTCTACATCGTCTATATTTTTGATCATTTTTAGTTCTTATTACGCTATCCTGAATCGCTATTATAAAACCTTCTACGTAACCTTTGGTTTCACGAAATTTAATCAACATACGGTTGGTTGAGATATCTTAGGTGTTTAGATTGAATCGTTTTGTTTTAACCACGAGAGATTAATATTTGTATGGTAATATTATTATTACAAGAAAATCATTTCGATAAGAAAAATCGTCAATATAATTATATACTTAAATATTTAATTATTAACTTTATACATACATACCATCACGCCATGCCCCTCACGGGCATGGTAGGCAGAGAGAACCGAACGCAACTTATTTCTATCTTGCCACACATTCATCGCTTCGTCGACATTCATACATCGTCTCATACATGTTCGTCTGTTGTTTATGCTTCTAATATTTCCGTCTTATAAAATACCGTTCGCATGGACGTGCCATCCCTTCCTTGGGCGGCCCCGACCTCTCAGTCCATTCCTGTCCGCACTGTATATTTTCTTCGTCAGGCGTTCCTCACTCATTCTCCCTATGTGGCCAAACCATCTTAATGTGTTAACTTTTGTTCTATTAATGGCATATTTTTTTATCTTACATTTTTTCCTTATGTTCTCATTTCTGACCCTGTCATACATAGTTCTATTACAGATTCTTCTTAACGATCTCATTTCAACTAGGTACATAGGTACATGTATTCAGCTTTCGTGCGACTTCTGTCATGTCCAGGTATCACTAGCATACGTCAAGGTTGCTTTGTGGAAAATTATTCCAAAAAATATATAGAAACTATATTTAATTACCTACTTTGCATGCTGAGAATCTGCCTGAGGAGGGAACGGTAAGTTCTGAAACCGGTCGCAAATTCAATTTCATAACGTGATTTACACACATTTAGTAAAATATAGTTTATAAAAAAAATGTTGTAATTATTTATAATTATAATTATTGCAATACACATCTTTAAGCCACAAGTTGGGACGGATTTCAAAACTACCGCTCCATCATCAGGACAGATGATAAGAACCAAACAGTTTATCATTGAGGCAATGAGAATATAAATCTATATGGTTGCATGGGCTTCATTTTATGCCATGCAATTTTATGCAATGTCGTTTTGCAAAGATGGAAGCAGCGCAAAAAAAGTGAAAAAATAGATACTTCAGAAACCATCAATATTAAATACTGGCTATCAATTACATGATAGTAACTAATGATTATCGAACATGCAAACAGAATATTACAGCTAGTAATATAATAATGAACTGACGGGCGAACAAGATCGATATTAGAAAGGTTCTTAGATATTGCATCGTTGTCTTACATATTACGTACAATATCACAGAGTAATATACAATATAATATAAAGAACATAATACATATGGAAAATTTCTTTTGTGTAATAAGTAACGAACGATATTTTTGTTATTTTTAGGTATACGTTAAATATTTTAATTTTTAATATAAATAACATATTATGGGGCAGATTTACCGATAAGTGATTTCATAGAACAAAAAAAGTTTCATATAATAATATGTATACGAGTACAGTAGACAAATTCGTAAAACGAAATAAGATCAATCAAAATAATAATATTATGATTTCAGTTGGTGCAATGCAACACAAACCATATTATAATATTTGCATCATTAACATATAACAGAGAGAAAAGTAAGCATAAAACAAACAAAAGATTAAAAAAAAGAAAAGAATAACACATCAATTTGTAAATACAAAAAATGATAAATATAAACATATATAACCGTAATGACTTAACTGTGTAAAAATATGTATTGAAATCACTTCACTCACTGAAAAATTGATGCTCATCTTCTGTGAATTGGTGAATCAAGCCACATACCAGCCTATCGAACAATAGAATTGCTAGATAAATAAGTGTGAGAATAAAATAAAGATACTAGTACAAACCAAAGACCTTTCAATTGATATTTATAAAAATTAAAGTTAGAAATTATTCAAGTATGAGTGTATATATTATACGGTATGAGCTCCTAAAGCGTTCATCCGATTGCAATGAAACATTTGTTGATTGTCGAGCGTATATTCGGGAATGTTTCTGGTTTTAGACTATTTTCTTCTACTTTTTATAGTGTATTAAGTCATATTTTGATAGAAGGAGGTCTTACTATCCTTCCATATCTTTACATGTCTTCTTGGTAGTCTTTTGTTGTTGAGTATTTCGATTTTTACAATTTTGGCAATACTATTGTCGTCCATCCGTTCGACGTAGTCTCTCCAAAATGGGAACACTAAAACTTTCTTGTTACGGGAGGCACTGAAGGGTGGTATTACATGAAGATTATTTATAAATTTGTTTAGGTAAAATAAAACAAGTAGCTATAAGTTCCATTGCAATTCTTATTTATTTATTTTTTAGAACCAAAATACATAACACAATATACAAACAAATACAACAGAAAAAAAAATCAAAATAATTAAAATTATTCTATATATCTTTTGTATAAATCACCTCACTAGGCTGAGCCTTTTCCGAGGCAAAAAATCTAATGTCATAACTATATAGTATCTTTCAAGTATCTTTTACTTTACCTAAATAAATTTGATGCATTATAATTTGCTATGGAGTTTTATCATGAATATTATTGTGAAAAAAATATCACACACAAGGGAGGATGGAAGATGAAAATATGTTAATGCAGATCAAGTGCTTTCATATCATTTGTATATTGCACCCTGTGCAAGTGTCGATATTACTGGAATATTTGCCACTTCCAACCAACCAGTGTTTCCAGCCCAAGGAAGTTATATTTTATTAGTTTTAAAAGAAGCAATATTTAATTATTATTTTCTCTCCTGATTGGTAAGGAAAACTTTATTACAGGGCGATTTTGCTGTCATATATAAATTCTATATTTTACTTAAATTTTTCATGAGTGTGCGTGTGTGTATCACTAAGGTAAATAATATTTATTGATTTGAGATAAATAACTGCCTATAAAAATCAATGTTTACGAAAACAACCTTGAAAAACCGCAATATAACTAATATTATAAGTACATACAATAAATTTAGAGTTACGGACATCAATTGAAATTTTATTTGTAATAAAGTTATATTTTTAATTTATGAACAAAGGGGCAATTTAATGAAAATTGTATAAATCGACAGTATAATTAGTAACTGGCGAACATTTGTTTGTGAATTCAAGGCTATTCTTAATTGTATAGGTACTTCGGTGTGAAGAGTTCATGTAACATAATCTTGTCGTTAAGTAACTTGCATAGGTTGTAGTTTGGGGCAGTGAAGTAGGAGACGACAGATCTTACCGGAATGTTGGTCTTATGTAGTTTAGGAAGACCATATAGCTGGGGTGGTCTTGAGTTCGTTTGTATCAGGTAATTGGTGGAGGATCCGCAAAGGTTTTTACAATTCTTTATTGTATTCTTCATTGCTTCAAGATATTTCAAATCCATGCATCAGTCTTATTCTCTAAAGCTAAATTGGTACAATAGTAGGTAATTTGTGAGAAAAAAATACAGAGAGAGTTAAAGGGATAGAGAGAAAAAAACACTGATTGTAGCAATCAGGAATAGGAGGATAAGGAACGTTATAGGAGAAATAATCAGGAACTATTTGACAGATTAAGTTTTTTTAGTTTACCTTTAAATATTTGTATGGTTTGAGATGACGCTACTTCATCACATAGGCCATTCCATAGTCTAACTGATTTTATTTGAAAAGAAGTTCTGAAAAATGATGTATTGTAATTGGGGATACCTGGTGTAGTACGTTCCGCAGATCGAAGGGGTATTGGTCGTGATTGGACAGGATTCGTGATTGACCTTCTGAAAAAGTTCTAGGTAAGTCGTAAGATTTGTGTGAAATAATCCTGAAATTCATTTCCACAAAATATCCTTTAAAATATCCGTTAGACAAATAAGCTTGTGTACTCTTTATTCTCTCGATCTGGCGAAATATCAAATATTAGCCTACGACCGAGTACTGATTTATACATTTTTAAGATTGAGGCAAGATAAGAACGTATTAAGAACGTGTCATGAGTAACCCCTCTGGTCTTATTAGCGATTAAGGGTTGACCTGCGCAATGCGCGAATTTCCTTATTGCTTCTTGGTCTCCAGGTACCTGTCGTAAATCCCGACCTTGGACCTAAAATTTTCCACAATATTCAAAGAAAGCCACGAAACGCATCCTGCACAAAAGCCCTGTGGGAAGCAGACCTTTGGGAAGACCAAGGCAGATATTGATATTCAATATCATCCGAGATCGGAATGCGCTGAAATCTAATGAAAGAAAGACAAGGAAATCCATTATTCAGGAGGCTTAAGATCTACTGGGCTGTGTTCAGATACAACGCTCGAAGTCGGGCGTTGGATGTACCTGAAGTTGTAGATTATGGCGTTTTTTACACCAATCTCACTGAACGCTTTCGAGCGGCGTTTCAATATGAACGCAGCATCGGGCGTTTTAAATGTCAAATGTCATTTATCATACATGTCATTTTTTAGGTTATATTTTCATTATAAGACAACAATAAATTGGGCAGTGGAGTAAATAATGATCTTTGACCTTTTATTGGAGATTTTTGAATGATATTTTTATAAATTAACCTCTTTGTGAATGTATATTGTCATCATAAATAATGTCAACTGTTATCATTCCACAGTCATCATTCCACAGATTAAATAGTAAAAAGTCAACACATACTATAACTGTCGTTTAGAGCGTTTTTCATCCGACAATTTTACCAAGCTTTTGATGCGTACACACGACGTTCAATCTGATCGCCACAGAGTCTTTCGAGCGTCTGTTTCCGGTCATTATGAACGGCTTAGAACGTCACTGAGTACACTCGTTGAAATATTAATTATAATTGAAAAAAAAACAAGAAATCAATATGATCTAATATATTATTACTATCACTACACATATCATATTTAAAAGTTTTCGCATATCCACCTACGCCAGGAGAAATCTTTAGGTGTTAATAATTATTAAACCGTATATGTGATTTTTATTTCTGAAGCGGTTATAACCGGCTAGTTTTAATTCAATGCATTAAATCATTTCACAATAAAACATATTACGGCAGAATGCCTCCATTAAATATTCATCATCATACATAGTACCTAAACAAGTGATATTTACCTTTGGTGCGAGGAAAATAATAAAGAATTATTCCATTTAAGTTATAAATATTTTTAAAAATGTATTCCTATGAACGTTACGCACATACTGAGATGACCAGAGACAGAATTACTTTAAAATATAAAATTTTACACATGCGCGTTCCACACACACCAGCCTCGTCTCTCTTAAAAAGACTACATTCAGAATGTTCAGTGGACCTCATTGCTAAACTTCATATTTTTATTTACTTGATCGAGGCAGAAAACAGCAATAAACAAAATTATAAAATTACTTACAAAACAATCATACAATACATGGGCCAAAACTACAATCCACAAATTACAACAATATGATTTACAAAACAAAATAATATACTTACAAAACAATAATACAATACATGGGCCAAAACTACAATCCACAAATTACAACAATATGATTAACAAAACAAAATAATATACTTACAAAACAATAATACAATACATGGGCCAAAACTACAATCCACAAATTACAACAATATGATTAACAAAACAAAATAATATACTTACAAAACAATAATACAATACATGGGCCAAAACTACAATCCACAAATTACAACAATATGATTAACAAAACAAAATAATATACTTACAAAACAATAATACAATACATGAGCCAAAACTACAATCCACAAATTACAACAATATGATTAACAAAACAAAATAATATACTTACAAAACAATAATACAATCAATACATGGGCCAAAACTACGATCGAAAAATTATAACAATATGATTAACAAAACAAAATAATAATACATGGACCAAAACTACGGTACACAAATTATAACAAAACGAAATAAAATAGAACAAAAAAGACACAGAACTATCTAATGGATGTATGTCAAGATAATGTGACGTTCGTTTATCTCTGCCTACCCCGTGAGAGACATATACGATGTTGTGTATAACATCTTTCTATACAGATGAATAAGCGGAAAAATTCAATCATTTTTATGAAGAAGATATCAATGTATTTACTGTACATATTACGAAAATGTGTTTTGATCGAAACCTTTTGTAGTCATTATTAAGGTGAATGAATTAAATCAGTGATTCATGATTAAATAAAAATACAAAAGATTAAAAAGGAAACATCATTAGTCACAACAATGCAACAGAAAAAAATCTGCTAACATTAAGTGTATAACAACGTTAAACATTAACAGTGAAATATATAATCATATTTGTACTAGAATTGGTCTGTGTAAATAGCCTTGAATATTTCCCAATATGATTTATTGTTTGTTCAGCTTTTAACATATCTACAAATTGATGAGTTACATATGATTATATTTTCTTACTTAACTATTATGTTCTACAGTCATCGAAATGAACATGCAATGCATAATTTTCCTTAGGGCTTCGATTAATTGGATATCTGACTGCATATAAAAATGTCCCGGGTTCAAATCATGGTAGATATACAGTTTTTAATTATGTTTTCAGCGTGGACCAGTGAGAGAATAATAACACGAGTCTCTAGAATTTGGCAACTCGTTATATTATAATTAAATAATAATAAATAAATACACACCAGTTCTTGAAAACTCCACTCACAAACTATACTTTGACAGATCCATCCTAAATGATAGAACCATACATAACAATAGACCAAATATTACACTTGTAGATAAACAAAATAAACATACAATGTTAATTGACATCGCTGTACCAAATACACACAACATCGAAACAACTACAACCGAAAAAATTAGAAAATACACTGACTTGCAAGACGAAATCAAGCGAATCTGGGACATGCAATCTGTGATAATAGTACCAATAGTAATTTCCACCACAGGAATTATTCCATTAAACTTATTTAGCAGTTTAGAAACCATCAAATTACCTAAATACACATACGTCACCATGCAAAAAGCAGTCATATTAAACACATGCAGACTGGTGAGGAAATTTCTCCAAATCGACGACACTACTGACCTTACTAACACATAAATACTACACATGGCACCAACACACAAAACATCACATTTTATACACTCAGTAAGGATAGCACTTGGCAGCATTGCTCGTGCTACCCCAAATCCCACCAGGTGATAAACCTGAGAATATGTTAAAGAGCTCGAAACAATAATAATAATGAACACTTCCTTGCACCCCGCGCAAGTGGCCAGTTTATTGCCGTATGGCAATTTTTTCCAACTAACCAATGTTTCCAGTCCAGAGAAGCAATATTTTTGTGAGAAATAAATTTAAATAAATTTCTCCTCTGCTGGAAATCGAAATAATAAAATGATATATTTATGTAATTAAATTATAAACTGACAATTTAGCAAAATTATCTGACCGTTCAATTCGACATAACAGACCCGATTTAATAATACATGATAAAATTTAAAAAATAACATATATTTGTGACGTGGCTATTCCAAATTCTAGTAATATTATAAAAACTTTTGATGAAAACGATTTTTGATGATTTTAGGTAACGAGATTAAAAGACTTTGGAATAGGCATGATGACTAATTTTGAAAAACTATCTCACGATGTTTTTACGCATTCACTGTTTTCAAATATATATACATTTCTACATAAAATAAAGGTTTAGTAGCAAAACTCGCCATTTTAAAATCAAATTTGACATTTACGCCAAAAAAAGCTTGTAGTATCATGGCGGCTGCCGACCCTGACGGTGACGTCATGGTATCGTAAACTGCATATCACTACTATATGTGTTCTAAGACGATTTGTGTATTTATAATCAATTCAAAAGTGCATAAGTGTTGTGCGGTCCCTAAATGTACAAACACGACGAAAAAAACACCTACTGAGGTATTTGTTTTCGTCCCACGCGAAAAAAAAGAGAAATAAGTGATTAAATTTCGCACGGCGAGACATAAGTGAATTTTATTAAGTACGCGTTTACAATGAAGTACAGTATTTGTTCCCCCACTTTTAGCTCTCAATAATATAATATTTACCATTATTTAGGCAATAAGCATATAAAGAACTTCATTAATGTCCAAACGTCAAAATAGGCCATCATAAGTTTCCCGCGTATGTTTTTAGCTTATGAACACATAATGTAGAGAGAAGAAGGAGCATATTTTATCGATTTTCGAGATGTAAGTTGTATTTAAATTACAGATAAATAAAGTACTTATATGTACTTATTATTAAGTTTTTACGTTTCGAAATTCTGATGAACAAAAGTCTTTGTTCGACGCAAAGAAATATCCGACCATCAAAAGTTCCATTCTAGTTAAGAGTAGTTAAGACAGGCAGAAAAATAACTACTATGGCTGCTATTGCTAAAAATAACGATAGCAGATAAATATAGCTTGTTATGAACACAATACAAATAACGAGCGCTATGTAATAATTCGTATGCTGCTAAAATTGTAACGATGTTTTAAAACGCATGCTTCGCGTAATCGCCGTCGTTTCGCAAATCGCTTCATTGCATGAAAAAAATATAGCTTGCTAGTTTAGTTTGGCAGTGACCAGCATCATAACATGTCGAACGTTCGTCAGCTCACCATCGCGTGACAAAATTGTAGAATACTAAAACTAAATTAGTTTACCATACGTTGCGAGCGTTCATTATTTATTTATTTATTCAATAAAAACTAAGTTACATACAAAATACAATTAACATAGGCCCGATATTACAGTCGGCCCTCAACTCATTGAGTTTGCCAAACTCAAGATTAATGTTAAGGGGAGATTGAATCCATTTCCGTATTACAGTGCAATATGACATGTCAGTTACTAAATCTTCAATTATAGACATATTTCACTTTTTCTGTGGTTATTATCTGTCAAATTTAAATAACCTCAAATAATACGAAATACAAAACGGGACGCTACGACTTTAAATACCATTGTTTTATTATCCAACATGGTAAATTTAATTTTTTTCACCAAAATAATGCTTTTAAATGCCCGTGTTCGTTTCAATACGGCTGTCAGTTTGTTTTGTTGTGTGGCGCCACCTTCGATACAACACTGAAACTACACACGTTGCCTAACGCCTCTAGTGATAGAAACTGAAACTACACGAGTTGCCTAGCAAATGACAGTTGACTCACAGTTAAGTACTTAATCTGCCAGAAACGTTGAGTTAAATATTTGTCGTTTTAGTGACGTATTTGAGGGAAGATTAGGTCTAAACGGACACTGTAATACGCTATATTTTTGTAAAACTTGAGTTTAGCTCTTAAACTGACACTGTAATACCGGCCCATAGTGTCCCCCGATAGGTAGGCGAGTATCTAGGTAAATTGAAACTATTTGCTTTGATGAATACTTGTTCCATTTATATTTAATTTGTTTTAGTTTTAAGTATCTAATTAAAATATTAATATATCGATAACACCAAAATAAACATAGTCCAGACCGACAATTAATGCGTATATTGTATTGAAGACTATCAGAAGAATTGACGCGACCATACTATGACGTCGTGCGCTCTGATTGTTTTTTCTCATAAAATGGCGGACTAACACATTTTGTATTTTTATATTTATAATATTATTATTATTCACTCCTATAAATTAAAAAAAAAACATTTTTTAAATCTTTATAACCTATTTTATTTTTTAAAATCATAATTTCAATGATTTTTTTCTTACAGTCATCACACCTATTACATATTTTAATATATTAATCATAATATGTATATGAATCATAACAGTTATCCCATATGTATATTAGATTCATCATAATACATTGTGTATTTCCATTTCAACCTCATGTAACACTGTACAACTCCCACAAACAATATAATTACATCATTTTATTTTATAATCAAGCAATGAAAGCCACCAAGTTATTTATTTCTGAAACGTTAAATATTCTCCACCACGTTACAATACTCGGTGCGTGTTATAACAGATGCGTCAACGATTCAATAGAGCGGATAGCGATATTATTTGGTTTATTGTCCCAAATAAATCAATAAATAAAAATAGCATGTTAAAAATAAGCAGCATATTCCATATAGCTTGTTATGAAAAAAATAGCCATTTCGAACAACACAACAGTTGACAGTAACAAACACAATTGACAGTGACAATATGGTGACGTCATGCGCTCTGATTGGTGTTTCACATAAAATGGCGGACAAACATATTTTGTATTTTTATTTTAATAATATTAATATTATTCGCTCTTTTAAAATGAAAATAAATATATTTTTTCAAATCTTTATAACATATTTTATCTAATAAAATCATAATTTCAATGATTTTTTCTTACTGTCATCACGCCTATTCTCGTTAAATAATAATATTACCGTTCATTATATCAGCTACTGGCATTATTCCAAAATCGTTAATCCGTAATTTAGAAATTATAGATTTATCGAATAACTTAATAATAATAATGCAAAAAACGGTAATAATGCATACATGTTGAATCGTTAAAGATTTTTTAAACGTCAATATTCGGGAATCAGTAGGGTTGTTAGGTAGTATAGAGACCTCCTCAGAGCCTACTCCTTTGATATGTTAAGTATCTGGATGGGTAAACTATTTCCAATTGAAAGCTTGATGATGCGTTTGTTGCATTTTATTTTTCTCTTTTAAATAATTTAAAATTTACGCATTGATCTGTTAATTCTTTTGAGGAAGCGTATAATAGTAATAATAATAATTAAGTGTTATTATTTGTAATGCTTAATTGTTATTAATATTTAATATCATTAGTGAATCGGCCAGCGCCGTATAAAAAAAAATTAATCCTGTTTAATATTTTCTTTGTGTTATGCATTCTTGTCATTACATATTTTATCGGTTATTTCTAATTTAGTCCAAGTACATTAATTAACGCATAAAATGATAAAAAAACCTAATGAAATATGAAAATTTCAATGATAAATTTTCAACTATAACAATAAACAGCCAAACACATATAATTATCATAGAATAATAATTAAACTATAGAATACTCATTCCCATACAATATCTCGCTGAAAAAGTGAAGCCGTTTTATTGGCCGGCTCGTGTCAATATATGTATGACTCTGCTAGTAGACATTGTTCGTATAGTACAACTCGTTATGACTGCGTAAATAATTTTGCAAGCAGTTAAAAAATTCCCTATTTTGAGAACGTATCACGCAGATGGCCAAATGATTACTGAATTCTCGTAGCAAAATGTTGACCAAATTAGTCAACATAAAGCAGTCGCGTTTACTGCAGGCTTGAGAGTATTCTATACAATTATTATTCTATGATATATAAAAAATATATTATAATCCCATAAATTACTTTGCGTCATTACATTTAATTAATTTAAGATAATTTAATCAAAATATTATTTTTACGTCTTGCATCTGTCTAAACTCTGCACAATTATTTGCTCATGTTTGGAAATAATATGGACAAATTGTGCGCAGAATTCGAGACTTGTCATCGAATATCGAGCAGGAAAATATTGTTTTTTTATTAAATGCAATATAATTATGTTTATTCGTACGTTGACCAACATAACAAAAGAAACAACAACAAAATGGTAACCATGGACACTATTGCACATTTGTATATGTATATATTTACAAACAACAAACTGTTTTAATTACTATAACAAGAGACCTCGTCCGAGACGAAACCTTGAATAGGCTAACTTAGAGCAAC
Organism: Molanna angustata; assembly: GCA_963576475.1. NCBI lineage: Eukaryota > Metazoa > Arthropoda > Insecta > Trichoptera > Molannidae > Molanna > Molanna angustata. The sequence goes on along the minus strand of OY754966.1, from coordinate 10,412,600 downwards.
AACAAAAAAATATGTAATCAAGTTATTACAACTCGCGCGTATTGTGTAAGAAAAGCCGGACTTAGCGGTTTAGTTCTGCGATTAAGTCTGCAGTTCGGTTCAAACTATAGTAACTTCTCACCGAGTGCTGGTGAATCAATTTGTTCTTATACTTCCTTGACCTTCTTCTCTCCACTGGGTTCGTTTCGCTCGTTTTTAACACCTTTTAGTTACTAAAATTTACCCATATGCGCCAAATTTTAATTATTGTATGCTTTTCGTTAATTTTTGTGTTATTAGATCTCCGACTACATCTTGTAAAGGATTACAAATTCGTTGAAATGTATTGAAAATACAAAATGGTTACAGCATATTATTAAAACAACTATTTGTTTATCAAGCAATTTTGTTATATTTTTACGCAATTTTGTTATATATTTCCTTATTTTAATTATTTACTCGGAACTAATGTTGCCAGCTTAAATAAATTTAACCTTTGTCGCCTAGGAAATAAGGATATAATTGAGATAATAAGAATTATGTTGCAAAAATGCATTTAAAATAGAAAATGCTTTAAAAAACATTTCAAATGAAAATGGAAATGGGTGAAAAAAAATATTTAAAATGGAAAATACCTATTTTGCATTTGCATTTGAAATAAAGCACATCTCTGTTTGTCGAAATAATTTACGTACATAGGTACTTCTATTAGTCTTGCTTTAGGCAGTGAACGGTCCTTCACCGACCTTGTCACAGTAATTTGTCTTGTGACACGATCAGCAACAGATAAGCACGTGAACACAGATTCTGTATTAACTATAGTGTTTAATAGTTATCGCTTCATTGACTGGTTCAATTACCTATGTATGCAGCCATGTAAGTAATGGAGAAACGTGATTATGACCTATGTATGTTTGGATATGTTACGGGTCATTGGCCGTATCAACGCTTATATACATAATTATTTAAAGGTAATACTGTTTTTGACATTGACATTTGATGTATTCAACATAAAATGAAACAAACCATACGTACATTCAATATATTCCATCAAAACTTTGAATGCATATAACTTAATCATCATCACCAGTGGCTCCACAGCCCGGGATGGGGCCTTGGCCTCTTCAAGGATTCGTCTCCATTGCACCCTATCCATGGCCTTCTCTCTCCAATTCCGCACACCGGCTATCTAAAGGTCCCTATCGACTCCATCCATCCATCATAGTTTCGGCCTTCCCACACCTCTTCTACCCACCGGACGTGTTGTGAGGATCCTTTTCGGTGTCTGGTCATCGTCCATACGAATCATACGATGCACGTGTCCTAATAAGCGGAGTCTTCCTATTTTTATCGTTTGAACGATATTTGGGTACTTTAATATGCTCTGTAATTCGTGGTTGTACCCTTGAATAGGCTCTGTAGATCATGGTCATGTATATAACCATATTAATTTAACAAAAATCCTACGATCGTGACCCCCAATTTCAATATCATGGATTTAGATTTGATCGATCAAACAAACAGTACTGATTCACACCGAAGCAAGACGTCTAATTTGATTTGTACCTAATGAAAAAAAAAACAATTGTCTCATTGATTCTGTGAACTGATTTTTAGAACTTCAAGAACAATTAAATTACAAAAGACATGTTGTAAGGTTTTTAAGCTATTGAATGAATTACCTAGAAATTGATTTTTTTCTTAATCCAAAAATAAACAATTTCATATAAAACTTTGTTTTGCTCAGAAGGCATTGTCTTAGAACAGAACTGAAATAATATTAATCATGTTTTATAGAATTTAAACAAAAAATAATATTATTTCAAAGCCGTTTTGACATGTGAATTTTGCACTAAACCACTATATTTTGAGTCACTATGCGACATGTTTCGGCAGTGCTGTCCTGCCATCGACCGGCTAGTTGCGACCGCAGGTCGATGGCAGGACAGCACTGCCGAAACATGTCGCATAGTGACTCAAAATATAGTGGTTTAGGGCAAAATTCACATGCCAAAACGGTTAATATGAACAACCACATAATATCCGCCGAGTATTTAAACTATATTATTTCAAAGCATTCAAAATTCTAACAAAATTCTTACGAATATTTATTTTTTAAGCTGGTATGTAATAATATAAAAAATGTTATTGCGTACAATTAATACATGTGTTTGAACAATACATTGAAGTATCAAAAATGAATTCTGTTCCAAGAGAGGATGTTAAAATTTAATATAGAAATAAATAAATCATTAACTGTTGTATTATTAAATAATTGTACCATACCTTATCAGGAAAATGCTTAATTAATATATTTAGCTAATTCGTTATTTATCACATTCATGTATCAATCAATAATAATTGTTGTGGGTACTTCAATATACGGAAATAGAGAATAAAACAAAATATAAGTATGTAATGTCCTTGAAAATTCTTCGAGTTATAAGTAGGTACCTAAGTACACACATTTTTTTACTCATACAAATGTTGTAAAGAAATGACATATTTCAAGGTTGAATTAATTTAATTCTTGGCTCTACAAAAATCGTCTATATATTTTTGGAAATTTCGGACAAGGGCCAGTCATGAAGATTAAAATTAATTACATATCTATGTTTATTAATACAAAAAATAACGACAATAAATTACCAAATTAACTATGATCATAAATAAAATTTTTATGATTTAATGTAAATAACGATTAAGATAAGACTATGATCGTGTGCAAATTTATACATTTTTAAGATTAAGACAATAATGTTTTGAGATCGTGTTATGAGCACTACTGGTTGATCTTTTTTGTATGACATATTTATCTGTTATACTTTTATAAATTTTATGAGCAACCAATAGTTACCCTTAATAACATGAAACTTCATAGTGCATTTGGCGTTTTTAATCCAACTGCTGTCGATTTGTTTAAGATAATATTTATTTCTTTCAACATATCGGCAGTGTTAAGATAAGACGCGGGTAATAGGGAGGAACATTTTGTATGGCGTTGTGGACGTTTTGCATGCAAAAAATACTAACTTAGAGGCTGTGCAGCATATATTATGTCCTATATATATGGATGAATGTAGAATTCGAAGTAGAACATTTTACATGTTGTGTCCCTTGCCTATATTCATCCGCTCGATGCACAGAGCCTGAAATTTCAGAATATATAGAAAATTTTAGGCCTACAAAACATTTATACTCAGAATTTTGAAATTAGTCCAGTCATTGATTATCGATATTTGATTTTTTCACATATCTCAAAAACTATAAACGATCGAACATTTGCAAGACTTTTGGTCTTACATACCCCTGGTCTTGGTCATGCAATTCTCACAAGACCAAGACTTGCAAGACTTTTGCTCATACGAAATTGATTATTGTTCTACATATATTTTTCCTATGTATTTTAAGTAAACTAGCACAAATCTTAAGTTTCTTAAATTACATTTCTTAATTTTGACAAAATAATATTTTTATGTTACAGTCTTAATATATTTACACTTTTAACTGACATTTTCAGAGTTTACTTCAGCACATTTATAGCAATTTTATTTAGACTGTCATCATCATCATCATTGGCGCTACAGCCCTGTGTGGGCCCTGGCCTCCTCCAGAATCCTTCTCCAATCGTCCCTGTTTCCACCGCTCTCCTCCAGTTTGCTATTCCCATCACTCTTATGTCGTCTTCTGTATCGTCCAGCCATCTTACTTCTTCTGCCCTCTGGAATGGTATTAAGAACCTTTTTGGGGACACGATCATCATTCATCCGGCTGACATGTCCCATCTACTGCAGTCTACGTACTTTTATGACTTGTACAATGTTGAGTTAGTCATATAATGCCTGTAGTTCGTGATTATATCGCATCCTCCAAAGTCCATTATCATTATTTAGACTGTATGCTTCTGTTTTTCCGTTAACTGTAATATATTGATGTTGCGCCTTACAACAGGCAATCTTTATAGCTGATAGGCAGTAGACGAGTTTGCACGAATCAGGAGATCGGCATTCATCGGTGATTGATATAAACGAGTGTCTGGGGTAAGGCCGGGGCTTGATTGATCGTGGTTCGATCGGTTATATTGCTCTCACGTTGTGGTTCATTGGTATAATATTATTGTTCTTCTATCTAAAATATCTAATTACTGTATTCAATAATAAACTGTGTAAATAGTCAACGCGTGTATTTATTTAAAACATATATGTATGTTATTTAAAAGTAACATAATATATTAAACTAACCAAGTTTTTTTTATCTTAACCAAGAGCATAAAAATTTATACCTTGTAATGTGGCAAGTCCCGAATATTAACCACGAAGAATGCGCGAGACGAAGCATAGCTTTTTAGTTAGACCATATTTGGGATGGCCGGTGCAAACAAGTCTGCAACTAAATGATCGCAAGAAACAATTTGCGTGCTTTCAAAACTCGAAGTCAATTATGTCAGCAATGACTCGACGGTAGTTTACTTCAAACAACAGCAAAAAATAAACAAGACATTAGTTGCCAAGTTTTCGAGAAATGCAATGCAACAGGTTTGTTGCAATATAATAATTATGAACTAAATAGGAACGTTCCAAAAATTAAAAATAAAGGTCATTTTAATATAATTTCGTATTCTTTAACTGACGTTGTTCCTTAAACTAAAATCTACAAAATTATTACGCCGTAGATAATAATATTTGAACTCATATTTTCTATAGCGCAGACTACGGATTCGTACTGCCCACTGATCAGCCATGTTTATTTATGTCATATCGCCGCGATGTCGCCTAACCTAAAATATTAATCGATCTTCACTAATATTCATCGGTTTATATTTTCAACATAACGCAAAACGTGAAAATTATCCTTTTTATCTTTTTCGTACACAACTGATATTTTTAACTTAATTTCCAAATAGTGTGAACTAAAAATAGGAACGTTTTGACAGTTGCTTAGACTAAAATGTGGTTAGGGAATTGAACTAATGCATGAATAATTTAAGAATCGTTCCTAAATAGGAACGTTCCTATACTTACTTACTTACTTTCCGTGTCCGGATTCATCAAATAAAGAACTTCCAGTAGTTGGCCACATGTACGGCCCTATCATTTGCGGCAATTAGGTCCTCCCGCGTGCATGTCTCTCCGACTTTCGGACATATCATAAGGTGTTGGTGGTCCTGTATGTCCCCGCACTCGCAGGTATCGTCCTCCTTGTAGCCCCATTTTTTGAGGTTACTATTGCAGCGCGACACCCCAGTTCTCAATCTATTTAGTGCTCTCCAAGTGGGGTATGGCAGGTTGTGTCCAGCGGCCATCTCTTCCTTCGGTTTGACATGCGCGCGGTCAGCGAAACTTTCTTGCCACAGCTCAATCCGGCGCGCCTCTGGCGGTCCAGGCAGCGCGGCTGTTCAGCGTTATAGAATATCAACTTGGACAAAGTGGAATAGGAAATCCAAAGACACATTTTTTAATTGTGTTTTCAGTCTGGCTCTGTGAGGCGATAAATATCGTAAGTCTGCAGAATGTGGCAACTTCTAATTGGGTGTGTATTAAATTAATATTTGACATAGTACCTACCTGTTAGTAACCCTAATGTATTAAAAAAATATGCGTCGTAGAGTAATGATCATTTTGAATCTAAACGAGATCATAAAACCAAACTAATAAAAAAATGTTTTACATGGTTTTTTTTCATTTCATATCAAGTTTTTCATAAAATGCAAAAAATCAACAAATTTATGGTTTCCTATCATTTGATTCAGATACCTACATCCTACATATATACTATTTTAAAAGTTCGCGATAGTTACCTTCACAGTGGCGCTTTATATATCATGTTTCAGTCACTTGATTAAGCGTTATATGCCCTCTTAAACAGTCCTTTTCAAATTCCAATAATCATAATAAAATGCCTATATGCAGTATAAGATGGAATTTCGCTGTAAAAGTAAGTCCCCTGTTCAGTTTTAAAGTTAAGAAAAAAACCTTAACATCAGGGGGGGCAAGTCTGGTCCGTTTGGCGAAATCAAAACCGTCGTGATTACCCACATCATGGATATAATTATCATATGGAGTTCTCTGACATTTAAAGATATTATAGAACTCCATATAATAATTATATTCTGCATGATATGGGTAATCACGGGGGTTTTGATTTCGCCGATTGGACCAGACCAGCCTCCAAGGATTGCTTATAACTTTTTTATGATTTTCTTCTTATAATACCAGCCTCACGATTCTTAATGTTTAATAAGATGACAACAATATTGCAAAATCTTGCCTTGCCTGTTCGGTACACCTATACGAGTATATTATTATACCTGTTAGTTAGTTAGTACTTATTAAAGAGTAAAATGGTTATGTTAAATGTTAGCAGTGCTTGCCTCAACGTGTAAACTCCTCCGTCCAAACCACACATGATGGTAAACGCAACGCTGTCGTGCAACTGACCTACATAATATAAATGTGATATATAGCCGATGCATCTTGCATTGCTGAAACCTGTCTCAATAATGTTTATCCATTCATCGTGTGCAATGAACGCTGCCTAGATGTAATGTAGGTATACAAACATATGTAGTTGTGCTTCGATAGTAGGTACATAGTTCCAAATCCCCTATAAATGTTTAATCTAGGGATTGTAATTGCTGGATACAGCATCCAGCAAATCCAGCTGGATCCAGCGCTGCGAATCCACAAGTAATTAATTTTCCAAATAATGCCTTAAAGTTAACGTTGTAATCAAAAAATAATAAGATGAGAAATTGTAACAAATCAAAGAAGAAATCTCATATTTTTTCGTAAAGAAGTTATAAAGAATTTTCACTGATAATCAGACCGCAAGTCCAGTCAAACGGTGAAATTGAAAAACTCATGATAACCCTCAGGAGTTCTATAAAATCTTCAGATATTATAGATCTCTATAAGATAATTATATCCATGATATGGGTTTTCATGAGGGTTTTGACTCCACTGTTTGATTTCACTTGCCTCCAGTTTGTACTGTTGAGTGACAACTTTGTAAAAATAAACTTTTAAAAATTAATTAATAAACGAGTGGGTTGTGGCCAACGCTATAATCTTCACCATCAAGTTACTCCACAAAATATTCATACTTTTGTATGGAAAATATTCAGCATTTTCTATTTGACAAATTATGTTTGATTAAAGCATTTTATTATGAACATTTTTTTAATATTTTAGTGGTTTTTAACGATTTGAAAATAAAAATATTAAATGTTAAGTTTCCTGAGCTTGAGGTCACTTGGAAATATTTGACAGTTAAAAAAATGTGAAAAACTGATCAGATAACATTCAAGATCTAATGGTTTCTAAGCGAGTATTAGATATACAAATTCGCAAAATTTGAAAAGAATTGAATGAGTAGGTAATTTAGTCTATAATCGATAAAAAAGCACACATACACAAAGATACGTTGTGATGAAACTTTCAGAATACAATCTCAGCATGGTACCAGTTGATAATCTGCAATAAAAAATAGCTTTAAAAATTGCGAAATCATAACTCCCCACATGGTAAAAATAGAACAATATAGTAATGTAGAGGGTATTGATTGGAGATGAAGGGGTAGAAAGGACAAAGAGAATTATCATTGTATTGACTGGTGCAATCTCAGCATGATACTAGTTGATAATCTGCAATAAAAAAAAATAACCTTAAAATTGCGAATTAATAACTCCCCGCTATTTCCCCTTGGGTTAATAAGGAATAATAATAATACCTACGTGTATGTGTTTAAGTAAGACAAAATTAATAATTGGTTAAAACATTTACTATATTATGTATGTAGGTAGGTACCTATAGATTCAAATATTTCAACTAAAATAGGAACGTTGTAAAATTGTAGTTTTTGGATTTACGGTCTAATTACGGTTTGGATTTACGGCATTATAAAATATCAAATTAGACTAAATGGAATAATAACGTACCCAAATTGGCCGGAACGTTCTTAAAAAGTTACTGAATTATTCATAATACGTCTGATTCAGTAAATTTTTAAGAACGTTCCAACCAAAATAGGTAAGTACGTCCTATTCCATTTAGTCCAAGTTGATATTTTATAACGCTGAAATAAGACCGTAAATCTAAAATCTACAATTTTAGAACGTTCCTATTTTAGTTACAATAGTAACTGAATAGGGGGTAGTGTCAACTCCTTTAAGAACGGACTATATGTATTACAGTGACACTGTGGACTCATTCAAGCACATCAGCTTTATGCTGCCTGCTTGTTACATCAATGATAATAAAATATCATAATTTAAAAACAATTATTTATTAAGGTACACGTATTACAACTTTATTATATACTTTTGTATCGATACTCTTTTTGCTCAGCCTGAGTTATATGGTGATCTCGCCTTGATTAATGCATAAAAGGCTCTGTGCCTCAAGTTGGTAATATTGCAATGTACCTAACCTCATTTTCTGACATAAATTATACAAGATCTTAAACTTTGTTTTATTTATAATGCACATGTTACTAATGCCATTTTAACACACAGGCTTATTTATTACTGACGGTGTCCCTTCATTCCAATACACATTAGTTTGAGACTGTGATTTCACCAGAACCTCCCATGAATTATTTACGATGGACAATACAAAAACATAATATTATGCACTTCTCGTTCGATATTTATCGGACGTAAATGTTACTTACAACGTCATACTATAAAGGCTAGCGTCCATACAGGCGCAGCGGACGGGTCGGACGGAGCGCATCAGACGGATTTGTTTGTGGCAGTGCGTCCACAGAGGTGCACCAATCGGATTGCCGACACAACTGTCATTTGGATTTATTGACAATATTAAAAATAAAAATATTATTTATTGTCAATATTATATATATATATATATATATATATATATATATATATATATATATATATATATATATATATATATATATATATATATATATATATATATATATATATATATATATATATATATATATATATATATATATATATATATATATATATATATATATATATATATATATATATATATATATATATATATATATATATATATATATATATATATATATATATATATATATATATATATATATATATATATATATATATATATATATATATATATATATATATATATAATATATATATATATATATATATATATATATATATATATATATATATATATATATATATATATATATATATATATATATATATATATATATATATATATATACATATATATATATATATATATATATATATATATATATATATATATATATATATATATATATATATATATATATATATATATATATATATATATACATATATATATATATATATATATATATATATATATATATATATATATATATATATATATATATATATATATATATATATATATATATATATATATATATATATATATATATATATATATATATATATATATATATATATATATATATATATATATATATATATATATATATATATATATATATATATATATATATATATATATATATATATATATATATATATATGTATATATATATATATATATATATATATATATATATATATATATATATATATATATATATATATATATATATATATATATATATATATATATATATATATGTATATATATATATATATATATATATATATATATATATATATATATATATATATATATATATATATATATATATATATATATATATATATATATATATATATATATATATATATATATATATATATATATATATATATATATATATATATATATATATATATATATATATATATATATATATATATATATATATATATATATATATATATATATATATATATATATATATATATATATATATATATATATATATATATATATATATATATATATATATATATAGGATATACCAACATATCTTAGTACCACATCCAAAGATTCGGATTTATATTATAGTGGTTTATTTAAATATAGTTATATCACCAAAGAAAATGCACATACAGAAATGACAGATCCGAGCGGATTAATGCTTCTCCTAGCAACGGCATCGGAATTCCGACGATCCGATGCGCGCGCTCCGTTCGATGCCGATCAGTGGACGCACTTGTATTCCTAAACAAAAAATCCTTAAATCCGTCTGATCCGCTCCGTCCACTGCGCCTGTATTGACGTTAGGAGAACTAATAATGCCCCCTTGCAGATTATCGCCAATGTGAGATTCATTTATTTTTGCGTAAAGGCTTGTCAAAAAGCATAAGTCAATCTCTTTCGATCAACGTGAGCAACGTCTAGCGCCCTTGAGGTGAATACACGAGGTGAATATCATTCATATTTTTTCGTACAACTCCAGTAGATGATATAATAAACGGTATTATTGCAACCATATTATGATCCAATTGTTCTCATATATCGTGTATATATTATATAAAATTTCATTGATCTTCTAGAAGTTTGCCGTTTAAAAACTGCATGGTATTTTTGTTTCATAGAAACTAAGCCACATATTGTGCAAAATTTGCTTGGGTTGGTTGGTAGAGATTGTCTTTTACATCAATCAACCCTCCTTTGTACAATTGATGGTATATAAATTAAATTTACAAATATGATTGCTGTAAACCCCGCCTTAACAGTGCTTCCGCTCCGTTCTATTATCATCGTTTTCTGTTGTCCTGTAAGGGCCGGGTAATCAAAAATACTTCTTCTTCTTCAGCCCTCCTTTGTATAGTAATGGACATGGGCTTATAATATCCATAGGCAAACCAAGATATTCGGCTTCTATAAGCAAATCCGCTACTGGTGGATACATGCATTTGTCGTGATTTGTTTTATAAGGTAATCCTGTCTGTGGTTACTCCACTTATTAGAACATGCAGTGATGGTATAAATGTACGAAAACAAATGTGTGTATACCGATCCTAATTAAGAACAATGAGATATAGTGATCGTATTGTTTTTATGGTCGAGTCTATTTGAATGCACTGAACCAGAGATTTATATCAAGAAGGAATGAAAAGAGGCCTTCTAACTTTCCATAGGGTGGACAGTGAACACATACCGATTCCAACTAAATACTTGAGTTATGTTTAAAACATTTAAAACTCAGACGTTCACCTATCTCATAAGTCCATCTAAAATTTGCTGATGATACTGATAAAATATTTTTTCTTATTTGATTGCATAGTTGTCTTTTCACTCTGGCAATAAATGAATTTGGAAATAATTGCATTTCATTAGTTCACGTCCATATCACTACGCCAAAATCCCATATTCTCGTCAAATAAAGTATCCACTATCCGAAAAAAATCATTTCTTTGGCGTGTTTGTAATAATTTGAATAATTCAATTAATGATAATGATGTATTGATGAATTCCAGTGAAGCATTACAGCAGCGAGATGTGTTCTTAGAGCAATTTTTTAATCCTTTATAATTTATTTGCCAAAATTAACGACTAAAATATGTTTAAATAAAAAAAAAATATTTATATAATATGTTTTTTTTTTTACTCCTCACTAACACAAGGTGATATAGTGGGGAGTTATGATTTCGCAATTTTTAAGGGTATTTTTTTTTTGCAGATTATCAACTAGTATCATGCTGAGATTGTATTCTGAAAGTTTCATCACAATGTATCTGTGTGTGTGTGCTATGTGCTATGTACGGCGTGTTCATTTTACTTTATCGATTATAGACTAAAGTACTCATTCGATTTTATTCAAATTTTGCAAATTTGTATATCTAATGCTCACTTAGATCCCATTAGATTTTGAACGATATATGAATAGTGCTTCTCAATTTTTTTAACTGTCAAATATTTCAAAGTGACCCCAAGCTCAAAAAACTTAAAATTTGAAATTTTTATTTTCAAATAGGTAAAAAGGCTCATCACTTTCATAAAATGGCATTCAAGAAATATCAACTTTTCATAATAAAATAAAAAAATAATTAAACAAACTCATTTCATAAAATCGCTGAAAATTTTCCATACAAAATTTGAGTACGGAACATCTTTGACTAGGTATATACCAAAGACCTTATAATAATATATTCTGACTAAAGGTAATATATTAACATTATTATTGTGAAATTTGCTCTGTTTATGTTAAATTATTATTTAATTTTACTCTTTTACATCATTTTTCATAATATCTTATATGAATATTAGGAAAATGTTTATTTTATCAGTTTTTTTTAGAAACCGAACGTCATGATAGTTTATTTTCTAGGAATATACTAGTTACAAATAAATATTTTGTGTTTTTTTACATACATACTATCATGCCTTGTTCATATTGAGGTAGGCAGAGAGAACTGAGCGCCATACTTTCCTTTCCTGATATACTTTTCTCGCTTCACTTAATCCAAACATTGCCTCATGCACACTCTCCTACTATCTACACATCAGATTCCATTCATGTAGTCTTTCTCGACCGACCTCTATCTCTTATTCCGCATCTTTTAGCCATGTATAATTTTTTTGTCAACTGTTCTTCATCTGTTCTTTCTATGTGGCCGAACCACTTAAGGACATATATTATATTTTTATTTTGCATGTGGTGTCCTTTTCCAACATACATTCTGTTCTTGTGCTTACTTTTTTTATTCAATCACACATCGTCTTATTACACATTTGTCTGAGAGACCTCATTTCAACGGCAGTTATTCTACTTGGGAAACTTGATGTTTTACTATGTTGTTTTGAAAAATATATAAAAAGAACATTATTTACATTGAATTACATTCATGTATTCTCAATGTAACATAAAGAAATTAAGTTTATAAAAAATAACAAAACAAATAATATTCATCAACTACTAATTTCCCATGTAAAGTTTGAATTTAGAACAACTTGTATAGACTTAATATTGATTTTTGAAATCATAATATTGTGTATGTTCATCATGAGTAACAAACAACTATATTTTTCCAGACCAGCCATAACATGTCATGCATAGAAAGCTTTCATATTACTATATATAATTTATATTTCACAAAGTATGCTTTTGAAAAATTTCTTTTAGAATTTTTGGTTTATTGTCTTAAAATTATGCACAAAAGCTAAATAAATATTTCATGGTATTAGTTAAAGCAGCACTTCAGAGATCATGTGAATTTTTTTTCCTATATTATGTTTAGTATTATATATTAAAAGTGTTCTTTGATTGACCAGACTCTATTGAGCAGTCTCTCTCGCACCCACACATTTACAGATCTATGTCACTGTGCACTACGAGCTCAGGAGATTAGTCTGTGTATAATAAATCGTTAAATTTTAGTGACTTTATATATATATATATATATATATATATATATATATATATATATATATATATATATATATATATATATATATATATATATATATATATATATATATATATATATATATATATATATATATATATATATATATATATATATATATATATATATATATATATATATATATATATATATATATATATATATATATATATATATATATATATATATATATATATATATATATATATATATATATATATATATATATATATATATATATATATATATATATATATATATATATATATATATATATATATATATATATATATATATATATATATATATATATATATATATTTGTAAAATAGAAATAGAATAATGTTTATAAAGAAATGCTTTTACTCATAAGCAAAATTTGAATGAAAAACAGCTTTTGTTATACTGAATGAGGGCAATATAGAAATATTATTTTCAATATTTGTCTTGTTTGTAGTAAATCATTTGTCTAATTTAATTATTATATTTATAAAATTTCTCATACCTAATGTATGTGATTCTTATACATACCATAATGCCATGATCCTCACATGGTAGACAGAGAAAACTGAATGCCATATATCTTGACACACAATCATCGCCTCGTCAACATTCATACACCTTCTTATACATGTTTATCTGTTCTTCACGCTTCTAACCTTTTCGTCTTTCAAAATACCATTCACATGGTCATGCCATCCCTTTCTTGGGCGGCATTGATTTCTCATTTCATTCCTATGCGCATTGTATATTTTCTTCGTCAGGCATTCCTCATTCATTCTCCCCATGTGGCCAATTAATAAATGAAATGAATTCATCATTTTCATTCTATTAATGACATCTATCTTCATCTTAAATTCTATTACAGATTCATCTTAGTGATCTCATTTAAACTGCATTTATTCTGCTTTCATGTGACTTCTGCCATGTCCAGGTTTCACTTGCATACATCAAGGTTGGCACTTTTAAGATAGCGTTATCAATGGCATCTTTAGCATCCTTTGATATGTTGCGGTCATTCATTACTGGTCTAAGTGCTCCATTCTCTCTGTTTCTTGCCATAACTCTTCTTTCGATCTCTTTATCAATCCGTCCATTCCGGTGTTCCGTTGCTTCCCAAATAGACATATTCGTCTACTTGCTTGAGCCATTTGTTCTCTAATTTTATTTGGTACGCTGTTCTGCTATCACTCTTTTGAAACACCATTTGAACTTCGATTTGCTGGCATCCATTCTCAGTACGTTCTCTTTACATCCTTCATATACTATACTTACTGAATTGTCAACGTTTTGACATTTCTCATATACCTACTAAAATTCAGACAGATAAATTTAGACGAATCGGAATGGGACATATTATGAATATTTCGATTTGTGTGATAGATTTTGTATTTTAATGAATCATTGTGTTGTTTTTCTTTTTAATTGTTGTGTTGTTTAATACGAGTTTTATGTTTTATTTTTACCATATTTTTATAATGGCTAAGAGGCCATTTTTATAATGGCTAAGATGTGAATATAAATAAATAAATTTCAGACCCTTGCTATCCTCCATAAAAGTTCTGATGCAACATTCAACGTATAGATTGAAGAGCCATGGAGATAGCATGCACCCCATTATTTATAGAGAACTATGTTGTTACTGTGTCGGTGACACAAACACGTGATATTCAGTAGTGGCCAAAAGAATGGAAACTTTTTATTTTGACTACATTTTTCAACTTACTAGGTGATTCATTTTACTTTTTCATTGAAATTTTATTGCAATCTTATTGTTTTTAATGACAAATATTTTCTTTTGTTTATTTCGCAAGAAACAATAAATATTTTCTTAATTATTTTAACTTTTTTTTACAAAATTAGTTAATCCTTTCTAATTTGTCTCATAATGAGTTGTAAGGAACATATACCTTACTATTTGATGATATGAATCATCATTATTACTCACATTTTTTTCTGGAAATTTGTTTTTTTGATGTCTGTGATCATTAGAAAGTAATTATTGAGGATATTTGAAATCCTATCTAAGCAAGAGCTATTAGTCTGTCGTTCGTCCTGTACTGTGTCATTTGTAAGTGGTTGGAGTGTTTTTTCAAGTTCTGAGATTATTTTATTCTGAAACTTCTTCTGAAACATGCTTGGAGGCTACTGGTCACCTACAAAATGTAGTAGAGCAGTTACCCTGCGAGAAGAGGGATATACATATAAACAAATTGCTGAAAAGTTGGGACACAGAGCGTCCAAGTCTGGAGTTCAAAGGTCTGCGAGAGGTTCAAAGTCTCCAAAAGTTTACACAATGCTGTAAAATCTGGCAGAAACCAGAAGACGTTATTGATAGACGACAGAAGGATAACGAAATTAGCTCTTCAAGACCGTAGATCCACTTCGAGTGATATCCAACACATCCTTGCTGAGAGTGGTATAATTGTAAGCGATAGGACGATTCGACGACGCCTAGTCAACAATGGATTAAGGGCCAGAAGGCCAAGAAAAAAGCTTACTTGAATAGTAAACAAAGGGAAAAAAGACTCATAGTTTTTTCAAGTCAAGTTTGTTCAAAATGCAGAAAAATATCAATAAACATTAGGTTTCCGTTGATTTAATTCACGTATAAAACTTTTTTAACGCACGTGATATTTATCTTAACTAACATGTAACTTCATCATGTATTAGGATGTTTTAATAAATCATATTATATTCAATTACTAGATTCAGCGTTTTATGTTCTCTTAATTTCTCCCAAATGTAAAACAAAATGTTTAATTTTGTTTTATAAAAGTCTGTACTTAACATCTATAAAACATATTGTCATATAAAAGGAATATAACAGGTTCATCGACAACTACATATTATGTTTTATAAAAGTTTTTGTTTTTCATTTATAAAACCAACTGTTGAATAATATAAACGTCACACTAATAATTTTATGTCGTATTGAAGTCATCCATAATACCACTATACAATCGTCTATTAAAGTTTTTTCTAAAACGTTTATAGGCCAATAAGTTGTTTAGATGTTATAATAATACCCTTTTTATGACGATATTGTCTTTTTAAAAATCTTTATACAACTGAAATGTTTTTATGACATACAGCTTTGTTAAGTTAACATTTCGATTAAGACCATTATGTGATCCTTGTATAATTACGTTGCAAAAACGTTTATGGGACGTTGCAATTAGACTATTTAGTTAGACGACTTAACCGTCAGATGTACAACGTCTATACGACTAACAGAGTTAGTTAATAACCACTATAAAACTCCTATACGACTAAAAGTCATAGGTATAACTCTTATTTATACGACTTGTTTGCTAGTTGGATTGTCTCTGGGGGAAACATAAAATTAAAATAGTCGCATCATTTCTATCTTCGGCCTTCGTGGCTCAGTTGGTTAGGTATCTGACTACTGATCCAAGGGTCCCAGATTCGATTCCCGGTGGAGACACAGTTTTTAATTGTGTTTTAAGTCTGGCTCTGTGAGACGATTAATACCATAAGCAGATCGTAAGTCTCCAGAATGTGGCAGCTTGTTATTGGTGCATGTTAAATAATTATTTCACATTGTACCTGTTAGTTGCCCGTGAAGCTACATAAAACAAAAAGTTATAATATAATATTTATTTATTTATTTATTTATTTATTTTATTTATGATCATATAAACATATACATTATTTTAATATAAGATAGCCGCCTCACTAGAATAAATCTGTTCTGAAGCAGCCACCTGTACATTTGTGAAATTATTACATTACATTAAAAAACAAAAGAATAAGAAAGCTATAAAAATAAACATTATGCTGATTAATTATTTAAATATTTTATCAAATGACAGAACGAACGCGTATAATATCTGTCAAATGACAAATGTCAACCACGGTGGACGGTGCTGCCAGGACTTAAATTTTTAGATATTATTGGAGAGTTGCACGAAAAAAATATGAATCCTTATGAAGAAGGGGTTGAACTTAACATTGTTTTTACTCCTCACTACCCCAAGGGGATTTATGAATTCGTAATTTTTAAGGTAATTTTTTATTGCAGATTATCAACTAGTATCATGCTGGGATTGCATTCTGAAAGTTTTATCACAATGTATCTGTGTGTGTGTGTGTGCTGTGTACTATAATATGCTACGTACGGCGTGTTTATTCTAGATTATCGATTATAGACTAAAGTGCTCATTCGATTATTTTCAAATTTTGCAAATTTGTATATCAAAAACTCGCATAGACCTCATTAGATTTTGAAGGATATCTGAATAGTGCTTCTCATTTTTTTTAACTGTCAAATATTTCAAAGTGACTCCCATGCTCGAAACTCGAAATTTGTTATTTTTATTTTCAAATTGCTAAAAGGGCACATCACTTACATAAAATGTCATTAATAAATATCAATTTTTCATAATAATATATTTAAATAATAAAAGAATTAAACTCACTCATTTCATAAAATTGCCGAAAACTTTCTATAGAAACTTTGAATACTCTATAGTGACTTGTTAGTGAGGAGTTTAGCGTTGGCCACAACCCACTCGTTTTAACATAATTTCATTTATAAAAGATCCCACTAACCATATATGGTTATCAGTGGGTTTCTATAATATACAATATATGTGCTAACTTAAACTAACCAACAATGACAAAAAAAATGAAATTGGTTTGACAATATAAAAATGTTTTGATAGATCCAAAACAACACTAGAATAAAAATAACAAAAAAACATATAGAAGAAAACCCAAAAAATACAATAGAGTAAGAACAAAAACAAAAGGAAAAGTAATAAAATAATAAAAGGAAGGAAAAGAACATTATTCGTCAAAAATGATTTTTTTACAGGATCTTTTGATTTTACTAAACGAATTTAATCCAATTAAGTCTGAGGGCAAGCTGTTAAAAATTGTTGGTATTGAATACTGCAGTGTTCTTTCACCGTAATAGTTATTTACTCTAGGTATATTATATTTACCGGAAGTTACTTGTCTGGTCTTATACTTATTTGTTACAGGAGTTTTGTAAATTTTTAAAGTAATTTTGTATAATAAATCTGTATTTATAAATTTGTGTAGCTGTCATTATTTTGGTTTCTGCGAAAATGCTCTTTCCCTCCCTTTTCAAACAAATAGCTCTATTTTTGGGTAACATACACCTAATTAAACGTTTTTGTAATTTTTTTTTTAATGTTCTTCTCCTTCTTTCCATCTTTCACAATTCCATTTATGTGTTCATTCCAACTATTTCTTTGCCGACCTCTGCTTTTCGTTACTCTTTTTATTTTATTTTATTTGATTCGGAAACATCTCGTTTTTTTACAAAATACATCAAACTACTACGTAATTAACAAAGTAGTAAGCCAATTTAAATGCTTCACTAAATTATATAAACATTTTTCATATATTTTCATGAAGAGAACAATAATCAGGATAGGATTTGGTTAATAATATTTAATAAAACTGTTTTGATCATAATTTGTTTCATGTGTTTCAATTTGCATATATTGGATTATGATATTCAACATAATATGTTACAAGGATAACTTGGTGCAAAAAATAACACAAAAACTCATGAGTGTCGATTCAACAAAACAAGGTAATAACTTCGAATTGGTTACAAATATATCAGTTATCTACTTAAAATATTATTCAATTTATGCGTAACCATGAATAAACCAAAATTGATTAAAATGTCAATGTAGAAATAAGTATCTAGGTATAAAATAATTAATTCTATTCTTAAATACCTATCGTCAATGTTTTCAATCCAAAACTGGTTTTATAAGGACTATGTTTTTATAATGTTGAGTCCATTTGGGGATTTTTTATACACTCAAATAATGTATAAAAATGTACCTTAAGGTGAACCAGTCCGAACAACGTAACGTTGGGCAAAAAAGTCGACATTTTGCGTACATTCAACTCGTCAATTGAATATTTATGTACAAACAATAAAAATGAGAAGTGTTTATTTTTTTAAAAGTATCATTTTATTTTAATATATATGTATATGAATTTACATATATACATATATATGTATATAATCTAATTATACATGTTTCAATTATTTGTGTATTTTCACTACGAGATGATTTCCAATCGATGATTTATTACGACTATCCAGAATTTCATTTATAAAAAACTTTATTTTCTTTAAATTATTTTGGTTTTTAATTATTGCTTGATAAGAAGGTGAAAAAATGATACATGTTGAATATATGTATGCGTACTTGTATACTTTTGCTTAGAGTTATTATTCTTTGTTCATAAACTGCTGTTTTCTTATACGAGATTAATGACGTAACCAAAGAGAAAAATATTTAAGTTCATATGAAAGATAGATTGACTACGTCGTGACATACCTACTGTATCAAATATTATTGCTGTCGATAACAGGTATATTATTTGACGAGGCCGCCGTTGATATGCCGTTTTGTGTATAATAATTTATAATTATTGGTATACTCTCATACACTTACAGGCAATACATTGTGGGATTCTTGATTGCACTGTTACTTAATAATTTTTTATACCTTGACGTATATTATGTGCCAAATATTATGTGCTAAGTGTCAAATCGAAAATTAAATAAATAGAATTGACATATTTTGAGCCGTTGTCGAACCAACAAAGAATATAATAAATATTGTAATTAAATTAAATAAATGGAATTAATATATTTTTCGCCGTTGCCGAACCAACAAAAACAAAATAAATATATTCTAATTAAATTAAATAAATACGATTGGCATATTTTTCGCCGTTGCCGAACCAAATTGTTATTAAATTGTTATTAAATTTTAATTGTTATTGTTATTAAATTAAATAATATCATTTTTCAAAGTATTTGAATTAGTTGGGATACCTACTCCTCATTAATATCAAGATGATAAATATTCCATACGTAAATTATAGAATCAAGAATCACGAATGACAATTTTTACTACGGAAAAACTGTAGGTCTTGGACGAAAAATGTTTCAAAGAATCTTTATCGCAGGAAAGAATAGAGTGTAGCTCAAGGAAAACTGGAAACGTGAATGTTGGTTATTAATGTAGAAGACGCGGAGAGAAATGACTGGATACAGAGTCAGACCGATATGGTTGAGAGAAAAGCCATGCAAAAGTGGAGATGGGCAGGACACATAGCAAGACTGAATGACAATAGATGGACTGGTGGAGTGTGTGGACCAAGAGGCGACAAGAGACTACAAAATTTGTTGGATCACATCAATGGATGGTAGTCGCTCAGGAACGGAAGGAGTGAAAAAGGAGAGGAGAGGCCTATGTCCTGCAGTAGGCAAACACGGGCTGATGATGACGATGACGAATGGCGTAAAAACAGCGGAAATGAGGTCTTTGACTTCCTTGCCGAACCATGAACCATGTAAAAAATTAACTCAGTCATTAATGGCAAAACCATGTTAGGCCATTAATGACTGAGTTAATTTAATAAACACCGGTCCAAAACAGACTTGAAGTCCAAGCTTGTGAATCATCTAAATAAATAAATATTTTACTGTCATTTTTAATTACATATTTAAATTTTGGAAACAAAAAGCGTATGCAGAGTTTATGATAAGAACAATAAACTACATAAGTAGAGGAAAAAGCAATAATGAAGTAAATATAAGAAGAAATGTATACAAGATGATGTAGGAGAGAGTTGGATAAAGAAAGGAAATAGATAGTGCAGATGGTGAGGCATAAGTGTTGATATGATTAAATATGAGTGTTTATTGTGTGATGAGGTTTGATTTATTTGATTTTGAAATATAAATACTTGCTTGTATCCATGTGTAAGCAAGTGGTGAGCTTAGGTATTGTCATATGTCAATTTATTCCAACTGTCCAGTGTTTCCAATGTATCTACTAAATTACGAATCAATAATTAAGTTTCTCAAATTCTAATACGTACCTACCTACTTAATTTTTCGTAATCAAACGAAGATCGACTATTATCAAAGCGATTACCTCCATATTCATTATTGTAGTTAACTATACATTTAAGTACCTATTAAATATTATCGATCTCGTGCTAATTTTTTACTAGGGAACATAATTAAATCAAGAAAATTCTTACCTTTTTTACTCTACTGTGTATTTTGATATATCTGTTTTTTTTCAAATGCTTTTAATTATCCGCCGTTGCCGGTCCCAAGCCCGGATGAGAAAGGAGGAGGGATTATGGAAAAGGTTAGCCACCTCTGCATAATTAAGTAAAAATGGCTCACAGAACCGCTAATACAGCGCAGGAGACAGAATAGCGGTAGAAACAGATCTTCGGATCTATGAAAAGGAAGAAGATGAAGAAGAGAAGAAGAAGAAGCTTTAAATTATAATAATAACAAAACATTAAGAGGTGAAATGAGGGAAAGTGAACAGGAATCAGATTTTTTAAAATTTCAGTTTTCCCCAAATATCGTCTCCTATAGAACCTGGATACTAGTATATACATAGGTACATTGATTTTTTGATTCATTTTTGATTGATTTAATAGATTTTTTGAGTTTATATGGATCTTTTCCATACAAAAGGATAGAAATAGCATATATAATGCCAATCGTGCCCTAAAACATATTTTAAATGCGCTTAAACAGATGTTTACCTAGTGCTCTTCAGACATTCTAGTTAGTGGTTTAGCTACTTAACAGCAGTCACGCAAAACATGAAGGGCCAGCTTGACAAAATGTATAAAACCTGTATGAAATAATATAAAATAACAGTGATAAATATTGAAGGTCAAAAACATAGTTTAAATAAATTTTCTAAATAAAAATTTTCCTAATAATTTTCCAATTTTTCAATTGAATAATTATTAATTGGAACATTTGTTTAGCGTCGTTTTCGTGAATATCTCACTTTGAGTGCGCTGAAGATTGACTAATTGAATTTATTAAATCAAGAATGACGAAATACATAAATTGAAGAGTTTATTTCTAATTTATTTTCTTATTTTCTCTATCGTGTAATTATTTCATTAAAACTAATTTTATGCATGAGGGCCCGAAATCTTCTAGCTTCGCCACTGATTATGATACCGAATTCTAAGTGCTGAAACTAGTCTAAATATTGATATTACAGCGCTTGTATGTAGTTTTGATATAAGTATTTTCTTTGAATGAATTGTAAGTTTAATTAATTGACAAATATGGAACATTTCATACATTTTTCGTTGAAAATCAATAGACGGACATAAAATGATGCATTACTTTAAAGGATATTTAGAAATCAGTAATTTAAGAAAAAATAATTCTTACGCAAGCATCAATTGTATTATATTTTTTAAGTAGTAAGAGTGATGGAGCAACAGAATAAGAAATAAAGATTATTGGCTTGTGGGTAGGTACAGCTTATTCCCCTAATGGATGGACACGATGACATATTTTTTAACATTTATTGTCATTCTTTAGCAACAGCTGTTCTTTCCCCACCATTATCCGCTCTGCTTTTGGGGACTAATAATGGCCCCTTGCAAAAGAACACGTAAATACCTAACATAAGAAGAATCCGGAGAACTCTAAAACCTTGTAGACACTGCACTTATACTGTCAGAGATCATTATAAATTTTTCAGTGCTCAATTTTCACTGAAAGTGAGAAAAGTCTTGAAAGATCTACGTTGTTCTTCGTGGCTACAAGGTCTGTTTAGACAACGTCTATAAAAATTAATATGCTGCTTATTACACATAGTAATAAAATCTAGTACCTTCTTCTTTCTTAACTTTGATTTTATGACAGATTTAGATATTTTGACTTCTGTTATTTACATAGAACTTGATATTAATTACAGCATTTTTTTCGTATACGCATTTTAGTATTGTATTTAAATTCATTTGGTGTGGGTCAAAAATTAAATATTTAACATATAATATCATTTAGTAATTTGGGATCCGTACTACCTATAAAATAATTATGTGATTATTATGACCTTTTAAAGTGATCAACCAGACTTTTAAAGATTTTTCAAGACTTTTTCGAACAATTGTTTCGTAGGTACATATGTACCTAAGCATGTAAAAAACTGAGAAATCATACACAAGGTCGAATGAAAACCATTTTAACGAACATTGTGCACATGTAAACTATAGTCAAGTAAAGCAAGTATCATATAGTTATAGTAAATCAAATATCAAGTAAACTACACCTATTTTTCTTCTTCTTCGTCTTCTATCTGTTCCCGGGGTCTAAGTTCGATTGAGAATTCCCTCTTAGTGGCTGATATGGAATTCTTGATGGTAGGTCGTCCTTTTGTTATTCAACGAGCAGATTTATTAATTGTTTCTGTAAGTGATAAATAAAAACAGATGTCTTTCAAGATAAAATATTCATGACCTGGCTACAAATATTTAGATGGGTTGTGGCAGGGCGGTTTCACGCGCAGTATTTGTAATCCAGTGGTCGCGACATCGAATCCTACCACGACAGATTTCATTCACCACAATAAGCATAGTATAAGCATCTATGCTTAATTTAGGGAATTTATGAAGATGTATAATCTTGAAAAAAAGGTATTAGACAACTGTCCTGAAGGCAGATGAAGTACAGGAAGACTTGGTGCCAGGTTGAGGTGGCTGGACGATGTGATATATGATGTCAAAATAATGGAGCTGACCAATATGATAAAAATGACGGTCCATAAGGGGGGTTAGAAATGATTTCTGGAAGAGGCCGAATGATGAATGTATTTATAAATACATACTATACTTTCATTGCTTCGTCGGTAAATGCGAAAAAATCTGTTTGGTCACCACTATACAGGCTGCTCACACACTCCGCCACTATATGTTATATAAATTACATCAAGAACCTGGACATCCATATTTGACAAGCAGGAAACGTAAAATTAACTTAACTTGAGAATAGCAAATTTTATATTTTTACTCTATTTGTGATATATGCGGCCAAACGCTAAAGGAATAAATGTACTTCCATTGCTATATAATATATAATTTACCTAAATATGAATATAATTACATTAGGGCCGACCATGAAACGGGAAGTGAGCAGTTAATGTTGATACAATTATAAAGTACAATGTCGCTCAGAGATATTTGGCTTGCGTTACTAATCCATATGTATATTATAATCTATTATTATTGAATACCTATATTAAACATTCGTAATGTATACCTGGTTAATCATCATATTTCTGAAAGTTGGGTATATTTAATATAAATATAGCAATGAACAAAATTTGTTTTGGTCTCGCATGCGTCGTAGCAAATCATCATCATTGACTCTAGAGCCCTGTATGGGCCCTGGCCTCCTCCTGAATCCTTCCCCAGTCGTTCCTGTCCTCCGCCACTCTACTCCAGTTTGTTATTCCGATCGCCCTTATATCGTTAGTTAATTTATTTTTTCGCAAACTAAAAGCGCGCTTGAGGTGACCACGGTTGTCACTAAACGGCGATTTATAAATTGTCCTAATTATTATTATTATCGTCTTCTGTGAAATCCAACCATCTTAGCTTGGGCCTGCCTCTACTTCTTCTGCCCACTAAATTGGTGTTGAGGAACAACTGTGAGAATTGAACAACTGTGTGTTAGAGCGAAACCAAGATCAAAAGTCTCGAAGGTTGGGTTGTTTCAACAATAGTATCGGAATAGTATAGTTAAAATACATACTTCCTACTTCCTCCTCTCCTTTTAGGCATGTTGGCCTGTTTATGTACTGCGTCAGCTTCTCTCTTGTGACTTGGACTTCCAGCTGTCTTTTCATCTCTTGGGAAAAGGTCCTGGAGGTCTGCTTTCTTTGGGAACATTATCCCTGGCCACTTTGTCGGTTCTTGAGTCAAAGAGCTGAAATAAAGTAAAGATTTTTGATTTGATGATGATTAATGATGATTAATTATTTAATGATGATGATTAAATAATGATTTATTATTTTTTTATTTATTTTATGATTTTTCTTTCTTTCTCGTTTTTTTTTTCTTTTTTTTATTCTTGACTTTATTGACATTCATTCTTTGATTTCATAAAATTGTTCAAAATTGAATCGTTTGACGGCATTAGATTTCAATGAAACTACCACAAGTATTGAACAATTTTATGAAATTAAATTATCATAACTATACTTTTACTATTTTTAATATTTTAACTATAATAATATCTCGTAAAGATTGCAGATGACCCGTATTGTGAGCGAACAATTCTTATCTTAATAATCCACGTCAACCGGTTTTCTTGGAGTCTTTTTTTTAACCTTTTTAATAACAATACTAAGACCACCCTTGTCTTCGTACTACATGTACTCATCAATATTGTGAATCATTTGTCAAATAAATATGTAAATTTATTTTATCCTTGATCAGATCACGAGGTAAATAAAATGTTTAATATTGTTTCAGATTCTCGGCGATACAGCTAACGGCAAGGAGTCCAATGCAGTTGTAAATCCCGCTTTTGTTTTGGACGAAACGTCAGTAAAGTATGTATAACTTTGTAACAATAACTTATTATCAAAATTTCAATATACGAGTTATGTACTTTATGCTTTTAAATTGTCAATACTGACGGTATTAAAGGTGTAGAACTCAATTAGTGCCTTTTCACACGATCCAGTTGCCGGGTAGCCGGTGCCGGGTAACCGGCAGCGAAGTTTATGGGCATTCATGCCGGTGCGTGTGAAAGCTACCATACGTGCCCATAGACTTCGCTGCCAGATACCCGGCGCCGGCTACCCGGCAACCGGATCGTGTGAAAAGGCACTTATACTAGCTATTTTTAAATCAAACAAATTTGATTATGTTTCTATATACTAGTTGCATGTAACACATGAGATCCAACTGTCGATAGCGATAGTAAATAAAGTTGAAGAATAATAATCAAACTATAAACCCATAAATCCATATTATTGAAAATTTTAACACATGTTGGTATGTATGTCAAGATAGGACAGAATGGAGGTTAGTCCTTTGATCATACCCAGAAAATGAAAACAGCATCATGGTATGTATGTATGTTTGGAGATTAGTATCAAACTATTAAGTCTTCTTAGATATTGTGTGTAGGCTACTGCCATACAAATTGTATGAAGCAATGTCGTCACTAAATTCATTATTTATAAAAAAGCGGATCAAAAGTTATAAGGGGGGGACGGTTACACAGACACACACACACACACACACACACACACACACGCACGCACGCACGCACGCACGCACGCACGCACACACACACACACACACACACACACACACACACACACACACACACACACACACACACACACACACACACACACACACACAAAACTCACATGAAATGTTCTACTCCGAATTCTGAGTAAATCCATGTACGGGAACATATATGCTGCGAGACCTCTAGTTGGTGTTATTAGCATGCAAAAAGTCCACTACACCATACAAAATTTTCCTTTGTACACGCATCTTGGCTTAATAATGTCAATTCATTCAGAGAATTGAATTCTCATGAACGAATCGACAGTTGGATTATATTTATCCTTGTACCAGAACGACCGTTTCGGCTGACTACGCCCTTATCAACTGGTAAACATATAATGTAGTTTTTTTCTAATATACTAAATTTAGGTAGACTGTTATGGATTATTCACAACCGTAATTTGTACCAATTCACAATTGTTATTTGTAATTATTTTAATCTATCTTTATCATTTTTATTTTATCCTGTTACTTATGAATTTTTCAGCAATGCTATTTATTGTCATTGATTTAAATCGAAGAAAGCATTTTTGGGCATTCTTACGCGAGTTCGAATCCTGCCTTGACCGATTTCGTTCACCTATAGTACAAGCATTTATGCTTAATTTATTCATTCTTTTTATAAAAAAATATGTTTAATATAGGGAATGTAGGAAGATGTATATGTACTTGTTCAACAAGGATATATATATATTTTTATATAAAAATAATAAGTATAAAAATTTAGTATATTTAAAAAAAACAACATATGTTTACCAGTTGATAAGGGCCTAGTCAGACAAAACAATCGTTCTGGTACAAGGATAGATATATGTATATGTAGAAACATATTCAAATTTGTTTGATGCAATAATTTATTTATTTTATTTATACATCTTCTTGTATATAATATAAACAAATATAATTGTACACTGGCGGGCTTATTGCCATTAGGCAATTTCTTTTAATAATGCCAGGTATAATAGAGTTACTTAATGATGCAGAAGGAGTGTTGGAAGATTTCAACATGATATATGTAAGACGAGTGCCTGGAGCCGGATGGATTGGTTCCACCCAAGATAGAAATCTGTGGAATTATTAGACGCCTTTGTCCACATAATGAAAATTATAATGAACGCAGTTATTCTGTCTCCATGTTTAAATTATGATATTCCAAAGTCATTTTCCTAAATTTTAATATACTGTAACATGAAAAAATAAATAATCTTATTCACGTATATATTTTTAAGGAATTTCTTTTTCATAGTTTGATATTTTTCTATTTGACTGTACATAGATGTACCTAATAAATTTATTAAATATACATATTTTAAAATACAAGTAACTTTATTTTACGCCTTTATTTTCGAGGCAAATCCTTATTCTCGATTTCTCTATTTTGTATATCGACTGAACACATTTGAATTTTAATAATGTTTAATTGATAAATATTATTTTCAATTAACGACTGAGCAATTTTGAAAAAATATGGCTTTGTCATACATAATTGGTACTGACATATTTAAATAATAATCATTCTCAGTAATAACTAAATCCCTTTAATCTTTAATTGGGATATACAATAAATATATTTTATCAAAAATTTATAAAATCACATAGTGATAATACATTGTTCAATCTGTATTCATAAAAATGGGATTAACAGATTAAAAAATATATCTGTGTAGATATCAGTCAATAGTTTTATACATACCTACATACTTATTAATATTCTCATTTATTTATTTATAGCAAATTACATATCTTTTAATGGAACAAGATACTTCACTACAAAAAATCTCCTTGAAGTAGCTATCTGAGATTTGTTTACGTTTAAAATAACCATAAAATCTTCTTCTTTTTCTTTATCAGCCTTCTTTCCTACTCTGCTGGAGATAGGCCTTTTCCATTTCCTTCCATCTTTGTTTATTTGAAGCCATCTGCATCCATTTTCTCCGCCGTCCTGACATTATCATCGGTCCATCTTTTTTTGGGCCTGCCGATGCCACTTCTATTTGACCATGATCTCCATTTAACGATTTTTGCAGCCCAGCGCTCACAACTTGTATTGCGACACGTTTTCACCTGTATAAAACGCTCTGACAGTTACAGTATCTTTTGACAATTGACAAAAATGAACAACAAAAAAACGTATTTTCCACTTCACATTTTCATTTCATTTTTTTTTTGTTGTTGTTAATGATCTGTATGTGTGTGTAAGTCTGTAAGTATGTACCAACATAATAGTCTGTGACAATTATGTATCATTTTATGAATACTTATTCGTAGCTTGGGAATATTTCAAATGGGTGGAAGTACAGCAAAAGACATCAAAATAAAAGTTATAGCTTAGAATAGAGTTAATAGAGCGTTGTTTCCATAAGTATATGACCCGGCAAAACTTGCATTCAATTTCAGTCTGTATATTGAAATCTTTTAAAGCAAAGTGTCGAGGTATACATCTGGCCTCATAACTTTTCATTTTAATTTTATTGTTTGTTAAATTGTTTTACTAAATAAGTACTGTGCACTATGAGTACTATACCTAAATAAGTAGGTACCTACTGTGCACTATAAGTACCTTCTTCTTCTTCTTCTTCTTCAGCCTGTTTTCATCCATTCTTGGACATAGGCCTCCCCCTTGATCCTCCACAACTCCCTGTCTTGGGCACACTGCATCCATCTCCCTCCAGCACATTTCTTGATAAAAGTACCTACATATTATATCTAAATAAGTACTGTGCACTATGAGTACTATACCTAAATAAGAACTGTGCACTCTATGTAGTATACACAAATAAGTACTGTGCACTCTAAGTAATAAACATGAATAAGTATTGTGTTATACTATAAATACTGTGAACTACTAGTAGGTACTATACCTAAATAAGAACTGTGCACTCTTAATACTATACCTAAAGTAGTAGAAAACTTTTTTTAGTTGTGTCGTTAGAAAACTTTCGTGTTTTCTTATTTGTTTTTTTTTAATTACTTAATGTGTTTATTTTATATTACCATAGTGTTATAATTATAAAAACGTTCTTATCTGTCCTAAAAATGTATTAATCGATCATAATCTAATCTCAATATTAATCAACATTTCAACAACGAAAATTCGTTAAGATAAAGTGTAGTATGAAATTTTTATTAATTTTTGTATGAATTATCACAATTAATTTATTTACTTTATTCTTAAAGATGTCTAAAAACGGAATATAATCTTAATAAACTATAGTT